>CM059205.1:33124507-33331359 GCA_030347435.1 Clarias fuscus
AAATTAAACAGGTTGTGCAGAATGTGCAAGTATGAATGGATCATAAGGTATGGAATGAAGTTATATGCGGTGTGTCAGCAGCAGTCTTATTGTTCATGCTTTGTTCATGTTTTTATGTCATGCTTTATTGGTTTGCTGTTATAATGGAACACACCAGTAGGATTCCCTTTCAGAGAAAAAAAAAAGTAGAATACAGGAATAAACAAGAAGAAATATCCACAGTTTAATGGTCTATTATTATTACTATTATGGTAACCAATTGTAATATGTTTTGAACTTTCCCATGCCTTTATGCCCCTAAAACAACACCCGCATCCACCAGCTTCCTGATTCCTTATATGGTAACATTTCCTATAGCCTGAGTTCAGAGGAATATACAGACAAACAGCTCATGTCTGCTGGAACCCGTTTATTTAACCAGAAAAAATGCTAATGTGTTTCCTATCGTCTGCTGGTTCCCGGGTCTCTCTGTGACCTGTTAATGACTGGTGGTTTTGATGTAGGTGATACAAGGCACCTGGCCAAAAGCGTAAATATGCTGCATAAACAGAGATCTTCAGCCACATCATGTGTGAGTGTGTGTTAGTCTGTCTCTCCTGGTTCGGGTCCACCTGGTACGCATATCAAGGTACAGTGGATACATCAAACAACAATTTTTCTTCTTCTTTTCATTCATCTGGGAACTTAACAACTATTATTATTATTATTATTAGTAGTAGTAGTAGTATTAATAATAATAATAATAATAATACACTTAATATTAATTATGCATACAATCTATACCTTATTATTATTATTATTATTATTATTATAACTTAAATTATTTTACAAATTAGTATTAGAAATATTGAAGACTGTGTTTGCATGCTTGTAATCTGAAATGTTTCCTTCTTTCTTTCTTTCTTTCTTTCTTTCTTTCTTTCTTTCTTTCTTTCTTTCTTTCTCGTAATGGTGCACTTTAAAATTTACCAGATTTCCTGGTCCTAAATTAGATTTATCATTGTGTACGCGAACAATACCTTGTTTTTCCATTACGCTTCTCTCATGTCATCCTCAAACCTTCAAACCTAGTTTAGTGAATTCCTTTAATGAAAGGTCAGATTCGTCTATTTGTGCTAAAGCTCATGACAACAATTGCAATGACAGCAAAAAGCTCAGCTCATCATTGTGTTTAATATCACTGAACATTTAACAGTTCAGTTTGATGTACAGTGGTGTTTCGCTTGTGATATGCCATCTAGTGTGTGTCAGATTTAAATTGTTCTGAATTTGCATAAAATACACAGCGAGTGTGTGAACAATGCTGCTTGAGTTAACAGAAATCTCATTTCCCCTCTATTCCAGCAACTCAGCCTTCAACATCACCAGTACACTAATTACTGTACTGGCATGATCATTGTGTGGCTTAACAAACAAACAAACAAACAAACAAACAAACAAACAAACAAACAAACAAACAAAATGGAAGCCTTAATTAAAAATACAAGAAAGTCTGGCTCTTTGAAAGCAGAACATGAGAAATGAGGGGTGGCTCAATATTACAGTCGTCCCTTTCCCAGTGGCCATGCTGACTAGCCTCCAAGTCATCTAAGTTATTTAAAACATACCCATGTAGTATGTCTAGTATAAGGCTTGAAATCTGTCCTGAAGACATCTGAATATCAACATGTTTATGGCTTGAATATATCCTGAGAACATCACCAACAGGACTCTAGCTGGTATGGTCCTGAAGACGTCCTGCCTATCTGTGCCCCATTTATTTTATTTTTTTAAATAAAAAGTGTAGAAAAAATTAAAGCGGAAAAGCCTGGACAAGCCTTGGAGTCCCTCCAAATAATATTTGCCTTAACCCTTCCATGCTTTCTCTTTTATAGTGTTTTAACTTACCACTTTCTTTTGCCCCCTGCTGGTCAATATCAATAGTCCAAAAAAAAGAAAATATACACTGTAACTAGAAATGAGGCTTCAAAACTTCCAAACCAGCAATGCAGCAGATTTTTTTGCTTCACTCCAGATCAAGACACTCATAATCATTCCGAGAACAGAGTGCGAGCGGATTTAATAATGTGCTACCGGCTGTGTGTAGCTTTAGAAACACTGCAGTGTGTGTATCATGAATGTCCTGCAGGGACACATGGTGTAATGCCGCGGTTTTTCCATTTCTCACTGGCCTGCAAACAGGTGCATAGGCTTTATTACAGTCCACAATTAGCCTATTTATTTTCATCACATTTTTATGAATATGGCTTGCACTCGGTCATCTGGAGGAACTTCTTTATAAATTACAAAAGTCACATATATCACCAAGTTATTATATTTTTATGTGATTTATCAATGCTTTCTAAACATAGGGGGAAAAAAAGAGATTTAAGATTGAGGCCGCTTTTGGTTTTGTTTTGGTTTTGTCTCTTTATTTTAGGGGTCATCACATCAGATAACCCGAACCACAAGATCTAGCAGAGATTCCATTCACAGATGCCATTCTTGTCACAGCCTACCCAATTTTCCCTGGCTTGGGACCAGTTCTGAACCTCAGTTTTATACATTTGATCAGTTGGGGTTAAGGGTCTTGCTCAAGTGCCCAACAGTGGTGACGTGATAGTGGCAGGGACTCGAACCTCTGACCCCCTGATCAACAATTCATAACCTTAACCATCTGAGTAGAATGCACACACATTAAGTTTATAATAATCCCCATACTTATCATCTGTTTTTGTATACTGTATATTATAGTATATACAGAATAAAACTTTATCTATACCACAATGCTTTTTAATTCTCGATTCTGACTGGTTGATTATTTTTTTCTTCCAATATAGCAGAAGGTCTGATATGAAAAAAAAAAAAAAAGAAACAGAACTTCTTTAACATTTTCTAAAAGATTCTCCAGTGTAACAAATGCAGAAAAGTCTTCAAGATTGAAGATCCTTCGCTTCTGCGCCTCTGGATATGTAAAATTCAGACATTACCTCAAAATAAAGTGACAAATACGTCAAGCAATGCAATCTATTGTAAGTAAGAAATCAGACACAGCTTAAGATGATCAAGCATGAGATCTTGATGACTTAATAGTTACCATTTATTTGGAAACTAGCAGTTTTGGCACCAAAGACAAAAACGAATTCTTGGCAGCTCTAAAGCCTTCAAGCCAACATTATATTCCTCTTCTCCACTCTGATTAAGCTAGCAAAAAAAAAAAAAAAAAAAGAAAGAAAGAAAAAAGGGTAAAGGGTGTGTGTTCAGATCTTGAGCAGTCACTGGTATGTTTTACAAGAGACTTGCTATGACTTTTGTGTATTTTTAAGCAGAAGACAACGAGAGCCTGTTTTCCTTGGACTGGTGCTGCACAGCTGCGGGACAATTCTCAGTCTGATTAATGTTTTGGTGGAGGAATGAGTCCGATAGCTTGCAGATGTGGCTCGCCCTGAGCAGTAATGCTGCACTTTCAAAGGTAGATGAAATCATGCAGATGCTGGTGGAACTTTGCATCATGGGAAGGAATAAGTCTTTTTTGTGTGTTTGTTTTTCAACCCAAGCCTGTGGTGTTGTGCCAGGCTTCTAATGGTGCCATAGTGATTGTGTAAATAAATAAATAAATAAATAAATAAGAAGAATCTTTACTAGTTCATGTGCACCTGCCATTTTCCATGTTCCTTTAATTGTAATCATTTGACCAGCAGTGAATCCAGAATCCAAAAGGAACCCTCAGTGTGAGGTGGGGATACACCCGAAATGTGACACCAGTTCATTAAAGGGCACTGGGTACTGACACACTCGCACATTTGCACAGCACCGGACAATCTATTATACTTGATTCACATACTGGCATATCTTTCTGAGGTTGAAGGAAACTGGAGAATCTGGCAGAAGTCATTAACCTTGGCAAGTCTCTGGAACTGTACTGTAATGATCTACACCATTCGTCCAGAAGAGTTTCCCTCAGCTGCTGTTTTGATGTTTGCGGTAGAGAGCGCTGTTCAACACATCTCCTATTAGTCTTCCTCTGGGTTGAGATCTTCTGTGAAGTGTGCATAGCATTCGATTAATGTTATCTTCATTACTGTTTAATGAGTCCTTGTGTTGTGTGAATTGGGGCGGAGTCATCCTGGAAGAGACGAGATATGATAAACGAGATTTGTTTTACAGTTGAGAATAGTTTGTATTGGTTTGCAGCTTCACAAATGAGCATTTTATATAGCATTTAAGTTTCATATTGTTTTATATTGTAGCATGCTACATAATCCATGATGTGATCAATTCGGTAATTATAGTGGGACTAATAGGAGATGTCGATAACCAGTTAAGAATGTAAGTCTGAATCCTTGAAAGGGCCTAAATGTTTTAAGGGTTAAACCACTGTTATCGTCATATAATCTCAGAAAATGGGCCAAGCCATTCTGGCATGTCCTAACTACTGTACCGTGCCCTTCCTAAAGGCCTTTGAGCAAAAATGAACAGATTCACAATCATTCACCAACACGCCTTGTACATTATAGGAACTCATCTTGGAGCTATTGCCACATCCCCCATACTGTCCTTTTCCGCCATCTCCACGTTTTTGCACCATTAAAGGATTCCTGGGAGGCAAGTGTTTCAGACATAAAGCAGACAGTCCGATCAAGACCCTGGAATACTGAGAAAACTTTCTACCTTGATGGTATCCAAGCACTAGTGAAACACTGGGCAAAGTGCATGGAGAAATAAATCTAGTTTTTACTCTCATAACTGTGTTCTGGTTCTTTTGTTCTGTCTTCTTCAGTTCCTGGTTTGACTTGAATGCCAGTCTGTCTAATCCAAACATTTGCTATCATATATGATTGATTTCATGTTTTGTTCACAAGGTTCCATTTTGAAACGTTGCCATTCTTGTAATCCAGTTCGCTACGCAACGGAAAATTAGAACCAGATTAGCCCTTTGTACCGTAGCATTGTTCATCTTAAAGGAATACTTGAAGGCTTTCCAACCTAATTGTTGTCTACCAAATCTGTAGCATGTGTGCGCTTGTTGGGGAAATAATATCATTGTTAATAAAACAACAACAAAAAGGACAATCTTGATTCTGATTGGGTGGAAGGTGTGGTCTAATTTTGTGCCGACACTTTTGCTTTTTATTTGGCCTCTTCACACCTCTCTGTTGTTCCCCTATGACAGCATTTATTATATCTTACATACAAATTTTGTTTTACGCAAATGAATTTTTCTTAGTTGAATTAACGTTTCAGACGTTTTAGAAATCGTTTTAAATGTTTTAGAATTCACCTTCTCAGAGATAGGTTATCGAAGATGCTGGTTGCAAACTAAAGTACTATGCAGATGGGATTCATTTTTGAAATGAAGCTGGGATTTGATACTGGACCTAAATTAGGATTAAAATGTTCATTATTCCAGAGTTTTGGAATGTCGAATTTGCTTCATGCATACTTGTGGTTTCATATACTGTAAGGTTCATGGCATTGCCAGTTTTTTTTTTTTTTTCCACAAATACTAAAAACGTCTTTGTGTTCAATCTGAAAATAGTGGTATCCACACATCCATTGTTTTGCGGTCAACTAAATCTCAGTGTTCAACATCAACACTGTCCCTCATATGCACAGTGAACCGAAGTAGGGATATTCAAATGCCATTACTTATCCAATATGCCCTCAACCCCCGCCAGCGCAAGACGTGGTGACACTACAATCAAAAACGAAGAGGGAGAATTTACGGGAAGCTATGAGAAGCTCAGAGGCTCTAATAAAATGTAATCCTATTATGTGGTTTTCCCTAGAGGGTGGTGATAACAAACGTTTTCCTAATAACACAACGAGGCCATTCCCAAATGGGGAACTTCTAGTCTGGTTGCCTCCTGTGGCCACTTATTAGCTTCTCCAGGGGTCGGAGTGCAATCAAATATTGCACAGACCATAACCGAGAGCTCCTCAAGTTGCACTTCATGTTTTAGAAGAACCCCAGTCAAACCAGTTTGACCAAACTAACCCAAATTGACTGTTACCATTATAGGTCAATTGGCAGGCTACGTCTTTTGCGAAAGGAAATTGGATTAAATATCGAATAAAGTGTTAGTCATTGACCCTGACCCCAGTTTTGGGTCCTCGCTAGCAACAGAGCAATGGTAAAGTAAAACAAATGCCTTTCATCACACTTGAGTTGTGTTAATCTGCATTGTTTTTCTTGCCATATGTGTCAGGGCTCCTGGGTAGAAAGCGCAAGGCGGGGGGGAGCGGAAGTCGGATTTGGAGAAAGCGGTAGGTGGTGGTACGTCTCAGGAGGAGGCCAATCACAGAGTCTCCACCCTCATCCTGCCACAGAGCCCTGGGTGGACTCAGGTGCACCATGCACATGATAATAATGCCTAAACTTGTTTGCTGATAGATTCAGTTCCTGAGTATGAAAAAAAAAAAAATTATACTTCTCCAAGAAGCAACAAACAAAAAGGGAGTAATAAATCAGTTTTCTGTTCATGTCAGCAGCTAGGCCTGGAAGTCACTGACACAGTGCATCTGGTATGACTGTGTCACTAATGGAAACGCAATGTGCTCTATAAAACAATTGGCAAGTTTGTAATTGTAAAAATACAACGTCAAGGTTCGGGGTTTGGTTAGAGCATCATGAATTCCCCATCTCTGAGCATATGACATTTTTTATGTTGCTATGAACAATATACTTTGGTGTTCATCTTGTTTTTAATTTGAGCCTTATCTTGGCCCCAGCCCTCATCTGTGATATATTAAAACTCATTTATTTAAAAAATTATTTAAAAAAATAATAATTAAATGTAATTTTATTAATTGTATTTTATTTATTAATTATATTAATTGATTAATTATATACTTATTTTAAGTTTTATGACGTGTTCTGAATATTGAGCTCATTATCGTTCTATCAATCATTTTCCTCAGAAACGTTATTTATTCAACCCATTTTTGAGAGAATGTATAACATTTAGTAATTTTTAGGATATTGTGAAACTGTAGAACATTTTGTTTGCAATATTAAACATCTATCAATTTATGTATTTGGTTTTGTACAGACGACAAGTGCACAATGTTTTTGAACTAAACTCAAACCATGTATTTAAATGTGGGAATAGAAAAGGGGATCATCCCCCTTAAAATAATCACATTTTCTTGCTTTGCAGCCTAAAATGAAGACAAATGCAGTTTTTATTTTATGCAATTGTATTTACTCAGGAAAAAAGATTTAGAAAAGGGTCACCATATCCTAAAAATGACTTGTAAACTCCATCAGGTGAAGCTAATCAAGCTAATCTCACTCATCTTTGCGGAACTACTCAAGTTGATGGTGACCATTTGTGGGCTACAGTAATTCCACAGATTTTCAATGAGGCCATGCAGTGACATACACCTATTTCTCCTTCAACCACTGTGCGATCAGTTTTGCTGTGGGATTTGGGTCATTCATTGTCTTGTTGGAAAGTGAACCATTTTCTCATTCACAACTTTCTGTCAGAGCACATTTTCCTCAAGAATTTGAGGATATTTTTGCCCCATCCATTTTTCTTATATCCTGACAAGTGCTCAAGTCCCTGCTGCAGAGAAACACCCCATAACAGGATATTAACACCTCCATGCTTTACTGTAGGAAAGGTCTTATTTGGATGGTGAGATGTATTGCATTTTCTTCAGACATAACGTTTGATGTTGTTTCTGTTTAACGCTTCCTGTTTTTGTATCGTTGCCGCGAAAGTTTCGCGTTCGTATCAGCATTTAAATTATATAGCTTTTTGTTCATACAATAATAATATTAATAGCAACTAATTTGGACATTTTCATACTATTGGGCTTCGCCTTTTTTCCGTTTTTTGCACTTTTTGGAGAACCCACGAGTTTCTTCGTCTAAACGGAATCTAGCTCCAAATGACTAAATAATGGATACTATTCAGCTTTTGCAGTGTGTGAGTGCAGGATGTATAGACATTCTTCCTCCGTCATTAGTGGTAACTTTATTTGTGATAAGTGTGTGTTAGTTAGCACTCTGACGGAGAAGATATTAGGATTAGAAAAGCGCATCCAGACTTTAGAGAGGGTTAGAGAGCGCGAGTGGAGCGTTATACCCGTAGCGGAAAGTCTGGGTGCCACAGGCGGAGAATCTGGCATTAGAGCCCTCACAGCGGGGCGGTTGGGTGATGACTCGGCGGCATACTCGTTCAGCCAAAGCTAACACTCTGGCTGGCCCACCAGAGCACACCTCTTCTACGTTTCACGTGTCCAACCGGTTTGCTCTCCTCAGTGATGCACCCGCTGAGAAACCTGAAAGAGCTCTGGTTATAGGAGACTCTATACTGAGACATGTGAAATTAGCCAGGCCTTTAGGGGCTCCAGCAGCAGTGGTTAGGTGTATCCCGGGAGCCAGAGCACCGGACATAGCAGGTAATCTTAGGGCTCTAGGACAGCATAGGTTCTCCTAGATAGTGGTACATGCTGGAGCTAATGATATACGCCTTCGTCAGTCAGAGGTTAGCAAGCATAACTTTACAGAGGTGTTTAAAATAGCGAAGGCGATGTCCGAAGAAGTAGTTTGCTCTGGTCCCATCCCAATGAGACGTGGCGACATAGCTTACAGCAGGTTATGGTCGCTGAACCGCTGGATGTCCAGGTGGTGCTCGGAAAATAATGCAGGCTTTATAGACAACTGGAAGACCTTTGAGGGCAAAACTGGCCTGTTATGGCGGGACGTTGTCCATCCCCCTCGGGAAGGTGCTGCTCTCATTTCTTGTAGTATAGCACATAGTCTCAGAAGAGGCCTAGTTAATCGGTGACAATCCAGGGCCCAGGCCAGGGAGCAGACAGACAGGCTAAACCAACCGTCTGCTAGCTGCAGAGAGTCGTCACTCAGGGTTGATCATATTGAGACTGTGTCTGTTCCCCGAGCTAAACACAAATTTAGAAAGACTCAGAAAGTCTGTTTTAGTAATTTAATTAACATAGATACCACAAACTCCGATCAAACTGAATGTCGATCCCGCTAATTATCATTTACAGACCCCCAGGGCCGTACTCTGAATTTCTCTGTGAATTTGCAGATTTCCTCTCAAACCAGGTCATTTCTGTAGAAAAAGCGTTAATTGCTGGAGATTTTAATATTCATTTTGAGAATCCAGAAGACCCTCTGCATTTGTGAACAGCATTTGTGTCCATACTGGACTCAGTAGAAGTAAATCAAGGTGTAGTAGGACCCACTCATAAAGCAGGTCACACTTTAGATTTAATATTATTCTTTGGATTAAGTATAAGAAATTTATTCACAATTCCACTGTCTGAAGTTATCTCAGATCACTATCTTGTCTCAATTAAAGTGTGGCATAGTAATAACTCATGATCAACAATTCGATCAGGCGATTGAATATTTGGAGTCAACATTCCGTTATATCTTAGTAGCTCCAGTTAAAAGAAAATTGATTAGAGATAAGAAACTTGCTTCCTGGTATAATGACCACATGCACAGTTTAAAACACACCGCTCGGAAATTAGAAAGTAAATAGTGTCAAACCAAATTGTTAGTATTTCAAATAGCATGGAAGGAGAGCATCCTGAACTATAGAAAAGCCCTTAGTGTAGCTAGATCAACGTATCTCTCCACTCTTAAAAATGTCTTACAAAAATAATCCTAGATTTTTATTTAATACCGTAGCCAAATTAACCAGAAATAATACGACTGCAGAAATCTCCACAACAACAACATACAGTAGTGAGGACTTCATGAACTTTTTTAATAATAAAATTGCAAACATTAGGCATAAAATTGAGGCTTTGAAACCGGACAGTGTAATTGATGCAGATGTTAAACTAACCATGTCAGATCGAAATGTAGAATACTTTACTCCCCTTGAAGAGAATGAACTAATTTCACTTATCTCTTCTGCAAAATCAACAACCTGTGTATTAGATCCTATACCGACACATTTTCTCAAACAGATAGTGCCAGAAATAACAGAACCCCTATTGAAAATAATTCATTCTTCAAACAGCATTGGGTATGTTCCAAAATCTTTTAAATTTGCAGTTATTTAATCGATAATTAAGAAGTCTGACCTCGTCCCCGGTCAGCTGTCCAATTACAGGCTGATATCAAACCTCCCCTTTATCTTTAAGATTCTGCAAAATATAGTAGCGGAGCAGCTATACTCATATCTACATAGAAATAATGTACATGAACTGCATCAGTCAGGATTTAGGCCTCATCACAGCAGAGAGACAGCACTCGTTAAAGTAGTAAATTACCTCCTATTGGCCTCTGATCAGGGTTGCATAACCATGCTTGTGTTACTCGACCTCAGTGCAGCTTTTGACACCATTGATCATAATATTCTCCTTCACAGATTAGAAAATGTAGAAGGAATTAAGGGAACAGCCCTCTCCTGGCTTAGATCCTATTTGACTGATCGTTATCAGTATGCAGATTTAAATTGTGATTATTCTGCATGTTCTCTAGTGGAGTTTGGTGTCCCACAGGGTTCGGTTTTAGGCCCACTGCTCTTTTCCCATTACATGCTTCCTTTGGGAAACATAATCTGTAAGCATGATATTAATTTTCACTGTTATGCTGACGACACACAGTTAATGGTCTCAGCAAAACCAGATGAGAGAAACCAGCTTGCTAAAGTTGAGCAATGCATAAAGGATATAAGAGACTGGATGCTAATTAACTTCCTTCTGCTTAATCCTGATAAAACAGAAGTTCTAGTCATAGGACCGCATGCAGCTACAAGCAATATTTTAGATCACACTGTAATTTTAGATTCTGTTCTATCTAGTACAACAGTAAAAGACCTTGGTGTGATTATAGATTCCAGTCTTTCATTTGAAGCTCATGTAGACAATATCACCAGGATAGCATTCTTTCACCTCAGAAATCTTGCCAAGTTAAGTAATATATTGTCACTAGATGATGCAGAAAAACTAGTTCATGCTTTTATCACCTCAAGGTTGGACTCTTGCAACGCTTTACTGTCTGGTTTATAAACAAGGTGCATAAACTAGGTGCATAAACAAGCCTTAATTATGTCAGAATGAGGCAGCCAGAGTCCTCACTAGAACCAGAAAATACGAGCACATCACCCCTATCTTATCTTCACTTCATTGCCTCCCCGTGAAATTTCACATTGATTTAAAAATAAAACTTTTGACATATAAAGCATTAAATGGTCCCATACCACAGTATCTGAGTATCTGCCACACCTACTTTGATCAAAGGATGCAGGCTGCTTGTCAGTACCATGTATTATAAAAACTACAGCAGGGGGCAGAGCTTTTTCTTACAAAGCCCCAAAGTTATGGAATAGTCTTCCTATTAATGTTCGGGACTCAAACACAGTCTCAGTGTTAAGGTCTAGGCTAAAAACCTATTTATTTGACCAAGCATTTTGTAAATAGATTAGCCTTACTGTAGGTAAAGGAGCAGATCTGGGGGACTCATGGACATAGAGTATTCTGGTGAACTGGTATGTTTAGATGCTGTTTTCCCCACTCTCATTTATCACTTAGGTTTATTGATAGTGAGGTGATTGGTTGCTTTACATCTCAAGGAGCCCTCATGTCTGTGTTTCCTTCTGGCTCTCTCTTTTAGTCATGCTATTATATTTAGTCCTGTCGGAGTCTCTGCTTGCACTCTACACTAAATATACATTCACTTTATACATTATGTGACTGTGACCATACCTAACTGTTATCTCTTCTCTTCTGCTCTCCCCCCTCTCTCTTTCCCTCTCTCTGTCAAGCTACACATGTCATTCCTGAGCTGCCATTGATCCAGAGCCCCTCTGCTCTCTGGATCTGTCTGACCCATCCTGGTGCCCCGCTTCTGGTTGGAGATCTCGTCACATGGATGTCCCGTGTGTCTCTTTGGGATGCGTCCGATGTCTGGGGACGATTTCAGTCTACCATGAAGACGGTTCTGGCCTCGGCTGATGTTGACAGCTGTTTCTCTGCGGACTTGGCTACAGTCGCTCGATAGTTCAGGACTGAAATTTACTACAAGTCTACCTGAGCCTCCAATAACTACGTGGACTCCATATTAACATCAATTAACATCTGTTAACAACTGTTATATTGAACTGCCTACCACCTAACACACAGTATGAATGCAGATCAATTCCTGCTTTCTGTTTCACCCAAATGAGGATGGGTTCCCTGTTGAGTCCGGTTCCTCTCAAGGTTTCTTCCTACTGCCATCTTAGGGAGTTTTTCCTTGCCACTGCTTGTTCATCAGGGACTATCTGACCATTTTGATTCATACACATTTACATTTCATACAAACTTAAATAATTCTTTTGATTGTGTAAAGCTGCTTTGCGACGATGACAACTGTTAAAAGCGCTATACAAATAGGATTGAATTGAATTGAATTGAATTGAAATGTTGTGGAAGTAATTAAATTTTAGTCTCATCTAACCATAACACCTTTGACCATGTGGCCTCAGAATCTTCAATTTGTGGTTTTGCAAAGCTCAGTGGCTTAGGCTTTTTCTTCCAACCCCACACAAGCCACATTTGTGGAGAATTTGTGATATTGTTGTTACATTCACACAATGACCGCTCTTCGTCATAAGTTCCTGCAACTGCTTCAGAGTTGCTGTAGGCCTTTTTGTAGCCTCATTGACCAGTTTCCTCCTGGCTCTTTCATCCATTTTGGAGTGACATCCTGATCCAGGGTGTGTCTGTGTTGTGCCCATATACCTCCCACTTCTTAATAATAGACGTCCCTGTACTTCTAGGCAGTGGAAGCCTTTGAAAAAAAAAATATTGTAATCTATCTCTTGCCTTGTGCCTGTGCACAACTTTATCCTGGAGATCCTTTGACAGTGTCTGATTCATAGTTGATTGTTTGATTCAGCTGCAGTACTAGGGAACAAAATGGTTCAGCTTTTCAAGCTAATCAAAATGACCACAGCTGATCACAGTTTATCAAATCAAACGTCATTTACCATTGAGAAGGTGATTAACTTAACCTGATTGTGTTTACAAGTCATTTTTAGGAGGGGGTGATCCTTTTCCAATTAAGGATTCTGTTTTTTATTTTTTTATGTTGGTGTTATATCTTTCACTTGAATGTTAAAAGTTTCACTGAGTAAATACAACTAGATAAAACAAAACCTGTTTTTTTTTTTTAGCAAAGCATCAAAATGCGATTATTTTAGGGGTGTTATTCTTTTATAAACCCACTGTATAGAACTTTTTATTTATAACTTATTTATATTTACTTTACTACCTTAGGTACACCTGTTCAACTGCACATTAATGCAAATATCTAATAAGCCAATCACATGGCAGGAACTAAATGCATTTAGGGATTTGGACATGATCAAGACAAAACAGATTAAGTTCAAACTTAGCATCAGAATGAGAAGAATGGTGAAAGTCACTTTGAATGTAGCATGGCTGTTGGTGCTTGCTAGGCTATTATTTATTTAGACTTATAATTTTTTTTATTTGTATGCAATTATTAGCAAATTAACAACAGAACCAGTAATGTAAACTTTAAAGCACTTTTTGTAAGTCGCTCTGGATAAGAGCGTCTGCCAAATGCCTAAATGTAAATGTAAATGTAAACTTTCAAAATATGGAAATGATTTGGAAAATAATCAGTTTGTCAAAGTTAAATTCAAATTCCATTTTTTTTGGCACAAGTTTATCCTGTACATAACCATACACAGTATGACATGCATTGAAATTTGAGATGAAATATAATATAAATATATAAAATAATATGTAAAATCTACATAAATTTGGAATGACATTGGAAAGGAAAAACCCTCTGAGATGACAATAGAAAGAAACCACGAGAGGAACCAAACTCAACTGGGAACACATTCTTCTTTGGGTGATATCAGATAATCCATAAATCAGTGCATGCTCTATGTGTATCCTATGAGGCTGAAAGTCAAATAGCATGGGAAATTTGTTTAGGTTAATATAAAGTTGATTTTTGTTGTCACACAACTATTCATTGTAATTTCCAGTCTAATCTATTGAGTGAATCCAGTAACAAGTTACCACAGAGTGCAAAACCATCTTTTTTACTGGCATCGAGTGGAGCTGTCCTCAGTCACCACATGCATCCTAACCAGACCATATTGGGTCATCCTCAGCAGCAAGCCAGAGCCATCCATGTGATGAGAACTCCGCCATGAAACAGGGCACCAGGATGTGTCAGACATGTCCAGAGGTCAGAAGCGGTCGGGAAATCAGGAGTGCTATGTGTAGCTCAACAGAGAGAGAACAATTAAGTATGCTAACATTCTCATAATGGAAAACACTTTGCACAGGATAGCATTGTGTACTTGCCTTGTTGACTGCTAGAGGGCAGAGAATATCCAGACTGGTTTGAGCTGATGAAAAGGCAACAGTAACTTAAATAACAACTTGTTACAACTGTGGTATAATGAAGAGCATCTCTGACCACACAATAACACAAAGCTTGAAGCAGATGGGCTACATCACCAGAAGACCTCACCGGGTGTTACTTCTGAGAACTACGAACAAGAATCTGACCATTCCCATGGGCTCAACAAAACTGGACAAGAGAAGATCGGAAAATGTTGCCTGGTCTGATGAGTCTTGATTTCTGCTGTCACATTCTGATAGCTGGGTCAGAATTTCATCCTGCCTGATTTAGGCTGGTGGTGGTGGTGGTGGTGGTGTAATTGTTTGGAGTAGATTTTCTTAGCACAGTTTGGACCCTCAGTACCAGGTGAGAATTATTTAAATGCCACAGCCTATCTGAGTATCGTTGCTGACCATGTCTAACCCTTTACGGTATGACCACAGTATAACACGCCATCATCTTCAACTGGTTCCTTGAACATGACATTGAGTTCAATGTACTTAAATGGCCTTCAGATCTCAATACAATAGAACACTACTATGATGTGGAACTAGAATTAGACTAATTTGCATGTATTAAGACTGTGTGAGGAAAACAGAGTACCTGGAGGAAACCCACCAAGCATGGGGAGAACATGAAAATTCCATGCACACAGAGACGGGAATCAAACCTGACTGGAAATTGAACCCGGAACCTAAAGGTGCAATAGATTAATAGTAAACATGAAGTGAACTGATTTAACTGTAAAAATAAACTTAAGGAATGTACTGTAAAGTACATTAAGATATTTGATAAAAGAAAATACATTTTTATGAATACATTATTCATTCAGGCGGCACAGTGGTGTAGTGGTTAGAAAATCCAGGGTCCGGGTTCAATTCCCATCTCTATGGGCATGAAGTTTGCATGCGCTCCCCTTGTTTGATGGGTTTCCTCTGAGTATTTCAGTTGCCTCCCACAATCCAATGACCTGCAGATTAAGCTTATGTGAATGAGTGTGTGTGCGTCATGGGGACCTAGAGCCTATTTTAAGAGATTTAGGGCACAAGGCATGGTACATCCTGGACAGTGTACCAATTAATCACAGGGCACAAACATGCACTCACACTACGGGTAATTTGGAGTAAATGTCTTTGGACATTTACTGTGTGAGGAAAACCGGAATACCTTCACTTCAGGAAACCCACCAAACATAAACCGCACTACACGGACACAGACCTAAGGTGGGAATTAAACCCTCAAGCCTGAAGGTGGGAGGCCACGGCACCTACCACTACGCCACTGTGCCCAACTATTACTGGGTTTTTAAACTTAAATGTTGTTGTACTACAGTGCTTGATTCTGATTGGTTGTTGGGGCGCTCCTGTCTGTAATTCATATCACAGGTTGACGTTAATGTGCTCATTCTCATAGATTATCAGTGATGGGAGCTGGTAAACTTTCTATGTAGACAGTGCAATCTGTTACAGAGGAAGTTTCTGTATGGAAAGTTCTATTTATTTATTTATTTATTTATTTATCAATAATCATTACCTAACTTCAAGATTATATATATATATAGTAAAGACCAAAAGTTTGGACACACCTTCTCATTCAATAGAGGTTGAATTTGTATTATGGCAAGAAAAAAGCAGCTAAGTAAAGAAAAACGAGCGGCCATCATTACTTTAAGAAATGAAGGTCAGTCGCTCCGAAAAATTGGGAAAACTTTGAAAGTGTCCCCAAGTGCAGTCACAAAAACCATCAAGCGCTACAAAGAAACTGGCTGACATGCGGACCGGCCCAGGAAAGGAAGACCGAGAATCGCCTCTGCTGCGGAGGATAAGTTCATCCCAGTCACCAGCCTCAGAAATCGCAGGTTAACAGCAGCTCAGATCAGAGAGCAGGTCAATGCCACACAGAGTTCTAGCAGCAGACACATCTCTAGAACAACTGTTAAGAGGAGACTGTGTGAATCAGGCCTTCATGCTAGAATATCTGCTGGGAAACCACTGCTAAGGACAGGCAACAAGCAGAAGAGACGCGTTTGGGCTAAAGAACACAATAAAGAACACAATAAAGAAAACTCGCTGAATGAGAAGGTGTGTCCAAACTTTTGCTCTGTACTGTATATATATATATATATATGTAATTTGTGTTGTTTTTTTGAGTCACGTTTCTGGATTAAACACACCAACATCAACACCATTCTCCGAAGTGTATTATTCCATTTTTGCGGTGGTTTTCATATCTGGCACTTATTTCATCACAACTTTAGGAACTCTGAAGTTCCTAGGTTCTGATCTTGGATGAAAAACATTTTCCCTTTTCTCATAGGCTGGACTAAAATATTTACCAGCATGGCCGGACGAGAGGATCTCAGTGCCATCAGGGTCATTCTCTTCAAACTGACTGGCCATTTCTTGGATGTGTGAGTGAGTGAGTGAGTGAGTGAGGAAACAGTACCAGGTATCACAATAATAAATGTGTGTGTGTGTGTGTGTGTGTGTGTGTGTGTGTGTGTGTGTGTGTGTCTAACCTTTCATTAGTGCTCATATTTGTTTGTGTGTATTAATCTTTCAGAATTGTCTCATGGCACTGCCTGCACAATGTTGTGCGTGTGTGTGTGTGTGTGTACTGTATGTGTGTGTGTATTTGTGTGTGTGCATATGAGAGTACGAGAATGTCGCGTTCCTTCCTGTTCCTGTAGCATGAGGCGAGCCCAGAGTGGGCGACTCAAGGCACTTTGGAGAATCAAACAATTTCACGCTGCTACTGGAGGAGGAAATGAACTGAGCCCAGAGCAATAATAAAATTATACAAATGTTATTACAGCCTCGCCTGCTACTGTCCTACTTTAATTCAAATGCGGGGACTCCAGGCGGCCCTGGTGGCACCGACCTTCCTGAATAAATCAACATTAGCTTACGTCTAAATTATTAAGGAAGTCGGAGACTTTCTTGTTTATAGAATGAATTATTAAACCGGTGTTTAACGATGCTATTTCTCCACCATTCCCTCAAACATTAATTGCTAATGATTTCTTCGGTCTGCGTTTTTATGTCTTTGCTGTTTTGCTTTTCAAGTCGTCACAAATTCCTAAGAATCCCGAATGCAGCAAAACTTTGGGATTTTCAGGCTGTCGTTCGGCTTAAACATACAGAAAATAAGTCCGAAGATGAAGCCATTTAATGTTTTTTTTTTTCTTCTGTTTTTATATATACAGTATATACTCACTGAGCAGGTGGAAATGACTTTCAATGGCCATATAAGTCAACCAGCCAAATCGTTACAGCCTGCAAAGAAGAGATCGTACAATTAATTCTCAGGCACTGTATAAATAATGGTATGCAGGTGCAACAATACAAATGAAGCAGGGCTGGAAATGTGAAGGTGAAGTAATGAAACATCAAGAGGCTTGTGATGGGACAATAAATGAATGAATTGAACGGAAAAAAAAAGAAATAATGGAAAATGCCAATGGACCACTGGGTCATAATTTCAGAATATTTAGAATTTACAAGAAAATGTGTTATAGTGTCTATTCAAATTCTGTTCTAAGGAAGGATTATTCTACTCTGCATTCCATATTCAATTCCAATAAAATAAAATTAAATTCACGTCTAACAAATTTAATTCCCCTATCCTATCCAGCAACTAATGATCAACGTTTTCTTCTATTTAATTCAAGCATTATTCTTTTCTCTTCTCTTTTAATTCCAGTCTATGTTATTACATTCCGATAAAATAATTCTATTGTACACCATTTTTATTATAATGAAGCATTTGCCAGCCAACTTTACATTTGTATCTAAGGCAGTTGAGGGCCTTGCTCAAGGGCCCAACAAGGACAACTTGGAGGTCATGGGATTTGAACCTGGAACCTTCCAAACCAAAGTCCAATTCCTTAACCCCCAAGCTACGCCTTGACCGCTCATACCACTCATACCACTTTACCATGTGCTCGTACCACTTTATCATGTATACAGGGTTCCCATGAAACGTATGGCACAAGGTGTGGTATACTCTGGATGGGGTGCCAATTCTTTGCACTCATTCACATACTACGAGTAAATTGCCTAGTCCCCATGTTTTTGTACTGCAGAAGAAAACCAGAGTACCTGGAGGAAACCCACCAAGTGGGGGGAGAAGATGCAAACTCCATGCACACAGAGACGGGAACTGAACCTATGTGATATCAGATAGTAGATATCAGTCCATGCTGTCTGCTATGTGTGCTATGAGGGTGAAAAGAGGTTCAATAGAATTGGAAATGTGTTTAGGTTAATATAAAGTTGACTTTTGATGTCAGGTACAAAACTGACCCCTAGGCAGGAATCGAGCCTGGATCATGGAGGTGCTAACCAGGCGGCAGTGCTAACCACCAAGCCACTGTGCCACCATGATGAATAACAATTCTTTTAAATTCTACTTTCCTCTATTCTATATTATTGCACTCCATTCTACTATTCAACACTCTATTCTAATGAAGGGTGAGTTAAATCTATTCCGTTCGTTTTCCTAAAATGGTTCTACCGGAGACCTCCTCCAAGGCTTGGGAAAGAACAAATTTAAAGAGATTTGGATACGGACTATTTCTCCTCAACAGTGAGGCATGCTTTTGCTCTGCTACTTTCTCTGACTGTCAGTGGAAAAGAGGTGACACATTCGAAGTCAGCTCTGTGTCATTCTGAATTCTCTTTGAGTGCGTGCTTGTCAGATGGCCTACATGCCATGCAGACTCAAACTACGCACACAGTGAACAAAACACTAGAGTAAATCACAATTTTGTTGCTGCAACAGTGAGCGATTGCAGCCATTTCAAGCATTTCAAGTGTATATGCCTTTTCAGCCGTCTTTGCAGATATTACGTTTCCATCTTTTGGGTTTGACATGGTTTAACCCATGCATGCAATCTTAAACTAAAGGTTTGTACAAGGAGTGTCCAAGTCAATTTGTCATGTTACTTCAAGTACTGGAAGGCGGACGCAAACGCAGGGTGTTCAAGCACTTTGTCTTTATTTAATATATCCAGAACAAACAAAAGAAAACAAACAAAAATAACACTCCCCAGGCTGGGTATGGCGCAGGCAGGCTGGTAGTGACGATGTGGGTCTTTACTTTTGACCACAGTTCCACTGGCGATATTAACGTGAACGGAGTATGGCTGAGCTTCCCTCAGCCGTGACCTTGACCTAGGTCTATTATCCAGCCTCGCTCTGCTGATATACCTCAGTCCTGGGGGGAGAGAAGAAACGAACAGGTTTGTTAGGCTCCGTGACATATACAAACCATGAGTGCACGACGGTGAACGGACAAGTGTGTACGGGTTCGGCCGACCTAAATAGAGACACACAGGGGAGACACAGGTGATCTTAATTTGCTTTAAACATTGATGACAAGTACACACGTAGACACACTAGGGGGGGACAAAGCGCCGGCTCAGTAATCCGGTGAACCCGATCTCTCTCTCCCGGACTGAGGTGGCACAGATGTGACAGTACCCCCCCCCCCCCAGGACCGGCTTCCCGAGGGAGGTGGGGGCGCTCTCTCCGCGTCACCGGCGGGAGTAGGGACCCACCGGACTGATGGAATAGCCGGCGGGCGGGGCGGCCCGGAGGTCGCGGCGCCGGGCGATCCGGCCGAGCTTGGTGAAACTCGGAAATGAGTTCCCGATTTAGGATGTCTCGCGCCGGTACCCAGCTCCGTTCCTCCGGACCGTAGCCCTCCCAATCTACTAGATATTGCAGGGCCCCCGCTCTCCTCCGGGAGTCCAGGAGTTCTTTCACTCTAAACGCGGGGGCGCCCTCGACTTCCACAGCCCCGGGGAGAGATGGGTTCACGATGCCGCCGTCTAGCGGCCCCCGGTTCACTGGCCTGAGAAGAGAAACATGGAAGACAGGGTTAATACGAATATGACGAGGTAGTTGTAATTTAAATGAGACGGGGTTGATTTGGGCTAGAATGGGGAAAGGGCCGATGTACCGCGGGGTGAGCTTGCGACAGGGAAGGTTTAAGTGAAGGTCTCGTGTCGAGAGCCATACCCGATCACCTACCTGGAGCGGAGGACTTTCCCCTCGCCGTCTATCGGCGAATTTTTTAAAGCGACGAACCGCTTGGGAGATTTTAGTGTGCGCATTTTCCCAGACTTTTTCCGCTCCTTTAAACCATTGATCCACCGTGGGTACATCGGTGGGCGTGGCATCCCATGGACAGAGCGGAGGCTGATGCCCGAGCACACACTGAAACGGCGTTAGGCCGGTAGCGGAGTGGCACAATGAGTTTTGGGCATATTCCGCCCAGATTAACCAGTCTGCCCATTCATGTTGTCGACTGCTACAATATGCCCGGAGGTACTTCCCGAGTTCTTGAACAGTCCGCTCAGCCTGCCCGTTAGATTCGGGGTGATAGCCTGACGTTAGACTAACAGTGGTCCCCAATTTCTGGAAGAAAGCTTTCCAGACTCTAGCGATAAATTGGGGACCACGATCTGAAACAATGTCCTCGGGGATACCATAGCAGCGAAACACTGTTTCGAATAGGGTTTCTGCAACCTGGAGGGCCGATGGGAGAGAGCTAAACGGGACAAAGCGACAACCCTTTGAGAAGCGATCCACCACTACTAGGACTGTCGTGTACCCTTTTGACACCGGCAGATCCGTTACAAAATCCACTGCTATGTGTGACCACGGTCTGTTAGGTGTGGGTAGGGGCATTAGTTTCCCAACTGGCAGACAACGGGGATTTTTTGTTGTTGCACAGACAGCGCAAGATAAAACTGCTGTTCTTACGGTTTCGTGCATCTTAGGCCACCAGAACTTTGGTTCCAGGAGTCTAAGTGTGCGAGTGATGCCTGGGTGTCCCGACGCTAGACTAGAATGGGCCTCTCTTATCACTCGTTCGCGAAGTGTCTCCGGAACATACGTTCGGCCCGGGGGGCAGCCCTCCGGCACGGGGTTGGACCGAGCCGTTTGTGCTACCTCCGCGTCGATGTCCCATATGATCGGAGCCACTACGAGTGATGAGGGCAAGATCGGTTCGGGGTCCGAATTCTGATCTGGCAACGGAAAACAGCGGGATAGCGCATCCGCTTTCTTATTTTTAGATCCCGGTCGATAAGTGATGCAAAACTGAAAGCGGGTAAAGAACAGCGCCCAACGGGCTTGACGAGGGTTTAATCTTTTGGCTTGTTGGATATACTCCAAGTTTCGATGGTCCGTTAGTACCACGAACTGGTGTTTAGCTCCCTCCAACCAATGCCGCCACTCCTCTAACGCCGCTTTTACTGCTAGCAGTTCGCGGTTGCCGATATCATAGTTGCGCTCGGCAGGTGTTAGTTTACGGGAAAAGAAGGCGCAGGGATAGAGTTTCTCGGGATGGCCTTGGCGTTGTGACAGCACCGCTCCAATACCCACTTCCGACGCATCGACCTCGACTACAAAGGGCTTATCTGGATTAGGTAATTTTAATATAGGCGCGGTGGTAAATGCTGTTTTTAGGCGCTGGAATGCCGTGCGCGCTTCCGGTGAAAGCGCGGGTAGTTGTTTCGGTTTCCCTTTTAACAAGCTAGTGAGTGGTGCTGCCATCGTACTGAAGCCCCGAATAAAACGCCGATAGAAATTGGCGAACCCAAGAAAGCTCTGTAGCGCTTTGACTGACCGTGGTTCCGGCCATTGTTGGACCGCCTCCACCTTGGCCACCTCCATCTCGACCCCCCATGGCCCTATGCGGTAGCCGAGAAATGCAACCTCCCTCTTGTGGAATTCGCATTTCTCCGCTTTAGCATAGAGCCCGTGTTCGCGCAGACGACAAAGGACGGCGGACACATGAGAGACATGTTCGGAATATGACCGCGAGTATATCAAGATATCATCCAGGTACACTATAACATAACGGTTCAACATATCCCGGAACACGTCATTCATGAACCCCTGAAACACCGCAGGTGCGTTTACCAGTCCGTAAGCCATCACGTTGTATTGGTAATGACCTGACGTCGTGCTAAACGCCGTCTTCCACTCATCGCCCTTGCGAACACGAACGAGGTTATATGCGCTGCGGAGGTCAAGTTTGGTATAGATGGAAGCGCCTCGGAGTTGGTCGATCGCGGCTGGCACCAGTGGCAGCGGGTGCTTGTATTTTATTGTGACCACGTTTAACCCACGGTAATCAATACAGGGACGTAAACCTCCGCCTTTTTTTTCAATAAAAAAAAAACCTGCCGAGGCGGGGGACGTGGACCTGCTGATGAGCCCCTGCTGGAGAGCCTCCCTCACGTATTCCTCCATTGCCCGGGTCTCCACCACGGACAACGGATAAACGCGTGCGCAAGGCGGTGCTTTCCCCGGCAGAAGCTCAATCGCGCAGTCCCACGGTCGGTGAGGGGGAAGTCGTGCGGCTGCCCTAACACTAAACACGTCCCTAAATTTCACGTACTCGGATGGCACCTGGACCGAAACTAGGGCTTGCGGACTCTCTATTGATGTGGCTAGGACCGACAATGCAGCCGGCGTGCATGTTTTAGCGCATCGTGGGGCCCAAGATGTGATGCGCGACCTGGCCCAATCAAAATTCGGGTTATGTAAGCTGAGCCATGGGAGGCCCAGCACGACGGACTGGTTCATTCGAGGCAGCACAAAAAATTTTAGCTCCTCGGTATGACCGGGGAAAGCTAATCGAAGGGTCGCGGAGAGATACTCAACGGGCGAATTAATTAATTGTTTGCCATCCAGAGCTTTCACTGTGATCGGCAACGGAAGCTTCGACACGGGAGCTCGTAGCGAGGAAAGGATAGATGGGGAGATGAAGTTTCCGGCCGAACCCGAGTCTATAAGGGGGAAAACAGACACATCAGAATTATTAAAAGACAATACGGCTTGTAAAACAAAAGGATGATGAGTGCGCGGTGGTGTGTGAGCCATTACTTTGCGTAGGGGACAAGAGCTGACTCGGTGCCGGCCCCCCCCACAGTACAAACACAACCCCTCAGTCATTCTCCTCTGCCTCTCTTGGGTGGATAGGCGTGATGAGCTCATGTCCATCGGTTCGGGGTTCGCCCCCTCGCGCGGTTCAGGTCGGGGTGCTTGGCTGATGCCGGCGCGGTTCCGTAGTTCGGACCCCCACCCCGATGCTCTCGAGGGGGTGTGGCGCCGTTGGCCGCGGAGGTGCTGGTCCAACTTGATAGCCAGGTTGATGCACTCATTCAGTTCCATACCAGTATCGCGGCACGAGAGTTCCAGGTGGATTTCTGGTTGCAGTCCTTCTCGAAACCTGGCTAACAAGCTTTTTTCACACCACCCGCTTTCCGCGGCTAGGATACGGAACTTGACCGCATAGTCGGCCACAGTGTTGGCGCCTTGCTTCAGCCTAAGCAATTGTTGTTCTCCCGACCTGCCGTGATCGGGATGGTCAAAAACCGCGCGAAAGGCGTGGATGAACCGGTCGTACCTGGTGGTAATGTCCCCCCCCGCACTCCACACTGCTGCGGCCCAGTCCATGGCGGGCCCTGTGAGCTGCTGAGTGATGAAGCTGATCTTCTTTTGTTCAGCAAGCTCTGGAAAATCAGCGAGGTATAGCTCACATGCCATGAGGAACCGCTTGCATCCTTCCGGATTCCCCGCGTATCTCTCCGGGGGAGCCGAGCGTGGCGGGGACGGTGCGGCGCGCTGAGGCGTAGGAGAAGAGGGAGGTCGTGCGATCGCGAGCTGACTCACGCTACAGGCGAGGTCGTGAACCGCTCTCGCCAGGCCGTCGATCTCCCGTTGCTGGTACCGGAGGTACTCGTACATTGGGGGGTCGTCTTCGGGCAGGGGGATCCCTGCTGCGTCCTGTGAGGTCCGTTCATCTGTCATGTGACTTCAAGTACTGGAAGGCGGACGCAAACGCAGGGTGTTCAAGCACTTTGTCTTTATTTAATATATCCAGAACAAACAAAAGAAAACAAACAAAAATAACACTCCCCAGGCTGGGTATGGCGCAGGCAGGCTGGTAGTGACGATGTGGGTCTTTACTTTTGACCACAGTTCCACTGGCGATATTAACGTGAACGGAGTATGGCTGAGCTTCCCTCAGCCGTGACCTTGACCTAGGTCTATTATCCAGCCTCGCTCTGCTGATATACCTCAGTCCTGGGGGGAGAGAAGAAACGAACAGGTTTGTTAGGCTCCGTGACATATACAAACCATGAGTGCACGACGGTGAACGGACAAGTGTGTACGGGTTCGGCCGACCTAAATAGAGACACACAGGGGAGACACAGGTGATCTTAATTTGCTTTAAACATTGATGACAAGTACACACGTAAACACACTAGGGGGGGACAAAGCGCCGGCTCAGTAATCCGGTGAACCCGATCTCTCTCTCCCGGACTGAGGTGGCACAGATGTGACACAATTCTTGACTTTTGATTGTGCAGAATAACAGAACACACAGTCCTGAGAGTAAAAACTCCCTTTATTTCTCTATATAATCCTCTGATACACTAATGCACTCATCCCAGTGTTTCACTAGTGCTTGGGTACCAACAAGGTAGAGCGTTTACTCAGTACACCAGAGCCATGATCAGACTGTTGTCTTCACGTCTGAAATGTGGGAATATGGCTTGGAGCGAGGTCAGGACTGTACAGGGTGGATGTGGCAAGAACTCCCAGCTGAGTTCATGTAGTGTGCAAGTGATGATGGTGAATGATTGTGCGTCCAGTTCCAACACACACAAGTGCGTCTCTTTCACAAGCTGGTGAGAAGTTATCCATGGATTTTCAGGAATCAGATGAATGTTCATGGGAACGACTGCGGTGGGCTCTGAACCACCTATGAGCCTTCTTTGAAATGCTTTACCGCGGCCAACAGTCTCATCACCATACTGTGGTTGAAGTCTTCTATAAAAGTCAATTGGCTTTATGGCTTCGTTCATGAGAAATTTTCCCGTCTCATTCTGTAAAGTCATAAGCTTTAAGATCTAAATGTGAATTCCTAGCAAAGACATTCATCTGGAGTGTATCATTAGGATTATTAGCACATTAGCTCACATTTGCGAGATGAGGAATGAAGCAATTCCATGTTTTTTTTTTTTTTTTTGCACATTTAACATTTCATTGCAGAGTTTTTAACTGTAACTTAACTAAAACTTGAAGCTGAATCCTTCAGCAATCACCAGAGGATTTATTCGCAATGATTAATTGCACTCTTACTTAAGTACTTTTACCGCCTCTGGCTAAAAAACAATTCTGGTTCAAGAGTTCACCCGATCTCACACCCTTCCTACACATTAGAACCTTAACCACTGTGCTCACAGACACACACACACACACACACACACACACACACACACACACACACACACACACACACACACACACACACACACACACAAACACACACACACACACACACACACACACACACTTCCTTAAACTTAGTTTCTGCTGCTCATTTATTTTCCAAGTCGTGCTAATGGTAGATTGCATGATTAGTGGCTCATGCTGAAATGTGCGGCACAGCGAGAAGTCTGCCTCGTCCTTGTTTGATAAATGTGCCATAAGGTTAAAATCACCCCCCCCCCCCCCCACCACCACCACCACTTCCGCCCCCGACCCCCACACACACATATATACACACACACACACACACACATATATACACACACACACACACACACACACACACACACACACACACACACACACACACACACACACACACACACACACACACATACCCCCGGTGTTGTATACACAATGAGGAATATTGACATCTTCTCAGATTGATGTCCTCATTTACAAGCCTAATAAAGATGATTGACTTGAGGTTGAGTAAGAATCCGATTGCTGGGGCTGAGAGGTGAGAGGGTAGAGGGCTGCTATGCATTGCGTGCCATTTACACATAGAAAAGTGACAATGTGAAAGAAAGAGACCAACCGAGAGGTCTGTGACACTGATGTAATGGAGGAGTGACGGATAATCAGGGGAACGGATGTTAGTTTAAAACCCTGCAGTGTCCTCTGCTGGACAATACAAAACTCTCTCTCGCTCTCGGTCGCGTTCACACACACACACACACACACACACACACACACACACACACACACACACACACACACACACACACACACACACACACAAAAAAAAATAAATGTATAAATAAAATAAATAAACTCAAACAGCACATAGTCTATACTGCCACCTGGTGGTTCATTCTTGTAACTTTCTTTGAGTTTTTTATTTTTATTTTTTAGACAAATTCGAATAAGATCAAAGTCATTAAATGCTACATAAGCTCCACCAGTTGGTTGTCATGAGCAGCATGTTTTTTCACTGCAGCCTTAAATCAGGCGATGCCAACAAACTGAACAAACCTGACCAGGTCATTGGGATCAACATGGACTTCCTGGAACTAAAGGATCCTGATCAAACCACTGCTTATTATAGACAACATCTTAAATACCCTTAATGAGCACATAATTATGGACCACAACACTTTCATCTTCAGAATAATGCAGCTAAGAGCTCCAAACTCCTAAGAAATTACCAGAATGAACAACATATCCCCCTTGTGTCCAACATATCTTTTTTGACATTCCTACGAGAAAAGATGAAATATTATAATAATAATAATAATAATAATAATAATAATAATAATAATAATAATAATAATAAGTAGTAAGTTGAATCTGGGAAGATTGATCAATTCCCCATAAAATTTTATTTCAACTTAAGTCTCCAAGGTCGAGAGGTCTCGGTTCCTATGTCGGGGCGGTGTGCGTGGAGTTTGCATCTTCTCCCTGTGCTTGGTGGGTTTCCTTTGGGTACTCCGGTTTCATTAAACAGTCCGAAGACATGCAGTTGAGGCTAATTGGTGTTCCCAAATTGTCCGTAGAGTACAAATAAGTGTGTTATTCACACTTATTTGCCAGTGATGGACTGGCACCCCATCCAGAATGTACCCCTCCTCACGCCCTAGGCCCCAGCCCCCATGTGACCCTGAATACAGGATAAAGTGGTATAGATGATGAGGGTCCAAAATGCATGAAGCCAAAACCTGAACAGAAACAAAGGCCCCTTGAGCTGGTTTACTTCAACAATATATTATACGTGATTGAGAAAAATCTCCAACAAACAGCTCTGGAGGAAAACAACCCAGCTACCTGTTGAAGAAGGGCAAAAAAGTGGAGCTGATATGGAGATGGTGAAAATCTAAGGAAGTCAGCACGCAGCATTGCAGGAGAAGCATTTAGCTGCAATCTACAGTACAAGGACCATTATGTAGAGTTGGCTAATAAGATACAGTGATGGGATGGATGTGACTGGAGAGGTTAATATACACCCATACAAAGTGAGGCCATGAAAGCAAGACACATTATTTCGCTTCTCAGGGAACTTCTTTTTCCTATTATTAATTTATTATTTATCTTAATGTTTGAGCTTATGTCTGATCATATATGTCCTTAGAATTTGATCTGCGTTGTCCTTCTGTGATAAACCAAAATCCAAACCATCATAAGATTTACAACATATTTCGTTGCCGAAGTTCCACTGTTGCAATGTAACAAAAAATAGAACAGCATGGCTGTCTCTTTCAACGCTCATCAGTATGTGACATGACATCTGCTAACAAGGAACGAGATCAAATGTTCAACAAGATGCTTGAATTCCCCTGATTTTGAAACCAAATTTCAATCTTTAGTGGATTTTTTAAAAATCAGTTAGTTGGTTAGCAATTTGCACCAAAACAACAACAACAACAACAACAACAACAAGTCATCAAACCTCTATTCCATTTATTTACAATTGCCTTAAAGTGGATGAGGATTAGATGACCACTGAAACATTGTTCATTCTGTTTTCTAGTGAAGAGAGAAATACCACCTTGACAACCTGATATAACACTTTTTAATTCAGTTTGAGAGACATTTAAGCCACGATCATACAGCAGTGATATTAAACTCTTGCTAACCATGGACATATGGCAATTCATTAGCTTATAGAGGTGTGTAATGACAGTGTATAACAGTCTGTGTTACTTTATACAGTATTATACAGAGGCATGTTATAACATTATATACTGTACTAATGTGTTCCCTGTATTTGGTCCTGCAGTCCATGGACATAGAGAACTCTGGACCTGCTACGGCTATGATAACAGATCTTTAAATCATTTCTCAAAGGAAAAGCGTTTAAAAGTGCAACCTGTCCATCCCACAAATAATATGAGAACAATAAAATTGCAGGTCAATAATATAAATTCTAAGCAGAGCTGGAAGGTAACGATACGTATCTCCATGTATCTGTACTTAAGATACAGTACGTAAGTCGTTTTATTAGTGGATACTATTTACTTTTGCTTCAGTACATCCTAAAGCAAATATCTGTACTTTCTACTTCACTACATTTCTGCATTGCGTTGTGCCACATAAACACAGTGGTGTGTAGTATTTGAAGTGAAACACTTAACCATGCAGCAGGTACTTGAAATCAGAAGAGGATGTACATAGAATGTTCACAGTCAGCGAGAGAGAGAGAGAGAGAGAGAGAGAGAGAGAGAGAGAGAGTTTTTTTTTTTTTTTTACTATAACTTAAAGGCTACCTTAATAAAACCTTAATACTTCTGATACTTGAATAAATTTGAAGGTGAGTACATTCGAACTTTTTCTCAAACAGAAATATATTTGGAGGATCTACTTTTACTTGAGTAACATTTTACTAGGACTATTTCTGCCTTTTAAAATACGGGATTTGCGTATTTTGTCCACCATTGATCCTAAGGCATGTTAACCTTTTTACACCTTAGAAGACAATATTAAAATATAGTGTCTACAAATAGTTTAGCATATAGGCTAATGTCCACCGTATCTCTGTAAGCAAGCTGGAATTTGCTACTGGCATGACTTATAGCATATAGGTATTATTTAATATATTATTTCATTTAAAATATAGAATTTTAATGAAAACTTGCACATTTGATGAAGCAACAATGCAATAAATAAACAAAAGAAAATGTCAAAGTTATGATAGAAGACAAATTAGATGTTGTCCTATTTTGTATATCCATGCTACAGCATGTCCTGTATTGCACAGTAGGTGTGTTTATATTTATCGGTCTTTGCGGTACAACACAACACAAGAATTAACATGACGTATTAGTTTCACTTATAGTAATTCATTCAATACTCATTAGGCATAAATAAATTCTATAAGTTTAAATATTCTGCGTTCTATCAGTTACTGATGTCAGATTATAAAGTATATCATTCATAAGATGGGCCAAGCTTTTTACCCGAGGGTCCTGCTGACCTGCCTAAGACCATCCGTAATCCATAAAGAGTGATATGGTTATTATTTAAAAATAACAAAAACAAATCTGATTCAGCCAATATTTGAAGAATTAAGCATACCCAGATAGTATCAATGTGTTTCAGCCTAAAACACACTTGCAAAGTTTATGTTGCACTGAACCGAACACTCATGTACAGGCTTAGGTATTACTGGAAGCCCAGAAATATGTGCTAATATATATATATATATATATATATATATTACATTGATTACACTTTGGAAAAGGGGTTCCGGCATGCTTTTAGTCATCTCTAGCAAGCATGATTTAATTAGCGATAGATGAAGTGCAGAATTCCTTAGTATACCAATGATGGAGACACAATGTTACACAATGGTCTCCTTCAGCAGCATGATTGATAGTCATACAGAGGACAACCCATCACCCGTGACATCTTGTAAGGCCTCCTTCTTCTCCACTTTCTCCATATCTGTTGTAGAGCCAGGGCCGATCGTAATATCATCTGGCTCTCCAACATGCGGGGTGATGGAAGACTCAACCCCTTTATATTTCCCTGTAGAATCTTTCATGAACATCTCTTTGCAGGATTTCTTCAGTTCAGGATCTGGACAGTACAGGTACTCGTACATTGCAGCTGCCAGAATGCCACCTAGAATGGGCCCCACCCAATACACCTGCAGAAAAGGTAGAGCAAGCATTACATTAACTACCTTTACACAAAGGTAAATTTAGTACCTACAGTTAGTGGGATTCTGAGTTTATCCAAAGAAGAACTAGAAGCAGGATAAACTTCAATAGAACCCACTAGGACAATTACCCAAACAGCGAACACTATTGAACTAGATCCATTAACAACCCAAAGAACCTTACCGAAGCATAAACCACTGGGTCAGCGTAGCCTGTAATGTCCGTGTGTTATCATAGTTAACTAGGTGGATTACAATAACTTATACACCATTATTTTCAACAAATAAGGTTTAGCTCTTTGATTTTATCCATCGTCAAAATATCTTTATCTAATGCACCCTTTACGAAGTTAAAAAGTTTTGCAAATTCTACAGAACCACAGAGCAACCATTTCATTTTCAAATTTTGACCCTTACAAAAATGATTCCATAGTTCTTCAGCTTGTCCATGTAGGAGAACTGGGTTGATTGTGAAACTCTACAACATAATTCCCTTCGCAATATAATACCACTTAAACAGGAAGATCAGCTTTCTGCCAATACTCCCATTTAAAACCAGTCAAAGTAGCATTTTCAGCCAGACAGCACATCTAATGACGTTATGTAATCTTAAACAACACTTTGTCTCCTTACTATCTGCTTCTAAGTCCTTCCTAATTGTCTTTCAATCGTAGAGTAGGTGAGTTCCTGTACAACTCTTACTGTACATGGCTCTTTTTTTTTTCTTTTTCCAGGAGCCAATGATCTTTAAAAAATGGTTCACTTTAGAACATTAAAGTATTGTGTATCTTGAGCCTCTAGGGGAACTTCTATAGCCTACACAGTATGAGTACTGTATCTCTTACAGCAGTGGGGTTTTACTGACAATTCAATGGGAGTTTCAATGAAAACTCCTTTACTTTAGGAAGCCCAGAACCATTAATTATCATGCAGACTGGGGTTGGTTCTGTCCATAGTTCTTCCTGGATTTGAGTCTAGTTTGCATTATTCTTTTCTTTTATGAATTACCCTTCTTTATCCCTGCCTACCTACTGCGAGTTATTTGCTTTGCGATGGACCCTCATTATGATTTATGGATTTACCCCAATAAAAGCACTACTGCGTTTACGTGCTTACACCCGGACGCACTCTACTCACTCGTAAAATGCCACACTGGGTTATGAATGTATTTCACATGCCTCAACACATTCTGCACTGTGCTTGACACAGAGTTGAGTAGCAGGTTGGATCAAAAACAAGTGATGCTGCCAAGTCACATCTGTCACCACGAACATATGGGTAATGTGACACTGTCCTTATTTATAGCGGCACACATAAGTTCACATAAGAAATCATCTCTGTTCCTTACACCCACATTACATTTTAACCACAGAAATAAATCTCAAAGTTGTTAGGATTGGCCATGTGTGTATCTCTAACTTTGTAGTAACTGGCCCAGTAGAATGAAACAGAAAGTGCTTGGAAATTAGATAGTCAATGAAGCTAGCATGGATTAGCTTCAGTTGCAGCGCCAATGTTGATAAAAAAAAGGGAAGGATTTAATGAATTGTTGAAAAAGCCTACTTTGTAAATGTATTAGCATTTGAAGTTACTTCCTAGTCAATGATTCAAGTGCTTATCATCAGTCAAGTTAGTCTCAATGCAAACCATTCCTGCAGAAAACTATGCTTGCATTTCCTGCACAAATGAGTGATTTGGTGTGTTCTTTTCATAACTGGCTATGTAGGGTGGGAGGACAACATTGATTAATGTGGATTAGCTTTAACCATCAAAGATCCTGGGAGGTTCATATGCATTGGTATAGGCAGAACCTAGTGTCAAGAAGTATGTACTGTATACATGTAGTTATAATAATGTTTTATTTAAAAGCCCCCAAATTTGGGTTTTGGACTTGGGTCATGTCCTATTGCTGTGGTCCCAGAGCTGCACGGGTGTGCAACTCAGTCCCAGTGCTAATTATTTCAGCTGATATCTACTAAGCCCTTGATGGGTTGAACCAGCTGTGCTGGTGTAATGGAAATAAAAGCTGTAATTTGAGGCATCAGTGTATTGTCTCTGGTATCAAATCAGCCTCTTAATGTTGGTAAAAAGAATAAAATATATCCCCAAACAAGATTTAATGCATATTTACTCCTGTAATTATGTAGACAAGCGTGTGTCTTTTATCCTACTTCCATTAATAGTGAGTTGGCTGAGATAGTGGTCAAAAAAATACCAAAAAAAAAAGAAAAAAAAAAGTGCTGCCACTGTCCAAGAACTGAACTGATCACCCCTGTTCTATTGCTTCAGTAGGTTATGCAAAGGATCTGTCAACATTTCATTTGTCGTAAGTAACCTGGTATCAGTAGTGACATTTTGATTGCCTTATCACCCTTATGGAAAGATAGAAAGGTAGCAATGCCCTGGAGCACTGAGAGATCAGATTAATTGTTCCTGGCAGTGGGGACGTGGATATGCGACCTTATTGGATTACACTTAGTGGTACCTTCTCCTTCATTCCCTCATGGCATTATTCCGCCCCTGGCTAAATTCGAAGATAGTTCATGGGTTCAGCTTCAGCTTGCAATAACAATGTCAAGGTGGCAATTAATTAATAAACTTAGCATAACCACCGCTGCATCTCAATGTGTGAGGACTGATCAAGCAAAGTGTTTTTTTTTTTTTTTTCTCTCTTCATTTATTTGTTAGTTTTATCTCTTACCCAGTGGCTTTCCCAGCTTAATTTGATGACTGCGGGTCCAAAAGATCGAGCAGGGTTCATGCTGGCGCCAGTGTAAGGGATCTGCAAAAGTACACAACTTGAGTTACAGGCGTGGCTTCATAGTACAAGTCTTAAGCATCCTAAACATTCAAGACCCTGGCAGTTGTGTTCATTTTTTTGCTTTCTTATGGATAGTTACAATAAGAAATCTCAAATCTTATCTGGGAGTCCTGATATGCAGTACTGTAGTGATTTACAGAATGAACGGATATTTTACTGTTTTCCTTGCATCGGAAACATGATACCTCTTTTTTTTCCCCGTACTTATCTACTCAAGCTGCAACTTTGCAGTTATAACGTCCCCGATGAGATCGGGTAATGAAATAAACTCATTTGCTAAATCAAATGAGCTGGACAAGCATGTTTCCCAGCAGACAATGCTGTTTAACTCCTTTCTCATAAGTATCTTAATTGGCAAGCACGTTCTAAATATCCAAGTAATGGTTTTAAGGGTGGGAGTGTGTAAGTTTTAATTTGTTTGAACATTTACTTTTAAAGGCAAAGACAAGAAAACAGAACGTGAAGAAGAAATAGTGCCATGTGTTTGATAGTGCTGTATCTAGGCAGGGAGACCCTAGAGAGAATTTACATTTGGGACTCATTTGGGAATCAGTTGTTATGGTTGCAATAACTGTTCAGGAATCACAGAGAGACGTCAGATTTTTTTTTCTTGTTTGTAAAGGTTTTAGCACTGAAATAGAGCTGCATTTTGTTCAAACATTTTGTTCTTTGTCTCTGGATCCATTCTCAAAGTTAATAAACAACATTTATGTGAACAACAAATCACTGAATAAAGTACTCTTTGATGAGATGCATCAGCTGATTTAGATCCCCCCCAAAAGTCTTATGTTCACTAACCGCAAAAAGATGTCCGATGACAACGGCAATGCCGATGGCGAGGCTGGCTGAACCTTTGAGATCGTCGCGTTTGTTGTCACAGGTGGCAAACACGGTGAAGACAAGTTGAAATGTGATCAGGAGCTCCACAACCAGGGCGTGACCCACTGAAATACTTGAGTTCACCTGATCAGAAATAGATGAAAGGAAAAGACTTAAACCAGTGTTTCTCAACACGGTGTTTCTTCTACATTCACACAAGCAAAGTAACAAGTCACTCATGCTTGCAGTTTGTATCTTGTAAGTGCATAATGTCCACTTACTATATATAGGAACTAATTGCAGGTAGAAACTACTTTAGGGAACTACAGTGAAGAAAGCCAGTGATTTGCATTTGACACTTTTTGTTTAGAATATTACAGAATTTGCATAGAATTTTAAAAGCATAAAACCTTAACTCACATGATGCTTCATGAATGGTTGCCTATTAGTGTGATCTCACCACTTCTAGAGCTTGATGGTATAATTATTTAAGCTATACAGACACTTGGTATTTTTTTATTTTTTATATTTTGGTCCAATATATTTAGGCAATAGCTACTCACACCCCGGAGATATTTCTGTCATTTCTGTGGCAGTTACTTAAGGGGTTGGGTTGCCAGATTGACACCCAATGCCATTCATACACTACGTGCACTTTGGGAATGCCAATTGAACTTTGGACAGTTTGAGGAAACAGGAGTAACCAGAGGAAACCAAGCATGGGGAGAACATGCAAACTCCATGCACCTACACAGACCCAAGGTGGGAACCAAACCCCAAGCCTGGAGGTCCAAGGCAACAGTGCTAACCACTACACCACCTTGCCGCCATACAGATACTGGACAACATAAAAAAGTTCAGACTAATTAATACTAACCTGCAATGAAAAGAGTCTGAGCATAATATACATCTTACCGTTGTAACACCTAGACCGCCTTGAACAGCACTTGGTGTAACCAGGGAAAGAATCCCTGCTCCCGTAATGGCGCCCAAGCACTGTGCGAGTACATAAAACAAGGCCTTGGCGAGACTCAGCTTTCTTGTTACTAACATGGCAGCAGTGACAGCTGGGTTTATGTGGCTACCACTGATATGAGCAAAGCACTGCACCATGGTAGCGATGCTCAACCCGAAACAGAGTGAAATGAGCACCAGGTCTGCAGGTGGCGGATTGTCCTTGTCTGATGCCCAGCTGATGGTTGAACCAAGACTAATAAGAACGAAGATTAGTGTGGCTAAGAATTCAGCAGAGACGGCACGCCAGAATGCCTTAGTCCAGATGCCTTTAAAAGCTGCCATGGTACTCTCACATCTGCACAATCGTAGACACCTGCAGAGAAAAAAATAATAAAGCCATGATTTAGTTCCTATCCAATGTTCAGCCATTCCGAGTTTTACTACATAGTAAGTAGGGCTTGTTAAAAGTGAACTGAAATCGAGATATTTTGTGGTGTGGTCTAATTCCTTTGTCTCTACTTGGAATGTCCTGGTTTTCTATCTTCCTATATAGAGTATGGATAAAGACATACAGTGTTATATAGGGTCATATATAAGGTGAGCATGAGAAGAGAAAAGAAAAGAGACAAAATGAATTTAAAAAAATGCATACACTACAGTATGTGCAAATGGTCGAGATTAATGGATTGTGGTAATGTTCTGGTATCATTCTTGCCTTGAAAACCATGTCCATTTTTACCAAAGGCTGGGTCAGAAATCATTTACATCACGAGCTCTGGGACAACACTGTGCTAACAGCAAAGGTCAGCAGGCTGTAATCAAGGAAACTTGTGTTTGGCATGTCAGCCTCTTCACTTGCATTCAACACCCCGTTAAAGCAAGATATTACAAATGATCAAATAACTAACGTCCATTGGTGGTGAAAACTGAGTTTTGTGTTCCCTTTGCTTTTGTGTCATTTGTATTAAAACCAAAGTACACTTCAGTTTTAAATCGTCTCTCGAAGCCAGACTGCTCAGTGAGCATATCCTGAGACTGGTCCAGGAGCCTTCATTTGTCACATGTACAGTATATTGCAGTCAAATTGTTTTCTTTCCACACTTCTTGGGTCCAGAGCACAGAGCCAATCTGTGGAGCAGATAGGCTTAAGAGCTTTGCTCAATGGCCCAACAGAGGCAGTTTGGCATTACTGGGGCTCGACCTTGACCCCTGACCTTCTGCTAAATAACACAGAGTTAACTGTTGAAAAACTACCCTAAAAAATCTGCGACAGAAAAATCACAGCTTCAGTGCAATAGCAAAATTATGAATTTCCATATTCTTATTCTTATTATTTGTAATTAATGCATGTAATACTGTATACGTGAAGAACATAAACATTTTAACTTCTCCAATCATGTAAGTTTTTTAAATGTGTCATTTATTCATTTATTTAAACTTTAGGTTAGTTTTCATCATAATACTCATGATGAATGGCCAATTCAACAGTACAGATTTAATGCACAGCTTCATGCATTATTCATTAGCATGATAAAAATCATGACTGGAGCAATAATAATAATAATAATAATAATAATAATAATAATAATAATAATGATAATGATAATAATAATAAACATAACTAATAATAATAACAATAATAATAATAATAATAATAATAATGATACTCACTTGTGAGAAGCAGGTGTGTGTGGTGAAGGAGAGCAAGTGTCACACACACACATTGTGCAGCGCGTGCACCGCACAGTGATTTATCCCGGCGCCACGGTGATATCAACCCCATGAGACTGAAACGAAAGAAGCGACAAGGGGCGGTTTATTTAAAGCCACGCCCACCAAGTCACCCGAGTGCATAGGGAATATTCTTGCAAACCATGCAGTGATTTCTTTTCTTTTCTCACCGTTTTAAAAAATAAAATCTATATTTATCGATTAAAATGGACCTTGGTCAATACCCATTGTATGAACTTACACACATTCATTAAAACATTCACACACATTTGGGTACATAAATAAATAAATAAATAAATAAATAGTCTGTTATTGTACCTTGTGCTAATCTCAAAATGTGAAAGTTTATACATTTGGAGACAAATTTGGATTTTTTTTTTTATATTCTATAACAATAAAGTATGAAATAACACAGTATGGCATAATATGTCAATATGGCATTAGGTAATTACATAACAACAACAACAACAGTCATACATTTGCAAAATCCATCAAGCACCATGATGACACTGGCTCTCAGGAAGACCTTACCAGGAAACCAAGACCAAAACATTTAAAGTTACCAGCCTCAGAAGTCACCAATTAACAACCAACACCTCAGTTATGAAGGCATAACAGACCATAAGTTGCAGACCCATCTCATGATCAACTGTTCAAATGAGATTATGGCCTGTTTTGGGTGTTTTCGGTGTTTGTTTGTTTTTGTTTTTTTTTACAGTGTGGAAAGAAATAACAATCAAGAAAAGAGCATGGAGTTAGACGGTGTGTCCAAACTTTTGACTGGTATATATCTTGTGATCACTTATTCATGTTCATCCATAAATGATGGCAGACCACCATGTCCTGCCCGAGCAAGTGTGGCCATGTTAGGGCAGAAAACAGAGAGGAGAGGGAGTCGGGTACAGCTTGCACCTGGGTTGGTGCTGCTTCAACAATGTTTAATGTCACTTTTTCCAAGGACAAGAGGTTTTGAGTTTGTGTGACTTTCGTCTGATAAGAGAAATGTTTGTTAGGTTCAGCTTAAGCTTAATTTATAGAAAGAAAGAAAGAAAGAAAGAAAGAAAGAAAGAAAGAAGGGAACAAGCAAGGAAGGAAGAGGAAGAAAGAAAGGAAGGAAAGCACTGATGATCATGAACAGATGGAAGGAATGAAAAAAAGGAACCAAAGGATTAAAGAAAGAAAGGAAGATAGAAAGAAAGAAATAATGAAAAGAAGGAAGGAAATAATAAGGAAGGAACAAAGGAAAAAAAAAAAAAAAGGATGTGTAAGGAATGAAGCAGAGAGTTTTAAAAGACATGGAGAATGAAAGCTGAATCACACATCCATCCTGTCCGAGTGTTGACAGTAACACACGTGTCTGTGGCACAACAGCAAACTAGATTAACTTAACCAAATATTATTCTGCACTTGGCTTATCTCATACACTTCCTCTGACATTGGCGTGTGTTGTTGGGTTTTTGATTTAGGATTTAAGTGTAAGTGCGCTAACTGATTGCCTCTCTGTGATAAATGAATCTGTTTACCTGCATGTTCCTAACACAAGCAGGTTTTTAGGACACTTACACATCAATCACACGTCTTCGAGGCAGATCCATCACTAAATGTATCCCTAAAAGTATAGGGAAATCCATGTTTTCATGACCTCAAGCAAGAGACCCATTGCAGCGGCCAAAAATGTTTGTCATTTTCAGAGAGCTCATCAACTTGAACTGGCTCCACTTAGAACTGTTAACCTGACAAAGGACCTTTGAAGATCCCTCTTATCTAAGAGCATAGCTATGGTTATGAATATAGCTATATATTTAGTTATATGGCTATAGAGCTTAAATCCATCAAAATGCAGTTTGAAGTGTTTCGACATGACATGCGTCTCATTTATTTATTCATTTTTTTTACTTGAGAGGAAACGGCAAAAGCAAATAACCCAGAACAAAAAAGGTATTCTTACAGGATGAGAACGTCTTAGAAATACACAAATTCCATGATCCTGTGTGATGGCAGTAAATGACATTATGATGTAATTCCCAGACCCCCGTTTACCTGAATCCAAACAACAAATGTCTAATGTTGAGCATACCGTAGGTTGAAAAAAAAGGTTACAGTTTTACCCAAAGAACACCATTCCCAGGATGAAGCATGGTGGTGGTAGCATCATGTGATGCTTCAGTTTAGCTTGCACTGGAGCTCTAATCACCATAGAGGGGAAAATAGATAGATCAAAGTTTTGGAATGGCCCAGATCTGAATCTGAGAGCAATCCTGAAACATGAATGTTTGATGGCTCTTCCTGGTTTGCTGGAATGATGTCTGGGTGTTGAGGGGTAGCAGCCAGTCCATAAAAGGAAAAGCGAGGGGGCTGAAAGTCCCGACTCAGCTCGCTCCTTGTCCTTTGCAGAGGGTTCAATTAAAGGGCTTTCAGTGTATCCTGATATGTAGAGTATGCTCCTCCAATGAGGAGTCGGTAGATTCATATCTGAACAATCTGAATCAGGTTTGACAGACCTTGTGTCTGGTTTCCATTGGCCAGGCATAATTCTAAATGCTTATTTATTTATCTTTTAAAACACTGCTCCTGGATGATGATCTTCCAGAGTATCCAGAGAATAGCCACCCTGACCACTGAGTGGTGGTTTCTTCATAAATGTCACTGTTATGGTACTGCATTTAGTGTCATGCCAAGTTATTCAGAAATGACTGAGGAGATGTTATTTTATCTGCAAGGCACACATGGATGATGCATGAATCATCCAGGCATTTGGCCGCACCACTGATATTGCTATGTTGGACCCTGGGAACGTACCTTCAGCCACACCCTTATGAGCTCTTCCCAGTTGGAAGAACAGCCTTGGTAGCATAGTCTCCGCTTCTGGCAAGAGAGTAAACTGCTTAGCTACGGCATTAGTGCAAAGTGGATGACTAGCCGCACGAGGCAGAACTACCCTAATACTACTAATAGTGATACTAATAATCAAACGGACATCATGTGCATTATATCAAAGTCCATGCTTAGATTGAGACCCTGATTGTACTGCTATAATACCGAGTCTGCTGTTTTTTTGTTGTTGTTGTTGTTGTTGTTGTTGTTGTTTGCTTGTTTACCAAAAGACGTCCATGTACAGCATGTTAGAGACAAAACACTTAGTGGCATCCAATTACAAGAAATTTGAAAGTGATAACACAAGCTCGTCACATTAGACCATATTGCTCCACCTTGCCAGTATTATTTGTTTTCCAGTAACAGTATACCTCTAACATTTGATTCCCTCTCAGATTTATTTATTTATTTATTTATTTATTATATGATGTCAAGCATATCCAAACACGAAAAAACAAAACTTTTCCTACAGAAACAGAAATACCCAAAAGTGCCCCATGGCAAAAGAAAAGGATCATCGGTAGAATCAGCAGACTCCATTCGGTCATGCTTGATTGGAGAAGAGCTCTCCTCCTCGTTAGGACCCGCACGCTCAGCTCCCCAGTGTCCTGCAGAGAGTTGAACTCGGACTCGCAGCATTATCCATCTACCTGACATCAGGCCAAAAGCACTACGTGCTTGCCAAAGGCAGCACATGAAAGCGGGATGTGAGCTTGAGTTTTATTGAAGAAAATGAAGGAGATGGGACTGTCGTCTCGCTGAAACACACTGCAGCAGCCTTCTTTTCCAGGAACTGGCCATCATACTGAAATAACAGGCTGAGGCTTGTCAGATTTGATCATTGCACTGGTGCGGGGGATGATGATCCCACTTTCTCTCTCTCTCTCACACACACACACACACACACACACACACACGAGATTCTCAACAATACTAGGAGAAAAGTTTGAAGATGAAAACAGTGTAAGAAGGAACATTCCATAGTTAACCTCATTAGTTTGAGGCTCAGAGGAGCTTTGCGGTTCACACGTCTGCCTGACGAGTCTTTTAAAGCCACAGTTAGAGATTGAACTACAACAAGTGGCTCCTCCACTAGTGGATTTTCAAAAACATTAAAGAAACGTCTTCAGATACAATGTGGCTCATCAGCTTCGGAGGAACAAAGCAAAGAAAAGTCATTCATTATTCATTTGTCTTCAAAGACAGAATATATGCTTTACTGTATCTATCCATTATTTCATACCTCCTCAGTGCGAGCGCTATCCGTCAGAGAAGCAGGATTCGTGACGGAAAAATACACTCTTGCTGTGATGACACACATTCACACACATTAATAGAGGACATTTATACTGCGCAATCCAAAAATCTTTAAGGCTGACCTACGAGCCACGAATGCACCGCTGTCTTCATTACGTCATCAGAAGTGAATCCTCATCCTTGAAGGGCTGCTTTCAGGGGACCAAACGTCCGAACGTCCGATGCAGCGAGATCAGGACTATACAGAGGATGCTTTAACACCTCAAAACATGTGTACAATACAATATATAGTTGCAGGAAGGGACTGAAGGTTTTGCTTTAGATACTTTTTTTACTTGGCTCCTCCTTAGTTTGTTTGTTTGTTTGGTAACCTTAGTTAAAAGGTTACCAAACAAACAAACAAACAAACAAACAAACAAACAATCAAACAGACAAACAAACAAACAAACAGTAACAAAACAAAATAAATAATACTTTATTAAAAAATGTGTTGGCTTTAAACGTGTATGAAAGTGAATAGCATGAACACGCCAGTGGTTTCTGGTCAAAAGTAAGAAATGTACAAATACTGGCCACACCCATAACCCTAACCTCAACCCTCCACCCCTACTCATTTTTCTCCCTTTAGGTCAATGTCTGTACTCTCTCTCTCTTTCTCTTTATCATCTCAACATCCCTTAGTAACCCCCACACCCCCACCACCACCAACACACACCTCCCACCCGCGCCAAAAAAAAACACACACACCCATTGAAATGGCATGACTCTCCACTCTTCTCCTCATGGGGGCACCAAATCCAAACCCAACTTACTGGCAATGATTTAGTCTGTAACTAATGGCACTGAAAAGAGATCTGTGTGTGTGTGTGTGTGTGTGTGTGTGTGTGTGTGTGTGTATGTTGCTCCAGGGAAAAAAAAAAACAAAAACTTGACTTAAATTTCATTGCTTTCTGTAAACACTTAATGGAAATGCCAATAAGAACTGATTGTTCCCCCACATGTTTCCAGCTGCCGTTCCTCCTCAGAAGGCCACCGGATGTCACTGTATAACTGAGAGCTCCGAATGAATATGATTGGTGGTGTTTATTAAGATATGAATGTCGGACAAACACACATCACTGAGAGAGGTTTCTCGGAAGAGCTTGCTCTTGCAGGAAAGAGAGGCCAGATTTGTGATAACAAGCTGTTTCGGGAAGTTGCTCTTGAACAGAGATTTATTAAGAATTTGTTCAATACATGTCGCTTTTATTTAAAGCAGTACTAACTCAACCAACCAACCAAAAAAAAAAAAAAAATACACCTTGACTTGTTCCACGTGCTCTGTGTGCTGTTTTTAGGTTAATCCTTGAATTTCTGACATTCAGCTCACATCAGATTCTCTGTCTTTGTCCTTCGCTCTTTTCATTTTTTCTTCTTCTAAGTACTGAGATTGCAGATCTTGGGGTTGTTTGTACTCAGATGCACTTATTCGCACAGTTTCCTTTTTTTTTTTTTTTTTTTGAAGCTTCTCTTCTTTTCATGCACACCCAGCCCAAATGCATTCCACGTATGATTAAGTGCTCATTCCATGGACTGAATCGCTGTGTTCAGGTTGTTAATTAACTCACAAACTGGACTTGACCTTGTCTGCGAGCTTAAGAAGCTGCACTCGATTGCCACAGCAATGAACCGTCCCGCAATTATAGATGAAAGTCCCTTTGCGCGGGGACGCTTCCTTTCCATTTTCTGGTCCCTCGATGAGAAAATGGCCTCCGTCCTTGCGAATGCAATCTTGGCTCTCGGGATCAATTTAACACGTGGTGCAAAAAGAGGTTTTATGTTTGTGAAGCATGGAAATAAAAGGTTAAACGATTGGCACAACATCACCTTTTTAGATGATTTGGCTTCATGAGGTTGGCCAGCATTCTCCACTTGTTTATGGTGAATAAGCTATCAAAATGGCGGTATCCGCTAAAATACTGTATCAATTCTTAGTCGTATTTGTACTCTTATTACAAAAAACAACAATAAAACTAGAGTCGATTCCTGGGGAAATTGTGACGTAGTGACACTTTTCCTGGTCAAGTGGTTCATTCATAGCCCAGAGTTGATCATGGGAACCGTTGGGGCTAAAGCTTTGCTATTTTTAATTTTAGAGAGAGGGGGTCTTAGTCTTGTTAGTGGTCTTTGCATTCTCAAAATGTGGTCAGGATGGGAGTTTTAGAAAAAGTCTTGTTTTAAGTGGAAAAATCTTTAAAGTTAGAGTTTATGTTATCCTAGAAGAAAATTGTTTTTTTTTTTTTTGTCAAGTCCAAAATCAAAGTTCATGACTCCCAATCAGTTTGAGCAATCTTCTCAAGTTTTTACTTTGCAGCAGTTTTATGGAAGTGTGTTTGAAATTTAACAAGAATCAGCAGTTTTGAAATTTTTTATTTATTTATTTATTTTTTTGTCTCCCTAAACTCTAAAATCCCATTCATTCTCCATGGAGTGAGTTCAGGCCCAGGTTTGAATTAAGTTATTTATAACATAAAAAAACAAAAAAAAATTATGATTATTAGCCTTGCACCTCCAGGGTCCGGGTTCGATTCCCGTCTCTGTGTGCATGGAGTTTGCATGTTCTCCCCGTGCTTGGTGGGTTTCCTCCGGTTTCCTCCCACAGTCCAAAGACATGTAGTTTTAGGTTAATTGGAATTCCGAAATCGTCCGTAGTGTGTGAATGAGTGGGTGAGTGTGTGTGCCCTGTGATGGATTGGCATCCTGTCCAGTGTGTACCCTGCCATGTGCCCTAAGTCTCCTGGGATAGACTCCAAGCCCCCCGTGACCCTGAATACTGGATTAATGAGTGAGTATTTCTTCCCCCACAGCACTCTGGAGACCTGGCTAAACATTTTAATAAAACTTTTGCATGCAAAATTGAGGAAGATATGGCTGTCTATTCTAACTCTAAGAAATGGGAATTTTGGGAGACCATCAGTCCAATTCCGGAGAAAAGTAATAGTGAGTGGTTCCTGGGAGAGTTGGGATTGGGACACTTTATGCCCCAATTCCTCCATCCACACAACTGCATTAATTGCTTTCAGGATATATATATATACACACGTTAATTGTTTTGGGATGTATTATTAATATAAAAATAGATAAATATATAAATATGTACTTATTAGTTGTTTTTGAGAATTTTACATTTTCATTGTCTACTTTTAGTAAGCATTTCAAATACTCCCTATACACTTTTAATTCTGCTAATGTATAGTCACTGTGTGAGTTTTGGTAAGATTGTTTCGGTCAACAGAATGTTGTCTAATGTTTGACCTTGCTTTGACCCTGACCTTGTCTAAACCGATTTCCAAATCTATCCACTATTTTAAACAATCATTCAACCTTCTTACAAGAAACTCATATACATACAACGACATACAAATGATCTCATAAACAATTAGCATGAACTGAGATGATAGACAGTGATGGAGTGCTGCAGTGGCGACCAGTGGTCCCTCAGCTGCAGGTTCCTTGTTTCAATCTCCTTAGCTCAGCTGACTGTAGAGGTTCACGTTGTCCATCTGGGTTTCCTGTGGGTTTCTGGCTTCTTCCCAGGTCATAAAGGCATGCCTGTGGGAGGGTTGGCTGAGATAAATTGCCCTAAGGTGTGAATGAGTGGAGAAATGCTGTCAGATCCAGGAAATATTCCTGCCTAACGTGTCGTGTTTTCAGGACTAGCTCCAGACCCACCACAATATCGAACTGGATGATGTGGTTAATGGAAGTTATAGAGTGAGTGAGAGGAACGATTATGTCTTAGGATAAAGTGTGAATTCCAGCTCCCAACTCTTACATTGTACTTCATACTGTAGGTTTTGAGCCAGCCAAAGGTTGCAGTTTCCCCACTTTGAGGTTCTATGTGTATGTTTGGCTATTTGTGTCAATTTATATTCAGTGACTTGGTTGATGGTTTTATCCCAAAAACAAAGACATTCAAACTAAAAAAAAAAAAAAAAAAAAAGCAGTAATTGTTTAAAGGAGGCAGCTTCACCGTGCCAAGATTTGAACTCACAAAATAATCATAACCACAGAGTCCCATTATTGACTCAGGCCTAAAACATTTCCGCCAGTAGAGCAAAGAACATCAGGGGTGATATTATTAACAGATGCAAACTGCTGCAAAGGCTAAACACTGCTGAACAGAAATCTTCTACTAAAAATTTGCTCTTCAACCATGTCCATCATGGTCTGTTTCCATTTCAGTTATTATCTTATGCATACGCTATAAGGATAGCAGTCTCTGTTAGGTTCAGCCCTTTACTGTTTGATCCAGGTTCTGATTCAGTCTCCAAAATGACAACTTTCGTACTAACATTCCCATTATCTAACAGTAACAATTCTCTGCCGCACATGCAGCTTTAAATCCAAATATTTACTCTATTCCTTCTGTGGTGAGGGAGAGAGGATGATGTTTTTAGGAGAAGGCGATGAACCCTAATCGTTATCCATTATGTTTGCGATACCGTTGAGGTATTGCGTCCTATTAAACGTACTGTAACATCAGGGCTCAAGTTCTCAAAAGAAATAATGAAAATACAGCACCGAGCAAGACATTATCAGCAAGAACGCTAAACACATCATAAATATTTCAATATAAGCAGTGCTCCAGGGTGAGAGGGCTTTTCCCTTTAATACCGCCGCAATAGGACTTCATATTCTGTACGTTTACTGGGGTCTCATGAGCACACTCTGAGCTAGCACTGTAATGGCAGGGACTTGGTTTCTCAACCTCCAGAATGAGGCTTTGATTCATGCAAGATATTCAAGTCATATATATATATATTCCAATTGTGGCAAAATTGGATATTTACAACTCTGTTGCATCATGCCATCATCCCCGTGAAACAACACATTAAGAGGAAAACATGACGATAAAAAAAAAAAAGCGCCAACGTTGAAGAGTATTTGGCCGCTTGGCCTTTTCCCACCGGTTCCGTGAGAACTGTTTAATGTGTCAAAACCGAAGCCCAATCTGTTCTGACATGCTATAAAACAAACCGTTGTAAATGTGACGATTGGGGATAATTTTCATGTAGATAGCAACCCTTCAGCTTCGTCGTACAAGAGCGGGTGATTTATGAGAGCTGCTTTAGAACCGTGTTCCCTTCACATCATGCAAATCTTATCAAACCTTATCTCATTGTGCCGAGTCCTCCATCCCCCAACACCCCCCCCGCTATCAGCTCGTCGTACCATCATATCAATTATTTCCGGGCTGCTGCAGGACCTGTCGAGCCATCCATCACTCACAGCCGGCCTTTTCAGAAACTGGAGGCCACAAGACACAGCCACAGAGATCATTTGTAAACGTAGGGAAGAACACTCGGCGCTCGGCAGCATGTCAAAGTGCCCTTTGAAAGTTTTCCCTGGCTGGCGATGATGAAACAAAGAAGCACATCACTGCTGAGGGGACGAGTAGGAATGAGATGTCATATTTGCTGTATATTCAAAAGCATCCCAAGCAGCCGCAAAGGGATCGTCTTTAAATTTAAATGTGTCCACCACGGCACGGCACGGAGAACTGAGATGGAAATATGATTTCCTTTAAGGCTTTGGGAAATCTGATCAAATATGTGAGATGATCAAAAGATCAAATAGTTTTCTTCTCCCCCCAGTGCTATAGAGTGTGTGGCTCAGAGTGAACCTAGTCTGGATTTACTGTAATGCCTAGAACAGATCTACTGTAAAACAGCATATGGGGCGAACTTAAAATCAACAGCCTAGGAGTATCATTAACAGATTTTCTTATTGTAATATTTCATGATATACAATTTCTAGCATGTTTTTATTTTTTGCCCAATATGCACTTATGACATCTTGTTTTTAAGACGTATTTCCACAATTAAAACAAAACAAACAAACAAACAAACAAAAAAAAACAGTATATTGTTTGTTTGTTCACTCATTCACACTTTTTTCTTGTATACTGTATACATAAAACAACGCTGAAGGCGTCCAAAATATATAAGAATCTCCTCTGAACTGTTGATATTGAGATGTATCTGCTACTTCTGATCTGTAAATCCTTCATAACGGCTCTGATCTGAGGTGCTGTTTGAGGCTAATTGGTGATTTCTGAGGCTGGCGACTCTAAATGAACTTCTCCTCTGCAGCAGAGCTAAGTTTTGGTTTTGCTTTCCTGGGAAGGTCTTCATGAGAGACAGTTTCATCATATTGCTGGATGGGTTTTGCAAACGCACTTATTATGTAATAATGTTCTTGCAAGAACTGTTCGAGAATAGCCGATCTTTGTGTTCTAAAATAACAACTGATTGTTGTTGTTGTTACTTAATTGCAAATGTGTTACTGCATAGTTTTGAAATTTTCAGTATAGTTTTGGAATTTAGAAAATAAATAAAAACTTTATTTATAAAGTTTAAACACACACACACACACAATATATATATATATATGTATATATATATATATATATATAGTGGAACCTTTGATTACGAGCATAATTTGTTCCGGAAGTGGGCTCATGTTCCAAAACACTCGTAAACCAAATCATCATTTCTCATAAGAAATAATGAAAACTCAAATTATTCGTACCACAGCCCCAAAAAATAAATACATAAAAATAATTAATATAATCTATAAAATGAAAATAAAACAAATTAATCTGCATTTTACCTTTTAAAAAAAGTACAAATAAATCCCGACAGATAAGTGTTTCCGTTGGTGCGCGCCGGCGCCGTGTGTGTGTGTGTGTGTGTATGTGTGTGTGGAATTAGCCCCTTCCCTCGCCTCGTTTTACAGAGTAACACTCCTTCTCCCTCTCCCCACCTCGCTTTTTAAGTTTCACAACACACACACACACACACACACACACACACACACACACACACACACACACACACACACACACAAACACAAACACAAAGGTGAGAGAGTGACGCTCGGTGTCAAAATAAGAGTCGCATGCGTGTTACATGATACTCGGCACTCGTAAACTAATACTTGCTCGGTTTCCGATTAAAAATTTATTAAAAATCTTTGCACGGTTTGCAGAACACTCATAAACCATGTTACTCGCAATGCGAGGTTCCACTATATATATATATATATATATTCTCCTTATTCTCAGGACATGATGACTTTTGAATCTTAACAATGGCATGACCATCCATGGCCAGAACCCAAAGAAAAAAAACACTGGCCATGTTTTTAGGATGGATGGGACATACTCTCACTTTTAAATGTCCCTCAGTCTGATACTAGCCAGTCATAGGCATTTGTCACCTCATGTATGTGAAAGAGGGCAGATAGCCATTTTATTCTTGGCATGATAAAGCACCCTGTAATGCAGAAAACATAGTGTGATCTAATGAAGACTGATCTTAACAAGTAAAACAAAGATTTTTGAGGGTTCTTTGCTTAATTAGGGATAATTATAGGTTTTCCTGTTCCTCTGAACCACTTCTGAAAAAAACACATTCAGTGACATACTAAAAAATAGTTACCCTGAACATTACTGAAGATTACTTACTCCATACACTCGTGCGCTCTCACTCTGAGAGAATGAAGAAGTGGTTTTACAGAAGTTACAACGGATACCTGTTTTTTTTTTATTTATTTTTTTTTTTTATAAAGCTCTAAATCTCTTAACCATACACTATAAATCAATCTTAACTGAAATCGATGAGACACTGCTCCAGAAACTCAAAAACATCAAAACAAAGTTTTAAGGGAAGATGTATCATGACAAACGAGTAAATGTGTGGGGTTTTTTTTCTTGCTTTAATCAGATCACATTGTCAAAAAGAGCGACAGCAGAAACCTTTCTAAAGACATGTTAACATGACTGCAGGATAGATTTCCATTCAGCACAAGCATTTACCACATTATGGCATTTGTGCGTAAATCATCATCGAATCTGCACCGCTCACTCCCTCCTCACATTCCACACGCAACAGCAGCATTACAAAGCTCGTATCAGTCAAAACCAAAACTTGTTTCACTCCTACAGACCTTACAAAAATGTTGAAAAAGCAAAACAAAACACTTTCTTTAAACCAACTGTGATTCATCTCAGACTGCTCTTAAAGTCTTCCATCTCTCCAGACTTTTCCTTTTATGGACATTTTACTGATTTTCGACACACCGCTCTCACCCTGCTGAACTCCTGGCAAGAGCTGTAACATGACACTAGAGGTCAGTGCATGCTTACATCACCACTCTCTCCATACTGACACAAGTCATGTTGCCTGAGCCAAGTTGCTATGTTTTGGTGCTGATTGTTAAAAAAAAAGAAAAAAAAAAAAAAAAGGAATGTGAGTAGCACATGGTTTTGTTTTCACACATTTTTTTTCACAAAACAAATTATATATATATATATATATATATATATATATATATATACAGAGAGAGAGAGAGAGAGATAAGATATATAAGTGTAAAAATAATAATGGTAATTTATATATATAAAATTACCATTATTTTTATCTTTTAAATAAATAAATATACATATATAATTTTACTATTAAATGTATTTTGTGTAGTTTCTTAAGTATTAATTTATTTTCATGTCGTATTTTCAAGACGTATTTTAAGCTTAAAGGTTACATTATGCAATACATAAATATTTACCAATATTAATATTTAACAGCAAAACAGAATTGAAATTTACTACGTACTGACTTCTTTATTAACCATCTGATCTTATTTATTCTCTGCCAGCCTTTGATATTATTATTATTATTATTATTATTATTATTATTATTATTATTATTATTATTTCAAATGATTGATTTCTTAAAAAAAAAAAAATCATTTTCTATCCGCATGTGATTCACTTTATATGATAATTAATTCCATCAAGTTCATTTGTTTTCACGTGTGATTTTTTACCCCTGGGGCATTTTTGACACGATCATACATAAGGTTAGAGGAAACCTAAGTTTCAGGACCTGCACTTTTACATCTTTCTCGCATGGTTACTAGTTACCCCAGTGCAGTATGCTCACGTGTGAAATGGATGTGATCCTCCTTAAGAAGCTCACGTGACATTCCAAGGGCAACAAAAACAGATATGAAAGATTGAGCTTCTCCTCGTTCCAGCAAAGCATATCAGATCCTTAGTTTCCAGATTATTCTATTACCAAGCCTGCTGTTCCTCTCCAGATGTGAAATAAACCCAAGTGTGTTTTTTTTCTTTCTGATTTTTCTACAAGAACAAATTTGGTGCTTTTAACCCTGAGAGAAATGCAGAGATGACAAGCTTCATCACTGAGGATTAAAACAGCATCTGCCAGATGCTCGGTTGTTTTCTTTTTTTTTCTTCTTCTTTTTTTAGCTCACTTACATACTCTCTCTCTCTCTCTCTCTCTCTCTCTCTCTCTCTCTCTCTCTCTCTCTCTCCTTCAATAGTCTTCCATCTTGCCAACCATTTATCTTTGTCATCATGACTTTATTGCATGTAAAGGCGGTTTGTGGTTCTCCTATAGTAGCACACACACAAACACATGCACACACACACACACACACACACACACACACACACATACACTGCATTCCTCGGCAGTGACAGCGCTCTCTGGAGATGTTTGCCTGCTATTGTCGCAGAGAGCCTTGAAAAACGACTCCGCTCCTGTGCCAGGCATATGATTTTATTTTCAAGTCTGACTTCCCCACTATTTAACTACTTCTTTTGTATTAAATTTGTTTACATACTTTTATGTGTGTGCTTTTTAAAAAAAAAAAAAAAAGGTTTTTACATGCAATTTTTCACACGAGTCACCTACTGTATATTTACTTGTATTTTTCCCTTTTTATTTATTTACATGTGATTTTTCATGTGAATCATATATATATTTTTTTACATTTTTCATGTGTAATATGATTACAAGATGTGTTTACATGATTCATTTCCAAATAAAAATCCATGATTCATGTTTCATGATTTGCTTATTTTCACATGCGCTTTTCTTACATTACTGATTTATTTTTCCATGGGATTGTTTTATGATTTCTTTCTTTTGATGTGTGCATGTTTTTTTTTTTCTTCCCCAGCGGCATGGTTACGTAATGGCTAGCAGTGTGTGACCTTGTACGTCCAGGGTCAAGGGTTTAATTCCTGCCTTGAGGTCCGTGTGGATGGAGTTTGTATGTTTTCTCCGTGCTTAACTGGTTTCCTCCCACAGTCCAAAAACATGTCAATTAGACAAACTTTGTAGTGTATTTTTTTTCCCACACAAAAGAAAACTGTATTGTTATGTGGTTGTTAAAATCACTTTTTATTTCTGATATTAGAATTTTTTTCCACACAATTCATTGTATTTTAATTTCTTTTCTTTTTTTCCTGCATATTATTTTTACACTCGATTCACTTATTTTCAGGTGTGACAATTTCAAGTTTTTAACAGTTTTTAAACTTCTATAATTTTTCATGACTCATTTATGAACGTTATGTTTTAAATGATTAGCATATTTTCACATATTATCCTACACATGATTAATTTCATTTTATTTATTTATTTATTTTCAATCTGCTTAACATATTAGTCACATTTTTGAGCGAGCTTGTCCAATTTAGGAGCAATAAAAAATTTTTTATTTAAATTTGCAATACTTTTTAAAAATCATGTTTTTTTTTTTTTTTTTTTTTTTCATATACAGTACAAGGAGTCAAACTTGGTCAAACCAGCACTTACAAAAAACAAAACGCCAGAAAAATCATTACAACAGTCTCACAGTTTATTTAAAACAAAACCGAGAACAGATTCTCAGTGAGAAAGCCTGAACACTAAACATCTTGATTGCATTGTGCCATCACCAACCCCCTTCTCAGACGCTCGTATGTCTGTATAGCTTTTTTTCCGTGTAGCCTTTAGCCACAAATTCCTGAGCAGCGCTGTTCAGTCGAAAGCTTACAAGCTACGCTGATTTCCTGTCTCGCTGTAATGAGGAGCATTCAGTCCTCCTACTCCTCCACTGCTGGAACCTCGCTCAGCTGGAACACACAAAAACACTCATCATGTGGCAAATACACATCCCTAAATGTATCACATGGGAAGAAAAAAAAAATACTTAAACTCAAAACACATTTCCTACTTATCTTAAACACAGCCAACCATGACATGTCTGGTGTTTAAATTTCGGTTGTGTGTATGTCTGAGTAACGAGAGAACATTTTTTTCTCTCCTAACAGATGGGCAAAATAAGCTCAGAAACAGGCATTTGTGCAGAATTTCGCCAGTACAGAATGGAGGACGCCAGTTTCTCTTTTCTGACCACAAGATTGCTTTTCGCATCAGACCATCTGCATTCCTCCACACTACAGGATGGTGAGTTGTAAATACAGAGCATGTTAGATGCTAGATTATCCTAGGTTAGGTTATATTATCCTAGATTAGATTCAATTACATTAAATAACATTAGATTACACTAGATAATATTAAATACAATTATCTCTGATTAGATTAGATTAAATAAGATTAGATTAAATTAAAAAGATTAGATTAGATTAAAATGATTAGATTAAAAATATTAGATTAGATTAGATTAAATAAGACTAGATTAGATTAGATTATCCTATATTAGATTAGATGGTCTTAGATTAGATTAGATTAGATTAAAATAGATTAAACTAGATTAGATTAAATACAATTATTTTAGGTTAGATTAGATTAAAAATATTAGATTAGATTAAAAATGATTAGATTAAATAAAATTAGATTAGATCAAATACAATTAGATTGTATTATATTAAATAATATTAGATTAGATTAAATAAGGTCAGATTAGATTTGATAAGATTAGATTAGATTAAATAAAATTAGATTAGATTACATAATATAATAGTAGATTTGATCAAATAAAAGTAGATTGTATTATATTAAATAAGATTAGATTAGATAAGATTAGATTAGATTAAATAAAATTAGATTATATTAAATAAAATTAGATTATATTAAAAAGATTAGATTAGATTAAAATGATTAGATTAAAAATATTAGATTAGATTAAATAAGACTAGATTAGATTAGATTAGATTAGATTATCCTATATTGGATTAGATGGTCCTAGATTAGATTAGATTAGAATAGATAAAACTAGATTAGATTAAATACAATTATTTTAGGTTAGATTAGATAAAAAATATTAGATTAGATTAAAAATGATTAGATTAAATAAAATTAGATTAGATCAAATAAAATTAGATTGTATTATATTAAATAATATTAGATTAGATTAAATAAGGTCAGATTAGATTTGATAAGATTAGATTAGATTAGATTAAATAAAATTAGATTAGATTACATAATATAATAGTAGATTTGATCAAATAAAAGTAGATTGTATTATATTAAATAAGATTAGATTAGATAAGATAAGATTAGATTAAATAAAATTAGATTAGATTAAGTAAAATTAGATTAGATTACATAATATTAGATTAGATCAAATAAGATTAGATTAAATAAGATTAGATTAGATTAGACAGCACAGTGTCTTACTGGGTACCACCGTCACCTTGAACCTTCAGGGTCCAGGTTCGATGCCTGCAGTTGTGTGCATGGAGTTCTCCATGTTCTCCCTGTTCTTGGTGGGTTTCCTCCGGGAACTCCAGTTTTCTCCCACAGTCCAAACGCCTACAGATTATGTTACTTGCTGTTTCCAAATTGCCCATAGTGTGTGAATGAGCGTGTGTGTGCCCTGTGATAGATTGTCACCCTTTTCCAGGGTGAACCCTGCCTTGTTCTCTCTATGTTTCTTGGGATACAGGATTCAATGGTACAGATGATGAGTGAGTGAGATTAAATTAGATTAGATTAGCTTTATTGTCATTGTGCAAAGTACATTTACAGAACCAATGAAATGCAGTTAGCATCTAATCAGAAGCGCCTAATTGGCCTATTTACAATAAATAACAATGTGCTAATTAAGGGCATGTGTCCGTCCAGTATGTACAGGGGTGAGAGCGATGAATGTACAGACGGTACAGTAGATGTATAAGGACATGGTATATAAAGTAACATACAGTATCTGAGGGCTTAGGTCACACATTTGACTTATCCAGTTATTTAGCAGTGGATGCTCAGATGGACGAGGGCCGTAGAGTACTTTATTAACCCTGTTACGTGGCTCCAGATGGAGAGCCACGCCACACGATGTAACCATTCTAATAAGAGCCCTAAAGCAAAGCTTCTAAGGTGGTCAATGAAATAGGAGTTAGGGAGAGTGCTTATGACACGCATGGGAAGACCTTCTCGTTTGGAGATAGCGTGGAATTATTAATTAGAAACTAAAACGAAAACCAAAGAGAACTTTAAACAAAACACTAACAGGGCTCCACAGTGTCCTTAAGACTTTTTATTTATATAAAAATAAACTTTCTGACTTGCTGATTTACAGAGGATTTATATGAGTTCGCTGAGAGCGCACACTGATGAACTGATGATGCTGTGAAGACGCTGGCTGGCTTTCTGCCTTTGTCTTGGACTTGCTGCGCACTTTGTCTTTGTCTCTGTCCTGGGCTCCCCTAAGTGATTGCACGAAGTGCGCAGGTATCAGGACCCTTAAATAGACACGCTCCCGGGTGCATGGTTTCCATGCTGATTGCCTGTGCGGCGGCATCGCCTGGCAACCACGTGTCTAGATGACCACGGCTCTGCTTGTTCAGAACTCCGTGGGGTAGCAGCAAAAAAAAAGAGTTATTTATTTTTTATTTTTATTTTTTAGTACTCGTGAGATTTGTGTCGTCACAAACCCCAAGGAAAAATTAACGAAAAAAAAAGAAAAAAGGCCACACATCCGTGAATGGCAATGGGGTTGTTCAGAGTCCACTGCAGTCGTTCACGAGTTTTTGCCTACAGGAGTTTCTGCGCGGCCAACATTTCAGACGTGAAGCCAGGCAGAGAATAATAAAGTAGAATTTTACTCTCTGTTATTCTGTTACAAAAGTCCTGGTTTGACTTGAACGCCGCTGGTATAACTTTTGATGTTGTGTTGTTACGGAATGATAATCGATAATACTGTGGTGGTCTAATGCAAAGTGGATTTATAGCCCTCGTTCCCAGTGTTGTTATTTTCCTCAGGATCACATTTTATCCGGAGCAGTTTACATGTTAGAGGGTACACGCCGATCCATTGAAGGTCAAGGATTTCTGGCAGTCTGCTTAGCGCTAACCACCGAACAACAGCTGCCCCATGACTTCTCACATCAATAAACAGAAAACCTGTTTAAACTGGATTTTTTTCTTCTTCTTCTGCCTTTACCACTCTGCTGTGTTTCTTAGCTTTTTCCTAACATGCATTAGCTGTCAGTCGTGAGCAACGTCTGGGGAATTAAAGTGTGCTTGTGCCTTGCTCTGTGATTTACTATACTGGAGCCTTGCCACAGGGTTACTTTTAATCGTTTCTGATGATGCTCTGAATATTTCAAGCACCGACCGTACAGTAACAGTGGAACAGCATATATTTATATATATAGTTATATATACATATTCGAAATCGTTAGCGGTGCCTTGAAAATGTGGCTGTGGTGAACCTTTCAGTCAACCATCGGAGGTTAAGATTGAACACCTTTGTGCCGTGTGACCTTCTTCTCGCTAAACATAAGATGTGAAGAACATGGAGGCTTACAATGACTAATGCTTTTCATGAAAAGGACTGCGATAATCAATCGCAAGGAAGGCTTATTGAGAACGTCCTTCGTTGTGTCTTTTTGGAACCTGTAATAATAATTACGCTTTCACCGCTACAATCAGTGGTGCTAAATCATCATGTTCCTTCAGCTGATTGGCCAGTTTAACCTCAGTCAGGGTTACCCAAATTAATTCACCATTAGAGACATTAACTCTACACTCCCACTACTGTACTACATTCCAACTTTTTCTTTTTTTTAAAAAAAAACTTACTTTTGTCTGTATGTATAGATTAAATGAGCTTTCAGCACAAAAACAACAGAAAAAGTTAAAGCAGCCCCTGTTGAAGAATATATTATAATTCAAGTGGTAGATGTATTGTATAATGAACCATAAGAGAGCATACTGTAAGTGCACCAAGCAGCTGTTGTAATACTAATATCCCAACTGGTACCTCCACTAGTGTTCCTTTCCTCACACTTCTGTCTAAATCAGTAGTAATTATATGAGCAATCTTTTACTCAAATTTTCTACAAAGGTTTGTTTTACGTTCCTAGTAAAGTTCCAGGTCTCACTTGACTTGGATGGTCTGAAAAATAGAAATGAAGTAAACTGTACGGTGGATATTGTGTGGATTTCAGCCCAGAGTGCAAAAAAGAAAAGGTTTAATAAAGACGTTTTTTTTTATTTATTTTTTTTTTTTTACAGGAATATGCAAAATGTTTTTCTGCCTGAACTTACTGTACCAAGCGATATTGTTTCTTCAATTCTAGATTTGACTTTACTTCCTGTGTTTTTCGCTGTTTGCACATTGCTTGACTCCTTGTCTGTTTCGCGACTACAGTTTTAGCCACTAATTTAGATTTTGTCTCTCTGTGTATATATCACTTTTATTTTATTTTATTTTTTTGATTTTTCCCTGATTTTCTCCCTAATTTAGTCGTGTCCAATTCCTCCCCGTCACTAGGGGGCGCTCCCACATTAAGGCTACTACTACCACTCAGCCGGGAGGGCCGAAGACTATCACGTGTTTCCTCCGAACCACGTGACGCCAGGTGACCACATCTTTTCGAACTGCTCGCTCGCGCACCGTTGGGGGCGACGTAACACACTCGGAGGACAGCGCTATCCGCTCCCTCCGTTGCGCGAGCTCACAGACGCCCCTGACTGGCTGTAGAGCCGTGATTAATGTAGGAGCACTAAGTACCTCTCATCCCACCCCTCTGAGAGAGCTCGGCCAATCAGCTCTCTCTAGACCTCCGGCTGCGAGAGGTTACAGCACCACCCGGGATTCGAACTAGCGATCTCCGGATGATAGGGCGAGCGCTTTAACCACTGCGCCACTCGGAGGCTATCACCTTTTTTTTTCTTCGTTTAATTTGCAGCTGCATCCGTTTCAGCTCCCAGGATTGCGATACTAAAGCAATATTTCAAAAAAAAATTATTAATTGCTTCCAATGATTTTATTAAAAAAAATGATAAATCCTTGTATGTCTGTGTTCAGCAAAACATTTTATTCCCCATCTAGCCGAACCAGAGATTACTATCACAGGCACTTAAACGCATGAAATCCCAAGCTCTGACCAATGGAGCCTGAGAGAAACTCATCGAGCTCGTTCAATTAGCGGATCTGCTGAATACCAGGGAGTAAATCCTAGTCTTGACAGAAAGATTCACTGAATCACTGATCCACTAAATAAGAGCAGAGCGAGTTTTGGTCAGGATTCACTACATGGAAGGAATACAGTCGAGGTTTGGCATATACATTATGTACTATAACTGCAAATGTGACTTTAAAAAAAACTCACACAGTGGTTAAATTGGTGGGTTTCCTCCAGGTACTCTGGTTTCCTCCCACAGTCCAAAGACATGCAGATTAGCCTAATTGGCGTTCCCAAATTGTCTGTAATGTGTAAATGTACATGTGAATGCTGACCAGTGATCCTACCATGGTCGTAAAAATGGGAATAAATACAATGGTCAACAATTGCCTCCATGGTCCCTAGTTGGACTACAGATGTTTCTCGATATTTCTTCTTTAGATTTGCTTTCAAATGCCTCTTATACACTTTGTGTATAAGAGGCATCAGATACATGTGTTGTATTGTGTTGTGTGCTTTAGCACTGTATGCCTGGTTATGTCTGTTAATCTCCGTTCGCCAAACTGGATTTCTGAGCTCTGTTATATCCCAATGGGACCACAGACATCTACAGTAGTAAATGCAGCTGGCAGAAGCCCAGTAGGACATTACAGTATGTGGCGTCTCCCTGTAGTATGATAAGGCTCTGTAATCAAAAAACAGAAGTGAAATTGAAACTAGAAGTGGAGGAGGCTGATGATGCATTGAAAAATGTTTTTAGATATATATATATTTTTTTATCTCATGATCTTCAACAAACTTAAAAAGCAACAAAAGTGCACTATATTTTGTCAGGACTCGCTACAAAACACATTTAAACACAAATTTTTCAACTTAAACTCAACAAACACTATTATTGACTCTAAATCGCATAGTTACATGTCAGTAAACACAACTGCAATGATAAAATGAATTTATCACTAGACCAGAACTGTAGCAAGTGGAAATATAGCATTTGCAAAATCCACACTCATATAATCAAGCAATTTTGACATAAAAATTTGGCATGTGGTTTTTACCAGCCGCGTGACTCAGCAGCTTGTAATACATCTTATACATTTTAAATAAACATCCCATTTTTCACAAAACTGCAAAACAAGAGATATCTTTTTTTTTTTTTACTGTCAAACACACACACACACACACACACACACACACACACACACACACACACACACACACACACACACACACACACACACACACACACACACATTTCAAAAAAGGACTGCCTGAACGCTTTAATCCTTTAAATATATATATATATATATATCCGCTGATTAAAAGAGTATCAAGTTCTGGTTATGACTAAAATGATTCACTTACTCTATCAGTGGTCTTGTGAATGAAAGAGGAGTTAATTATCTTACTGTAATTATCAACAAAATGAGTCGCTGATTCAAACATTGATCCACTGAAGGAGAATGACTGGTCACGACTGAAATAATTCACTGATCTGATAAACCAAAGAGGATCAATGGTCGGGTATGACCAACAGGACTCAAAAAAAAAGAAGAAAAAAAATGATTAATTGGATAAGAAATGATCAAATCTCAATCATGATAGAAATGATTCACTGATGCAACCTACTTTAAATCAGACAAGATGGAATCTCAGTTTTGAAACACATGATTCACTGATTTGAACACTGATACATTCGGGTGGTGGCTCGAACGGTTAAAGGTGTTGGTTGAAGGTTGGGGGTTCGAGCCCCAGCACCGCCAAGCTGCCACATTTGAGCCCTTGAGTAAAGCCATTAACCCTGTCTGCTCCAGAGGTACTGTAACCTGGCTGACCCTGCGCTCCGACTCCAGCTGCCTAATATCTCCGTTTCGATAGAAATTATTCAATGATCCAAAAACTGGTACATTAAAGCAGACAAGATACAATCTAGTTGATGTTAGAAATGATTCACTGAATACAGAAGAAGTGATTCAAACGCTGATCCTTAAATTAGACCAGATGGAATCTCAGTTTTGATATAAATGATTTCCTGATTCATTACGTCTCATCCATTAAACAAGACAAGATGCAGCCTAGGTTACAGTATATTAGAAATGATTTACTAAAGAACCGTGATGGATTGGCACCCCGTCCGGGGTGTACCCCGCCTCATGCTCTCAGTTTAGACACTCCGTGACCCTGTATACAGGATAAAGTGCTATAGACGACAGTGAGATGATTCACTGAATGTGAAAGAAGTGATTCTTGGTAATGGCTGAACCGACTCATTGAATCAAACACAAAATTGTTTTATGACAGACAATCACTTCTCGGGTCCTGACTGAAACAGTTCCCTGGCTGAAATTATGCACGAATCATATCTGGAACATAATCAGTCACAAATATGAATTGCATTGAAGTGTTTTTTTTTGTTGTTGTTGTTGTTGTTGTTGTTGTTTTTTGAAAAATGCTGACAGACACACTTTTCCCAGAAACCTTTGTTTAATGATCATGAAATGATGAAGTATGGTATGGAAATGTGGTGTAAAATTTTGTATTTTATCATTTGCCATTCTGAAGCCTGTGAAGAGAATGGCAGGAACGGTTATCTAACCATTTATATTCGTGACTCGTTGAAATAGACTAAGTCGATTGTTAATAAATCATGCTTAATCATGGGTTAAGATCAATGATTTGGAGCGTTTCTTCTGTACCAAACAAACACTCATTCCTCTCCCTGATGTTGAAGGCATGCTATAGCTTTATTACTCACTCTATTGCTGAGCTACAAAATCTCCTCTTATTGTGGTCCTGGAGACCAAAAATAAATAAATAAATAAATCAGCGCATGAAAGGCTCATGCTGCGACTCGGTTTACCATCTGGATTTCCCCTGGTTCGTGTGTTGTTTTTGCGGCCAGCCCCTGCTCTGGGAATGTGCTGGATTACAGAAAGCACACAAACAAGGAAAGCTAACAGGCAGACCACACGTTCTGGGCACGGAACCCGTATGCGTTTGTTCTCATGATTAATAGGAGAGATGAGAAAAACGTAAATGAGTGTAAAACGAATGATTCATCATTGTCGGACGTGTTAATGGCATCACGTGTGTTAAGTGATATATAGTTCGTTAACGCAGAGGTTTTTTTTTTTTTTTTCTGAAAAGAAAATAAATCATGAAACATAAGCTGCGTGACTGTATTGTTTCTGGGTACAGTGATATACTGCATTGCTGTTTGGTAAACATTGAACTCAGTTTCTTTTATTTGCTTCACATATCTGGATGGTTATATATAAAGAAGAAAAGTTTACTAAAGCAAGAAAGGTTTATCATCCCATAAAATGAAAGAGTGTGTGTACTAGGGTCACTTCAAACATACTGTAGCTCTTTGATCCTTCCGTATAACCATTTGACTCACTCATTCAGATGGAGATGTTCAGTAAGGTAGACTGTTTTTCCTAATCAATTTTTTAATGGAAATGGCCTTGGACAACATACTCTATAGACTTTCCATCCAGATGTTTCAAGCCAGGAACAAGCTATTTGACTGACCTGGCAGATGACCCACCACACCTCTTTTCCCACAAACCAACAACAAATACCTAAGATTACATCAAGTCCTCAGTGCTAACACTTTTGCTCAAACATGCGGATTATCTACTTTGGGTCTAACATTCTTGAAAGTATTATTTTTTTTTTTTTAATTTGTGATGATGACGCAAACAAATGTGTATATTTGTAGATGCCTTCTTCACATAAACAAATGTATAAATGCTGTTATCCAGTTTAATTTATCAGTTTAATGGTGGAGAAAAATGGCAGCCATTTTGAAAATTGAATATAATCTAAATTGATTATACTTATGTACATTTTGCTATGACATATCCAACAACTTGTATCTCTATCCCTCCATCTAGGAACCTCTGTAGTCCAACTAGGGACCGTAGAGGCCAATGGTGACCAATGTATTTATTCCCATTTTTACAGCCATGGTAGTACCTTTGATCAACATTCGGGCAATTTGGGAACGCCAATTAACCTAATCTGCAGGTATTTGCACTGTGGGAGGAAACCAGAGTACCTTGAGGAAACCCACCAGCCATGAGGAGAACACGTAAACTCCATTAACGCAGACACCGAGACAGGAATCAAACCACTAAGCCATTGTACAGCCAACTGCAGCAGATAATAACATTGAGCTAGCAAGCCAAGCTGAGCGAGTAGCCCAAATAAAACAATTCTACATTGTTTTGGTGAAAGTAGAGAGTTGAGGTGTCAATGTAGCATTATACACCCAAAGCAATGTCATGTCATGGGTTTTTTCCCAGATTACAAGAAGTATATGAACAATTTAACAGCAACACACCATTTTCAGACTGTACAGTAACTCATTTTTGAAAACTTATTCTGCTTTGGCACACAAGCTCGTCTATAACAAGATGTTTCATTTGATAAAAAAAAAAAAAGCCACATTCTCTTCTTTTAAGAGCGTTAATCTTTTATGATTTAGGCAACCCACAACATGGAGCAGCTGCATTGGATAGCAAAACACAAAGTGTTCTGACAAGTTCGTAATTGCTCCTTTCTGTGATGTGATCACTGAAGCGACAACACTAGGCAGCTGCTGTTGTGAGTGAATGAAATGCATTCGATGGATTTTTGGAGAATGTTGAAGCCGAGACAAAAAGTTGTTTACACTCTGGTACCGCCAGTGGAGTTACCCTATGGAAACTATACCTACTGTATGTATGCGCAGGGATGGGAAACAGCTAAGTACATTTACATTGCTCATGTACTTAAGGTACAGTTTTCACATATCTATAGTTTACTTACTAGGTCCTAAATGCTACGGTGAGCTAATACAAGTCCAGCACTTTTGATGTTTGAGTTGCAGCGAAAACGCAATGCATGAATTTGCTATATATTTATAGAAATTATCAACATCTTATTGATACTAAATTGCTTATTCCAATGACCACAAACACAACTGCAGGATGATTTACCCATTGTAAGTTTAAATGAAATGAAATTATATATAATAATTATATATATATATATAAAACATACACCATACGATCAGGATTCTGAAGCTTGTGGCCATAAAGAGTACATAAAGCACTTGAGACGCTATAATCTTAGTGATGCTTTATATAGAATTTACCTTACGTTTCCAAAGACCATTTCATTTAAGGATAGGAAACAAGAGTGACACAGTCCTTGTTCACGTACCGTACGAACAGCAATGAGTAAAAAATCACAGAGATGCTTTTTTCACTTTCAATGCAGTTAATCCAGCCATTCATTCACTCAAGGCCCCGCTGTTAGAGCACTTACTGTTAGGGCTCCTAGAAACACAACCCATTGAACACTGTTTCCTCCCGGGGCTGTTGTCATGGTGACTTTTTTTTTTTTTTTTTTCCTTTTTTCTTTTAAACCTGAATTGTAATTAATGTGCTTTCAGACATAATGAAAGCCGCTGACCCCTTTGGTCACCTGCATCAACTGGAAAATGGGCAGCTCTCCCAAGTTCCTTAAAATAGGTAAGTGTGCAATTACTGGGGGCAAAGTGATTTGTATAAGTTAGCCTTTGAGAAACAAATGTCATGCCTCATACTGATTCACACTCAGCCGCCGTTGATCCGGGGACAAACTGGAATTAGAAAGGAAAGGCGTTTGACTTGCGATTTCTCCACCCATGCGAACGTGACTTTTGAGTTTCATTACCATGTGCTGGAAGGGTGCAGGGTTCAAAGCCGACCCGTCTATCCCTCTTCCCATCTGCTCGTTCGGTATGATCGACTGTGGGAGATTTTTCCATCTGCATATTCGCAGCGGCCTGTTTCATCTCATCCTGTTCACGCCACAACCTTCAGCCCGGCCAAGAAATTAAGACATGTCCTCTTTGATCTACTCACTTCCATTTCAAGGAGCATCCTTAAAATGAAACAGAGTTATGGACAAAGTTTAATAGAACTGCGATCATGTGAAAACATGATGCACCCTGACGACTTCCATTTTTTTTTGCTGATTTCTGCCTCTGTGCGTTTTATTGCATGATGTTTGGAGCAGATTGCTTTCCCCATTCTTTTTTTTTTTTTTTTTTTTGTGCAAACATGAATGTAATGGATTATAGCACATATAAGCATGGGGGGCGGGGGGGTCGGCGGGGGGGGGGATTGGGTTTGGCTGCCCAGGCTGTTGGAGGGCAGGGACGGAAAAAAGTGCAAAAACACTTAAAAGGCTCTTCATCACATTGTCTCACATGCAGTAAAGCCTACAGGGCTCTGCATCTTGCTTTCACCACTGAAAGGAACACTTCCATTTCCAGCAGACATATTTACAGTATATACTTAATACCTGACATATCAAGTTAGATATTAAGTCAAAGTTTTCCACTCTGACTAAAAGAAAGCAGTAAGTGAAATGTATCACATTTTAAAATTGAGAAAGTTTGAATTCTAAACATGGTAAAGCACTTTAATAAACACTATCCAGATGTAGTTGTGATTGAAAAAAAAAGCGTTCATTTCTCAGTACAAAAACTGCTAGTGAAGTTATTTTTAGAGGCAGCATGGAAATCCTGGTGTCAGAATGAGCCTAAGGGTTCCCTATTTCTTTCCACGTCACAGGATCCTCATTTAAGTATTCTAAAAAGAGGATTTTCTTCTTTCTTTCTTTTTTTTTTTCTCCTAAGGCCCAGTTCATAAACAAACTCTCACTGACCACATTGCAGGAATCGAACATGATATAGCAATAAATTTGGTATCGAAAAGGATCTTATTGAACCAGGAATCTGAAAATACACAAAAATCACTCAACATGCAACTTAATCCATGATTTGATGTGACAGGATCATGTATGCTGTTCAGTTAAAAATAGGACCAAAAACCTTTTGTTGATATAATTTTTGGTGGCTGTGGTGATATACAAAAGTGTCAGAATAACCCAGGAAGGGCATCAGCCATGTAGGAAAAGAGGAGATTAAGGTCCTTCAAGCATTAGGATTCTTATTATAATTTTTTTTTTAAGAAGCTAATAAGGCAAACTTAAATAAATAATGAAATAAATAATGAAATAAATGAATAAATAAATGAAAATATTGTGCAAATCTCTTTGTTCTGAAGACTTTCTAGAATATGTAGACTAACACTGGAGACTCCTTCCAAAACACATGCCTTTCAATAAAACCTTAATTTTTTAAAGTTTATTTAAATAGTTTTTTTTTTTAACAACTTGTTTCCCACTTCCTGAGTCTTTATGTACTATAAGCATCTACTATAAAACATATACAAAACATATGAGCACTACCGTCCAAGCTGCTGTTACAGAACATTAACTGATGCCTTCCAACCAATCAGAATGAAGGATTCAATAGCTATGTAGAATAAAAATCTCTGTTGAAGGTTTAATTGGGTGGCCGTACTGTAGCTGACCTTTTTCCTTTAACAAGTTAAAACAAAAGACAAAATATCAAGCCATTAGGGTCTTAGTGTCTACAGTACAAGAATTGCTTAATACAGTTGTTGCATCTTTTTGTCCACATGTAATTGTCTGTTCAGAGAGCGGAAAAAACCCGATAAATCTGTAGCAAATGCACGAGACACCTCTGCGCCAGCAACTGTTAATCAATGCAGTGGTTTACCGTGAAAAGGTCAGTAAACATATTAGGAAAGCAAATAATGCTCCTTCAGCTGGATTACCCGAATGAAGCTTTTTCTAATAATCATTTGATCCAATTTAGACTTCAGTGCTTGGATTTACCAAACAGTGGTGTGTGTAAAATTACATGCAAGCTTGATAACTCCTAATGAGCTGAATGAGGCTGTAAAGGATTGAAACTTTCCCCATGAACAAAAATAACAATACTTTTACTATGCTAATTTGCACTGAAAAAAAAACAAAACAAAAAAAAACAAGAAACAGCCCAAATAAAGCAGTGTCAGTGCAGATGTTTTCATTTTGGTCACACTGTGAAATTTACCACAGGCTGAAAGTCACTTCTGGACAGATGTTGCATGTGCAAATATAACCAAAGGTCAAATATTACTGTTGCAAAAGCCAGATTCTGCTTTTTTCCCCTTTTTTTCCCCTTTTTGGACAAAATAAAGCCACAGTTTTATTAAAGAGCACTGCATCACAAAATGGTGATCACAACAAGAAGGTATAATAATAATAATAATAATAATAATAATAATAATAATAATACATACATACCTTCATATTTCATATTAGAACAGATGCATGAAATAATTTTCTGAAAAATCATTGTACGCGTACTTTAAAATGGTACATCATGCAGCACATGGATATTTAGCAATATTAATATTTAACTACAAAACATCAGAATAAAAGTGTACTATTTTATTTACTGTTATATAATTTTATATTTAGCCATAGAACAAACAAGAGTTAAAAGGGGGATAAAAACATGGCTCTTAGTATTAAAGGACAGACTGCTTTCCTTCACAACTTTTCCCTATTTTATATATATATATATATTATTTACCACATTTATAAGAAAAATAATAATATAAACATCTATAAAATACTTTATGTAAAAATGATAAAAATGTCCATCATTAAACCCATTAACATTATAACCACCTGGGTTTTGCATTCCCTTTGCTCCACTGGGGCTGCTCTGGTGTCTGGCACCAGGATGTTGGCAGTGGATCCTTTGGATGATCTCGGTTGCAGGAAGGACTTTGGTCTTCTCAGGCATGGCTGATCCTTGGATGTCAATGATCCTGTCACCAGTATGTTGATATATACTTGGTGGTCAATATTGTTCAGATCATTTGGCAGTGGTGTTAATGTTATGGCTGATTGGTGGATATACTGTACAAGAACAAACATACAATAAAATAGGGGAAACTATTGCATTACTTTTCCGAAATGGTGGAAATAATTAGAGTTATAACTTGACTTTGTTTGCAACAGTCCTTGCTTAATAATAACTCTTATTCGCATGTTAACTTTAGTTGTACCACTGGATGTTCTGGTTTATTTAAACCCAGCTCACACACCTCACTTTTTTTCTTTCTTCCATAGTACGAGTTTTATTCATCATCCTCTGAAATCAATTAGGTTGGACTTGCGATTCATTTATGTCTTCACTTCCAGCTCTGTGGCGAGCAACTAGACAAGGACACAGGGGAAATCCTCACTGCCGTGGAAACATCGTTTTCATTCCCCCTGTAAATAAAAGAGCTTGTGCTGTCGGGTGGGTGGATTTAAAGTCTGGTCTCTCGGTAGCTCTTATGTACTTTGAAGCAACTTCTCTACAAGTTTTCTGTTTGTTTGTTTGTTTGTTTATGTTGTTTTTGTTTTCTTGTATTACTTTGTCTCTGGAGGTATCAATCCCTTCATATGTAATTTCTGATCAGTAAAAAATTTTTCAGACTCTGGGTTGTTCAGCGCTAGGATCCGAGAATAAATGCGACAAATAAAATTAAAAAGATGTCTTGATATGTTGTCTAGAGCAGTGGCACCGGGTGCCACTCCATCAAACTGGGACTACACTTTCTATGGGCTCAACAAAATTGGACGATGAAGACTGGAAGAACGCTTCACAGTCAATGAGCCTCGATTTCTGCTGCAACATTTGGATGGTCGGGTCAGAATTTTGCATAAAGAACATAAAAGCATGTCTCCATCCTGCCTTGTATTAATAGTGAAGGCTGGTGTTGATGTTGTAATGGTGTGGGGGAGATTTTGTTGGCACACTTTGGTCCTCTTATCCACCTTTAAATGCCACAGCCTATCTGAGAATTTCTGCTGAACATGTCCATCCCTTTATGACCACAGGATAAGGCACAAACTTACAATCATCTCAAAGTGGTTTGTTGAACATGACAATGAGTTCCTGTACACAAATGTTCTCCACAGTCACCAGATCTCAATCCAATAGAGCGCCTCTGGGATGTGGTGGAACAAGAGATTTGCAACTGAAATATTTTCAGCAAATATTTATGGACTGTTTTTAGCACCTTGATGAATTTAAGGCAGTTCTGAAGGAACAAAGTGGGGGTCCAACAGGATAAAGTGTCACTAATAAAGTGACCAGGAAGTGTAAACCTGCCATTTGAGAGCTGATGTTCTAGAAATCTTCTTCAAACAGAATTATGCATTCAACGCGCAAGTGTGGTGTGAAATGAATCGTTGGAAATGTTGTATTGTTGGGGGGGAAAAAAGACTGTGTGACGCGCACACCAGGCTCCGCCCCTGCACCACGTCCTACGTCACCCGAGTTCTAGCACGCACGCACGTCCCTCACACACACACCCACACACACAGCTGCTCCGTATTCGGCTGATGTACACACGCGCACATAAAAGCACCACTCTTTCACCAGCACACCGTCCGAGATTGATCACGCGACCCGAACTCTTCAGTTAAGGACTTCCACTGTGTTTATCTCCGTGTTTTGGTGTACTTCCACTGTGTTTACTTCCGTGTTTTTTCCGTGTGTTTCAGTTTCTCGTTGTCTGCCTCGCTCCGCGCCCCTGTGTACTTCCGTGTTTTCGTGTCTCCGTGTTTTAGTGTACTTCCGTGTTTCCTATGCACTCCCGTTTTTTCCCTTCTGCCAGCTCCGCTTTTTGCCTGTTTCTTTATTGGTTTCTGCTTTGCTTTTTGTTTCCTATTTTTCCCAGCATTTTATTTTCAGTATTGATTTCCACATTTTGTTTGTTCCCCGTGTTTTTGTTGTCCCCAACTTTATAAATAAATCGCCCTGCCGGGCCAACATCAGAGACTGTCTCTTCTGAGTTCCGTTGGTACGCGACAGAATCTCGGACCGGCAAAATTATGGACCCGGCAAGTGCTAATTTGATTTCGGAGCTGATCACCACTCTCCAGCGTCTTCTGCCACCACAAACCTCCGCCACTACACCACCTGCTGCACCCACAGTCACTCCACCGATTCCCCCGGCTCCCCACACTGCGCCCATGGCGGCTGCCATTGCCCCGGTTTCCCCCGGTGCGCTTACCAGTCCCGTGGCTACACCGCCGCCCTTCTCTGGTGAAGCGGGGAATTGCGATGGGTTCCTTCTACAGTGCTCAATATTTTTTGACATGCAGCCCCTGCGCTTCCCATCTGACAGATCCAAGGTTGCCTACATTGTCTCCCTACTGACGGGACGCGCTCTCCAGTGGGCACAGGCAATGTGGCAACAGGATGGACCCGTCGTCCACAATTATGCGCACTTTACTGCGCATTTCCGGGAAGTATTTAATTACTCGGTGAGCTCTACCACCGCTGGGGACCAACTTTTCCGGCTGCAACAAGGTAAGGGTTCCATTCACGATTATGTTCTCTCCTTTAGAACCCTTGCAGCCGCCAGTGGGTGGAACGAGCTCTCCCTTTTAACCAAATTCCGGCAGGGGCTAGCACCACGATTGAGGCTGCAGATGGCGACCCACGACGACTCTGTTGGGCTGGAGCAGTTCATACGGCTCACCCTCAGAGTCGCCAACCGTTTGCAGGATTGCGCTGCCGAACTTCCTGCACCGGTTCAATTCCAACCAGCCCTTCTCTCACCAGACCCCAGGTCAGTACCCGAACCAATGGACATTAACCAAACCCGAGCCAGACTTTCTCCTCAGGAAAGACAACGCCGGCTGGACTCGGGGTTATGCCTATACTGCGCCGAAAGGGGGCACCTACTACCATCATGCCCTCGGCGCCCAGCGAGACCTCTGGTGAGTAACGTCAGTCATGAATGTCCCCATGCCAAACCACTCACTATGAATGTCACTGTCCACCATGCCACCATGTCTCCCACAGTAAGGGCTCTCCTGGACTCGGGTTCCGCTGGGAACTTCATCTCTAGGACACTCTGCCGCCAGCTCAAGGTTCCCCTTGAACTCCGCCCTGTTCCCCTTCAGATCTGCTGTGTGACGGGGGCACCCCCTGCGGGGGGGTTGGTTCGTTACATCACTCCTCCGTTGCATATGCAGGTCGGCTGGCTGCATGAGGAAAAGATCCGATTCCTGGTCCTCGAAAGATCTACGTCTGACCTGATTCTAGGGCGCCCATGGCTCACTCTCCACGAGCCGATTCTCTCATGGAAGGATGGGGAGATCCTGAAGTGGGGCGCCGGCTGTTTCTCTCACTGCCTTTCCCAGGTCCCAGCCCTACCACTCAACTCGACCTCCGTGGAGAGTCCAGCCGGAGGGCATCATCCCGAGGTTCCAGAGGCATACTCCAGCTTTCAGGACATCTTCTGCCCAGTCCGAGCCACACAACTACCTCCACACCGGCCATGGGACTGCGCCATCGACCTCCTTCCAGGTGCACCGGTGCCACGAGGTAAGATCTACTCTCTCTCTCTCCCGGAACAGAAGGCAATGGAGACGTACGTTGAGGAGGCCCTTCGGCAAGGCTTCATTAGACCTTCGACTTCCCCTGCTGCTTCTAGCTTCTTCTTTGTGGCCAAAAAAGACGGAGGCCTTCGGCCGTGCATCGACTATCGGGCGCTAAATAAGGTCACGGTAAGGTTCAGTTATCCCCTTCCTCTCGTCCCCTCCGCTCTGGAACAGCTCCGTGGAGCTACTATCTTCACGAAGCTAGACCTCCGGAGCGCATATAATCTGATTCGCATTCGCGAAGGTGATGAGTGGAAAACTGCTTTCATTACTCCTACGGGTCACTATGAATACTTGGTGATGCCGTACGGCCTAGTGAACGCTCCGTCTGTTTTTCAGGGTTATATGAACGAGGTGTTCCGGGATTGTGTGGGTAGATTTGTGGTCGTCTACATCGATGACATACTTATCTACTCGCGGGATTCCTCGGAGCACCTCCGACATGTAACGGAGGTGCTTAAGAGACTCCGATCTCATGAGCTGTTCCTCAAGGCGGAAAAGTGCCTCTTCCATCAGTCCTCCATATCCTTCTTGGGTTATAACATCAGTCCAAGGGGGATTCAGATGGATGAGAGGAAGGTAGAGGCTGTCCGATCGTGGCCTACCCCAACCAATATAAAACAGCTCCAACGCTTCTTGGGCTTTGCGAATTTCTACCGCCGATTCATCCAGGGGTATAGCATGAAAGTCGCCCCGCTCACTGACCTCCTAAAGGGTAAGCCCAAGAAGCTAGTTTGGTCACCTGAGGCTACACATGCCATGTCACATTTACAACAGGCCTTTACCACTGCCCCGATCCTCACCCTTCCAAACGTTAACCATCCCTTTCTCGTAGAGGTCGACGCCTCACAAACCGGGGTGGGAGCGGTATTGTCACAGCAGCAGGGGAAGGATCCAGCCTACCATCCATGTGCCTTCTTTTCCAGGAAGCTGTCACCGGCGGAGAGGAACTACGATATAGGAAATCGTGAGCTTCTCGCCATCAAGCTGGCCCTGGAGGAGTGGAGGCATTGGTTGGAGGGGGCGATCCATCCGTTCCTGGTCCTAACTGACCATAAGAACTTGGAGTATCTACGTGAAGCGAAACGTTTGAACTCCAGACAGGCAAGGTGGGCTTTATTCTTCACGAGATTCCATTTCTCCATTTCTTATAGGCCAGGAACGAAGAATGTCAAGGCCGACGCGCTCTCCAGGGTTCACGATCCCGAGGAAACGGCCGAACACCCAGAGAACATCCTCCCGACAACTCTGTTCGTCTCACCAATACAATGGGAGGAAGGCAGCTCCGATTCCCAGAGCCATTCCCCCAGCGCCTCTCCGCACGGTTGTCCACCACAGCTTTCCTTCGTCCCCGAACCAGAGAGAGAACACCTTATCCACCAGGTACACTCCTCACTTGGCACCGGTCACCCGGGGGTCACCCAAACCCTCTCCCTTCTCCGCGAGCGTTTCTGGTGGCCACGGATGAGAGAACAAGTGCAGAGGTACGTACGGGGATGCCGGGCATGTGCTCAATCTAAAATACCCAGGCAACTACCCACAGGAAAACTGCTGCCGCTACCTGTTCCTCGACGTCCCTGGTCACACCTGGGCATAGACTTCATGACGGACCTCCCCGTGTCTCAAGGTAACACCTGTGTGCTCGTCATTGTGGACCGCTTTTCAAAATTTTGTCGCCTTATTCCACTCCCAGGTCTCCCGACAGCGCAGAGGACGGCGGAGGCCCTGTTCGAACAGGTATTTCGTAACTTTGGCATCCCGGAAGACATCGTTTCAGACCGGGGTCCCCAGTTCATCTCCCGGTTCTGGAAGGCCTTTTTCACACTCCTGGGAGTGACGGTGAGCCTGTCGTCAGGGTACCACCCACAAAGCAATGGACAAACCGAGAGGAAGATCCAGGAGATAGGTCGATACCTACGTACCTTCTGCCACGGCCACCAGAACTCCTGGAGCCAGTACCTCGTCTGGGCCGAGTACGCCCAAAATTCTCTCAGGAGTCCAGCTACTGGTTTAACCCCATTTCAGTGCGTACTCGGTCACCAACCCCCGCTATTCCCCTGGAACGGAGAAACCTCCGAGGTCCCCGCAGTAAATCACTGGTTCCAGGAGAGTGAGAAGGTCTGGGCATCAGCGCACCGGCAGCTTCAGAGGGCAGTCAGAAGGCAAAAGATCACAGCCGACACCCGGAGATCTACGGCCCCAACGTACCGACCTGGGCAAAAAGTTTGGCTGTCAACCCGGGACATCCGCCTTCGTCTGCCCAGCAAGAAGCTGTCACCCCGATACATTGGTCCCTTCACCATCCTGTCCCAGATCAATCCAGTCACATTTAAGTTAAGTCTTCCACGCACCTACAGAATACACCCCACATTCCATGTCTCCCTACTGAAACCATACCACACCCCCTCACTTTCTGTTTCCCCAGAGTCTGGCGATCCACAGGAGCCCCCACCGAGCCTCGACCTGGAGGACGGCACGATATACGCCGTCCGCGAAATCTTGAGGTCCCGTCGTCGAGGTGGTCGTCTGGAGTATCTGGTGGACTGGGAGGGGTACGGTCCCGAGGAGAGAAGCTGGGTTCCTCGGGATGATATCCTAGACCCGACCCTTCTCGCCGAGTTCCATCAGGCTCAGCCCCAGATGCCGGCCCCCAGGGGTAGGGGTCGCCCACCACGACGACGTACTCTCCGGCCCTCAGGAGCGGTCCGTGGAGAGGGGGGTTCTGTGACGCGCACACCAGGCTCCGCCCCTGCACCACGTCCTACGTCACCCGAGTTCTAGCACGCACGCACGTCCCTCACACACACACCCACACACACAGCTGCTCCGTATTCGGCTGATGTACACACGCGCACATAAAAGCACCACTCTTTCACCAGCACACCGTCCGAGATTGATCACGCGACCCGAACTCTTCAGTTAAGGACTTCCACTGTGTTTATCTCCGTGTTTTGGTGTACTTCCACTGTGTTTACTTCCGTGTTTTTTCCGTGTGTTTCAGTTTCTCGTTGTCTGCCTCGCTCCGCGCCCCTGTGTACTTCCGTGTTTTCGTGTCTCCGTGTTTTAGTGTACTTCCGTGTTTCCTATGCACTCCCGTTTTTTCCCTTCTGCCAGCTCCGCTTTTTGCCTGTTTCTTTATTGGTTTCTGCTTTGCTTTTTGTTTCCTATTTTTCCCAGCATTTTATTTTCAGTATTGATTTCCACATTTTGTTTGTTCCCCGTGTTTTTGTTGTCCCCAACTTTATAAATAAATCGCCCTGCCGGGCCAACATCAGAGACTGTCTCTTCTGAGTTCCGTTGGTACGCGACAGACTGTCCTTGGATTAACGTTAACTTAATACATGCACAATGCATTGTTTATTCTGTTTATTGCAAATAAATCACATAAATACTGTAAGCATGGATTGAACTGCTACTTGGTAATAAACAAAACTCAGGTCCCTGGATGTACTGTAAATATCAGCAATCATCCTGCTTTACTCAAACATAGAATTTATCTCATTAGGTTCTATTGAGCAGTATTTTAGTCCTGAATCTAAAAAACACTGGCGAATCTAGGTGATCATTATTTGGATACATTATTTATTTTCTATAACAATAAGGCTAAAATAAAATAAAGAATAATACATGCACTGTATAAAATAAACTAATATAACATAAATGTTGACCTTGTTAAATATGTATTATTATGTCATGGAAAAAAATAAATAAAGAAAGACAGTCTTGTATTTAGTGTTTAAAAAAATTCACATTTAATACTGAAACTTTTTTTTTTTTTCAAAGTTAATAGTGATTTACTGTGACACAAGAAATTTAAGATCACTCTTCTTATAGATGAATGAAAACTGCACATTACGGTGCATAAACGATGGAAAATGTTTTAAAAAAATAAGATGAATATCCTGTTTCTATGAATTATATTAAATTATCTAACATTAAAATCAAAGGCTTTCACAAAAGTAGACTTTCTCTCCTGGTGACATTTCAATGTTTTTTTTTTGTTTTTTTTGTTTTTTTTAGTTTAAGAAATGAAACTATTTTGTGGATTCAACATGCCAAACGTATGTCTATGAATATTAAGCTTATGAAGCTGTTTTTTCATACATCAAATGTAGTCAAACATTTCAGTCAAATAATAAATCTACTTTTCAAAAGGTCATATATATATATATATATATATATATATATATATATATATATATATATATATATATATATATAGGCGGTATATACTGTACATATGTTTTAGGAATATATACAGTGGTTTCTAGCAGCCATACATTCTATTCATATATACAGTGTATATATATAATATCTTGAGAAAAGATATTATATATATATATATATATATATATACACTGTATATATGAATAGAATGTATGGCTGCTAGAAACCACTGTATATATTCCTAAAACATATGTACAGTATATACCGCCTACTGGACCCAACTGCCTTAAGGTCCTCCTGTGTAGTTCTGGACTGATCCCTCTCTTTTCTCGTGATTATCCTTACCTCATGCGGTGAAATCTTGCATGGAGCTGCAGACTGTGGGCGTTTGACAGTTACTTTGTTATACACTAATCTCTAGCAGCTCAAATTAGTCTAATACTTTTTTTTTTTTTTTTTTTTTACATTTCTTTCTAGGAACAAGCAGAATGATCTGGTAATAAAATCTGAATGACTATTTCATGCTTTATAGAAATTGATTTAATGATATTCATGACTTAATTTTTTTTTTAATTCTAGGAAATTTATTAGAATAATAATTTTTTTTTTAAAAACACCCCAAATTTCCGTGTGTTTCAGAAGTTGTCATCCAAGATTTAAATATATCCTAAACTTTACTGAACATGGTAATTTTTTCATTCTTGTACTAAAATTGTGTATAATTCAAATAGTAATATTCTCAAAACATAATGAAAAATGTCACAAAGGTAAGACATTTAAACCTTATTATTCATTCATTTAATTGCAATTTGCACAATACGTCTGTTTACAATATTGAGACTCATTTAATACTTTTTTATATTTTCATATTCTGGCTTGAATTCTATCTTTAATATATATCCTTCTTATATGCCTATTCTTTTTATACCCATATTTATTTTTATTGTTGTATTCTATTTTATGCTTACTTGTTTATTTTTTGCGTTTTTATCGGCATTCATTAGGGGGACAGCAAAGGAAGAATTTCATTGAACATGTTTCTTTACTATGCATATGACGATAAAACTTGAAACTTGAAACCTGAAACTAAAGTCAATTAAGACGTTACATCCCAATAAACGCTTATTTTAACTTAGGTATGACTCTACTGACTCCTTTTATTAAATTTCTTATTGCCATTTCAAGCTCAAGGCAAATGAATAAAGATCATATATACTTTTCTCTCATTACGGTTCCACATCCAGCTTTCACTAGTGTAAATTTAGCTGGTACACAGCCACAGTCCGGCTTTGCTGTTTATCCTGGCTCCTCCATGCATGCTGGCCGTGATCATGGCAACGGCATTTCGGGGCCAAGAGACGCTGCAGTGCACCGGGTTTCTCTTTAATTATCCTCCTGCTGTTTATTTCCCCCGCGAGCCAAACAGCATCAACATTCATCAGCCATAAGAGAGAAGAGAGAGGACCTCCTCTCTCTCTCTCTCTCTCTCTCTTTGTAGAACACACTCTGCACAACACATGACGCAGGCACACATACAGTTTTCATGTAACCAAGGTGTCCTTACACACATCTGCATACACTCTTTCATCTTGGAGTGTCATATGTACCAGTCATCCAAAAAACAAAAGGTTGTGCATAAACAAACTCTTGTATAAACAGGATTTGCCTTTACACATACACACACACACACACACACACACACACACACACACACACACACAGACACACTGTATACAGTGTATATAAAGAGTGTATATACACACATGGACAAAATCGTTGGTACCCTTCGGTCACTGAAAGAAAAACTCATAATGGTCACAGAAATAACTTTAATCTGACAAAAGTAATAATTTTTAAAAATTCTATGAATGGGCCTCCGAGTGGCGCAGCGGTTAAAGCGCTCGCCCTATCACCCGGAGATCGCTAGTTCGAATCCCGGGTGATGCTGTAACCTCTCGCAGCCGGAGGTCTAGAGAGAGCTGATTGGCCAAGCTCTCTCAGAGGGGAGGGATGAGAGGTACTTAGCGCTCCCACATTAATCACGGCTCTACAGCCAGTCAGGGGCGCCTGTGAGCTCGCGCAACGGAGGGAGCGGATAGCGCTGTCCTCCGAGTGTGTTACGCCGCCCACAACGGTGCAAAAGCGAGCAGTTCGAAATGATGCGGTCGGCTGGCGTCACGTAGTTTGGAGGAAACACGTGATAGTCGTCGTCCCTCCCGGCTGAGTGGTAGTAGTAGCCTTAATGTGGGAGCCCCCTAGTGACGGGGAGGAATTGGACATAACTAAATAAAAATAAAAATTCTATGAATGTTAACCAATGAAAGTCAGACATTGCTTTTCAACCATGCTTCAACAGAATTATTTTAAAAAAATGAACTCATGGAACAGGCCTGGACAAAAATGATGGTACCCCTAACTTAATAGTTTGTTGCACAACCTTTTGAGGCAATCACTGCAATCAAACGATTCCTGTAACTGTCAATGAGACTTCTGCACCTCTCTGCAGGTATTTTGGCCCACTCCTCATGAGCAAGCTGCTCCAGTTGTTTCCGGTTTGAAGGGTGCCTTTTCCAGACAGCATGTTTCAGCTCCTTCCAAAGATGCTCAATAGGATTGAGGTCAGGGCTCATAGAAGGCCACTTTAGAATAGTCCAATGTTTTCCTCTTAGCCATTCTTGGGTGTTTTTAGCTGTGTGTTTTGGGTCATTGTCCTGTTGCAAGACCCATGACCTGCGACTGAGACCCAGCTTTCTGACACTGGCCAGCACATTTCTCTCTAGAATCCCTTGATAGTCTTGAGATTTCATTGTACCCTGCACAGATTCAAGACACCCTGTGCCAGATGAAGCAAAGCAGCCCCAGAACATAACAGAGCCTCCTCCATGTTTCACAGTAGGGACAGTGTTCTTTTCTTCATATGCTTAATTTTTCCGAGCTGATGTGCCTTGGCAAAAAATTCCATTTTTGTCTCATCTGTCCATAGGACATTCTCCCAGAAGCTTTGCGGCTTGTCAACATGTAGTTTGGCATATTCCAGTCTGGCTTTTTTATGATTTGTTTCCAACAATGGTGTCCTCCTTGGTCGTCTCCCATGTAGTCCACTTTGGCTCAAACAACGACGGATGGTGCGATCTGACACTGATGTTCCTTGAGCATGAAGTTCACCTTGGATCTCTTTAGAAGTCTTTCTGGGCTCTTTTGTTACCATTCGGATTATCCATCTCTTTGATTTGTCATCAATTTTCCTCCTGCGGCCACGTCTAGGGAGGTTGGCTACAGTCCCATGGATCTTAAATTTCTGAATAATATGTGCAACTGTAGTCACAGGAACATCTAGCTGCTTGGAAATGCTCTTATAGCCTTTACCTTTAACATGCTTGTCTATAATTTTCTTTCGAATCTCCTGAGACAACTCTTTCCTTCGCTTCCTCTGGTCCATGTTGAGTGTGGTACATACCATGTCACCAAACAACACAGTGACTACCTGGAGCCCTATATATAGGCCCACTGACTGATTACAAGATTGTAGACACCTGTGATGCTAATTAGTGGACACACCTTGAATTAACATGTCCCTTTGGTCACATTATTTTCAGTATTTTCTAAGGGTACCATCATTTTTGTCCAGGTCTGTTCCATGAGTTTATTTTTTTAAATAATTCTGTTGGAGCATGGTTGAAAAGCAATTTCTGACTTTCATTGGTTAACATTCATAGAATTTCTTTAAATTATTACTTTTGTCAGATTAAAGTTATTTATGTGACCATTGTGAGTTTTCCTTCATTGACTGAAGGGTACCAACAATTTTGTCCATGTGTGTGTATATATATATATATATATATATATATATATATATATATATATATATATATATATATATATATATATATATATACAGTATATATATATATATATATATATATATATATATATATATACAGTTATTTTATCCCCTGCAGACTTTGCAAGGTTGCCCACTTACAAAGAAATAAAGGGTCTATAATTTTTATCATAGAATATCAACCAAAAATGTAGATAAAACACTATATTACATAAATGTTCTTAATTGTGTTTTATTTCAGTTGAAAAAAGGAAAAAAAAAAGTATTTGATCCCCAAAAACCAACAATAATTCTGCCTTCTGCAGACTGGTTATGTGGTCCTGTGGTACACAGATTAATTTAAGAAGGGTCTTCTTATGTGTATAAACACCACCTGTCCACAGAATCTTCAATTTAAACCTCACCACTATAGGCAAGACCAAAGAGGATGTCAACGGTTGTCAGAGGCAAGATCGTAGACCTGCATATGCTGAAATGAGCTACAAGACCATGAGCAAGAAGCTCAGTGAGAGGTAGACAGCTGTTGGAGCAATTATTCACTAATGGAAAAAATAGAAAATAACCATCAATCGCCCTCGACCTGGAGCTCCATGCAAGAGTTCACCTCATGGGGTAAAAATAATCAGAAGAAGTGGTGGATCAGTCCAGAACTACACACAAGGAGCTAGGAGAGTGGTCAGATAAGACCAAAATTTTGCTCTTTGGAACACCATCCCTAGAGTCAAGCATGGAGGTGGAAACATCATGCTTTGAGGCCGTTTCTCTGCTAAAGATACATGACAGACCTTTTCCGAATTGTGGGGCCAATGCACAGGGCCATGTATTGTAAAACTTTGGATGAGAACCTCCTGAAGATGGGCCGTGGATGGGTCTTCCAGAATACTGTCAGAAACATACTGTCATGGCAAACAAAGGAGGGGCTTAAGAAGAAGTACATTAAGGTCATGGAGTGACCTAGCCAGTCTCCGGACATTAATCCTATAGGACATTTATGGAGGGAGCTGAAACTTTGAGTTGCCAAGCAACAGGCAAGTAACCTTATGTATTTAGAGAAGATCTGTAAAGAATAGTGGACCAAAATGCCTCCTGAGATGTGTGCAAACCTGGCAACAAATTACAAGAAAAGTCTTACCTTTGTGCTTGCAAAGCCAGGGTTTCTACTGTACATCAAGTACTAAACCCTGTTTGGTTTGGGGATCAAATGCTTATTTTACTCATTGAAATGCAACTCAATTTATAACCTTCGTATCATGTCCTTTTTCTGGTTGTTTTTTTGATTGACATTTGCGAAGTATGGTGACACACACAAGGAATTTGATTGCGACTGATTGTGGTCCTCAAAATACAGACCAACATAAAACGGAGAGTATGAGAGGACTGTATGTAACAGATGTACTGTATATGAAGTGAGTGTGCAACAATATAGTGCAAGTAATGGTGTTGTGCATCAGGTCATATATATATTGTTGGACAAAATTGTTGGTACCCTTCGGTCAATGAAAGAAAAACTCACAATGGTCACATAAATAACTTTAATCTGACAAAAGTAATCATTTAAACAAATTCTATGAGTGTTAACCAATGAAAGTCAGACATTGCTTTTCAACCATGCTTCAACAGAATTATTTAAAAAAATTAACTCATGGAACAGGCCTGGACAAAAATGATGGTACCCGTAGAAAATACTGAAAATAATGTGACCAAAGGGACATGTTAATTCAAGGTGTGTCCACTAATTAGCATCACAGGTGTCTACAATCTTGTAATCAGTCAGTGGGCCTATATATAGGGCTCCAGGTAGTCACTGTGTTGTTTGGTGACATGGTGTGTACCACACTCAACATGGACCAGAGGAAGCGAAGGAAAGAGTTGTCTCAGGAGATTCGAAAGAAAATTATAGACAAGCATGTTAAAGGTAAAGGCTATAAGACCATTTCCAAGCAGCTAGATGTTCCTGTGACTACAGTTGCACATATTATTCAGAAATTTAAGATCCATGAGACTGTAGCCAACCTCCCTGGACGTGGCCACAGGAGGAAAATTGATGAGAAATCAAAGAGACGGATAATCTGAATGGTAGCAAAAGAGGCCAGAAAGACTTCTAAAGAGATCCAAGGTGAACGTCATGCTCAAGGAACATCAGTGTCAGATCGCACCATCCGTCGTTGTTTGAGCCAAAGTGGACTACATGGGAGACGACCAAGGAGGACACCATTGTTGAAAACAAATCATAAAAAAGCCAGACTGGAATATGCCAAACTACATGTTGACAAGCTACAAAGCTTCTGGGAGAATGTCCTATGGACAGATGAGACAAAAATGGAACTTTTTGCCAAGGCAAATTTCGCTAATTATACTTGAAGCATATGAAGAAAAGAACACTGTCCCTACTGTGAAACATGGAGGAGGCTCTGTTATGTTCTGGGGCTGCTTTGCTGCATCTGGCACAGGGTGTCTTGAATCTGTGCAGGGTACAATGAAATCTCAAGACTATCAAGGGATCCTAGAGAGAAATGTGCTGGCCAGTGTCAGAAAGCTGGGTCTCAGTCGCAGGTCATGGGTCTTGCAACAGGACAATGACCCAAAACACACAGCTAAAAACACCCAAGAATGGCTAAGAGGAAAACATTGGACTATTCTAAAGTGGCCTTCTATGAGCCCTGACCTCAATCCTATTGAGCATCTTTGGAAGGAGCTGAAACATGCTGTCTGGAAAAGGCACCCTTCAAACCGGAAACAACTGGAGCAGCTTGCTCATGAGGAGTGGGCCAAAATACCTGCAGAGAGGTGCAGAAGTCTCATTGACAGTTACAGGAATCGTTTGATTGCAGTGATTGCCTCAAAAGGTTGTGCAACAAACTATTAAGTTAGGGGTACCATCATTTTTGTCCAGGCCTGTTCCATGAGTTCATTTTTTTAAAATAATTCTGTTGAAGCATGGTTGAAAAGCAATGTCTGACTTTCATTGGTTAACATTCATAGAATTTTTATTTATTATTAATTTTGTCAAATTAAAGTTATTTCTGTGACCATTGTGAGTTTTTCTTTCATTGACCGAAGGTTACCAACAATTTTGTCCACGTGTGTGTATATATATATATATATATATATATATATATAAATTACCAAGCCAATAGTTAGTGGGATTTTCATTTCTAAGAGATATTATCTGGAGCATGAAGCTGAAGTCATGCTCTGTACTAATGGCTCTATCTGTCAGTCTGGAGAAGACAAAGTTACAAGAAGACAAAGTTACTGTGAGGTGGCAGTTTGGCCAATATTTTCCTTTCTTACCTTCACTATACAAGTACGTTTCTGTGAGGAGTGCTATCTTGCAACCAGTGATTTTCTCTGCACAGTGTCCAAGAAAATAACCTCATATATTTCACTGACGGGTAAAACCAGGAGGAAACCGATGCTGCACACAATGAACACACAAGCGTAGTAGAATGTTTGAATTTATCTTTGAACAAACTAACTGTGTTGAAATATGCTCAAATTCACAGTCTGAGATCTATCTATCTATCTATCTATCTATCTAGCTAGCTAGCTAGCTAGCTAGATACAGTACAAAGCAAATGTTTGGACACACCTTCTCATTCAGCGAGTTTTCTTTATTGTGTTCTTTATTGTGTTCTTTAGCCCAAACGCGTCTCTTCTGCTTGTTGCCTGTCCTTAGCAGTGGTTTCCTAGCGGATATTCTAGCATGAAGGCCTGATTCACAAAGTCTCCTCTTAACAGTTGTTCTAGAGATGTGTCTGCTGCTAGAACTCTGTGTGGCATTGACCTGCTCTCTGATCTGAGCTGCTGTTAACCTGCGATTTCTGAGGCTGGTGACTCGGATGAACTTATCCTCCGCAGCAGAGGTGACTCTCGGTCTTCCTTTCCTGGGGCGGTCCGCATGTGAGACAGTTTCTTTGTAGCGCTTGATGGTTTTTGTGACTGCACTTGGGGACACTTTCAAAGTTTTCCCAATTTTTCGGACCGACTGACCTTCATTTCTTAAAGTAATGATGGCCGCTCGTTTTTCTTCACTTAGCTGCTTTTTTCTTGCCATAATACAAATTCAAAGGTGTGTCTAAACTTTTGGTCTATATCCATATATATATATCCAGTAGTGGATTAGCATTTTTTTTTAATTCAGGTAAATATCAACTGTAATTATGGAAACAATATTTGCATTTGTCCAAAAAAGGAAAAACTAAATAATATAAAAATATAAAAATGATGACTAAACAGCAAACGCATACTTCCTGAACATGGCGTCCAATTTTCCAGTAACACAGTTCTGCCACTACAGTGACTCAGCTACAGACACTAATGGTTCCTGTTTTCATGGACTGTCAATATGTTGGTTCTACAGTAAATAGCTAGTCTGTTATGGCTTATGAACTTTGAACTCAAATTAATTAAAATTAATAATATGGCACGATCACGTTTCTTGACATTTAAATAATCCATTATTTTAGTTATATAATTTGAAGCTGTTCAGACAAGGCTGGCATTTCTAACTCTCCTTCTATTGTCTGAATATGTAAAGAAATACCACAGGATAGGAACAATTTATAACCTTACTGTATTTCCATGAATACTACATGTCTTGTGTAAATGCTCATGTCAGTTAAGGAATTAAAGAAGAGAAACCACAATACAGAAACATGAAATAATAATAATAATAATAATAATAATAATAATGGACACATGCAGGTTAGATCTCATTATATCAGCTCTAATATACTAAGGGCAAAGGTTTTCCTTCCCCTAAGGTTTTAATTCATTTGAGAATTAAAACCTTAGGTTTAATTTCCAGTATGTGATTTTAAAATAATATCTCTTTGCAGATTTTCAAGTTTTATCAGATTTTAAGTAAGTAAAAGGTTTAAATATTCTCTCTCTCTCTCTCTCTCTCTCTCTCTCTCTCTCCTTCATGAACATGCTGTTTCTTTGCTTTCTGAAACCACCTACACTTCTGATTTCAAACTCCTGCTACATTTTTGATCATTTTACAGAGGGAAGACAAATCACACAATCACACACAGTACAATAGTCCGCAGGTGGTGATATTACCTCTTCAAATGTTCTATGTTTCTACACACCATGTCATGCAGAAATGCAGTGAAGTATAAAGTTCAGGCATTTGTTTTGAGATGTAGAAGTGACGGTATAAAACTGTACTTAAGTGCATTAAAAAAGTAAATGTACTTACCTACCTTCCACCTTCGCCATCTTGTTTAGTATTATTGTTCTGCTCTCCTTTCTCATCATGACATCTATTTCGCTAAATGCTCCAGTCCCTTTTCCAGCAGGAGGTACCCTATGGATCTATTGCTGCCACCTCACTTCTTACAACATTGATGATGTCATTCAGTTTAAAAGACCTCGCCCTGTTTCTCCATGCTTAAGACATTTTTAAGGCTGAAAAAAGCTCAATTTTGCTGTTTCATCTTAGAACTCTCCCGAAAAAAGTTGGTGATAACCTGAAAAGTTCATTCTTCTTCTTTTACCAGTTCCTTTTTTACCCTTGAGGCTTAGTTGAGTCCATTGGACCAAAGTTTAAAAATTTTTTTTTTTTAACTTTATCATTGTGGGTTTGTTTGTGGTTTCTTCGTGAACAATGAAGTGTTCCAATATTTCTTAATATACTGTACAACTGTTTGATTTACTTTATTTTCCCATGAGATCAAACAGAAAAGCAAAAAGTCTTTTTTTTTTCTTTTTTTTCTTTTTTTTTTCTTTTTTTTTTATACAGCTACAGGTGCATTCTTAATTGTAACCACAGGCCAATTGGAAGATTGTAAATGTCATTACACTAATTTCTCAAATCATCCAGACTTTTTTTTTAATGAGACCATAAGGTTGGCATTACTAAACTTTTTACACACTGGAATTTTAATATTATGAAATAACCCTTAAAGAACTCTACTTCCCTCAATTGTATTAAAAGAAAAAAGAAAAAGTTGATGCATTTATTAACGATTTAAATAAAGTCTACAACAACATGACATGTATGGAGTTGAGGGAAGAAAAAAAATCTCTTTATATCCAGGTGTTCGCAAACTTTGAGCCTCCACCGTCCTCCATTTATGAAATATCAACTCAGTGAACAGAGACAGCAATGCTAACTCTCTAACCCATTTTTCAAACGCTTCTACAATGCAGGTTTTATGTCAAAACAGTCTGAAGTTTAACATTCAAGAAGTTGGAATTGCCTCAGGCTTTAAGGATTATGTCTTGGACCATATGTGCATTTGTGTGTGTGTGTGTGTGTGTGTGTGTGTGTGTGTGTGTGTGTGTGTGTGTGTGTGTGTGTGTGTGTGTGTGTGTGAGAGAGAGAGAGAGAGAGAGAGAGAGAGTTTTTGAACTGAAAAATAAAAAAGTCAGAGAGAGCTTTAAAAAGAAAATAAAAGTTAGTGGCATGTCAGGAACAGTAGAGCTTTGTTAACTTTATAAGGTGAAAAAGATCAGTCAGTTCTTAAACAAGGTGTATGATCAAGGTGTTATAATATGTTGAGGTACAGTATGGGCATGGTCAGGTTTCTGAATTAAGGGCAGAGCCATGGACAAACAAGTGAGATTTATGCCCAGCTTGCCTCCCATCTTCTCAATTCCAGCGCAAATTCTAGGAGTATCACACTGGTGCTTCATGGTGAAACCCTCACTGACATCCAATGGAGCCAACATCATAACCTCCTTGAGCTGCACATTGAGCAGGAGCAACCTTTCTAGTTCTGCCAGCCATTCCACCAGCAGCATCCGCAAACAAACATGTGCTTGCTCTCCAAGACGGAACCACATAATGACCTGGAAGCATTCATAAAATGTTTGGAGCATGCATCTGAAGCATAAGGCTGGCCAGGCTCAGCGTGTTAAGTGTTGAGTCAACTTGCTGTCTAAATGGTCAGGGGAAGCTTTTATTCAAAAACCTGCTGGAGTACCTGGACCTGAACAATTGGTCCTCTGTACACAGAAACACCTTCAGTGTTTGCATTTGCTGGCGCTCAGTGAGCTCGGTCACCCATTTGCATTTGCCCAAGCTCTGAGAGATGTATCGCATGGACTGCTAACAATGGAGTGTGTCGATGATGACATGGTCGACCTAGCAGTGTTGGAGCAATTTGTCACCTAGCTTTCAGAGGGGATGGCAGAATGGGTCCAGTGCCAGCATCCAGTGGTCCAACTGGCAGAGAACCACTTGGCTCCCCCTTCTCTCTCTCTCTCTCTCAATTCTTTCCCTTTATCTCAAAGCACTCTCCATATTCCAGTACAACAGGTACCAGAGCCGTTTTCCGGAAAATGTTTCCCAAACGTGTGCCTTTCTTCTCCTCTTGACCGTCTCTTTTCCCACTCAGCTAGTTTCTGATTCTGGGGCAACAGGTGTATGAATAACAACTGGGCCAGATTGCTGGTGTTGTACCGAACTGAGGCATTTCCAGAACCAATAATGATGGGATCATTGGCCAAAGTCCCAAAATCGCTAACCATAATTGAGCTGTATCAAAGTATCAAGGGGGGTAAATACCATGTATCATCAGACCTCAATTAAAAATTCACCTTGTATCTGATTGAGGACAGCTTACAGAGTGACAGTGAAGCATGTTCATGGGTATGTTCCCAAATATCCTCTCATGTTGAAAAGAAAAGCATAGAATATAATGGGCAATTAGGAACTGCCTCATCCATCCACTGAATTTAGGTGTAAATTAAATTGCAGTGATGGGGAGGTTGGTGGTGTTGCTTGGGCTGTCGATATCAACTCCCTGTCAGAAACTTGGAGGGTGGGGAGGATGTTGCACCTCTGGCCCCTCCTTTTTGAGGAGAAATCCCTATGGGATCTCTCTTAGACCTTTAGTTAATCTTTTGACATGCATCCAATATCTATAGTGCCTATCATGTGTAGGCTCACAGGGCTATGGAGCCAATCCCAGGGAACTTAGGGCACAAGGCAGGGTACACCAGGGATGGGGTGCCAACCTAACCCAGGTCACAAGCACACATGTTTACACACCCAGTCACACATTACAGGCAAATTGGAAATGCCATGCAATGCCTGCACTGCATGTCTTGGGACTGTGGGTGGAAACTAGAGTGCACACACAGAAACGAAACTGAGATCCTGCTCCCAATCCTGGTAGTGCAAAGCAAACCAAGCCAATGCTGTCTGACTTTGACTAAGTGAAAGATAATCAGTTGAGGTTTAGCCCAATCCCTTGTCTATGTTGCAGTAATTGAGTGACACACAATCCTTAAACAAAGTGAAAAGAAACTCATGATATCCTGATGACAAGACATTTAGGTCAGGTCAAGCACTAAACATCTAAGCCTCAGGACCTGTTTTTGTTGCCTAGCAAGAGACTGACAAGTGCTTATTTGATGCTTAATTTGCATGTCCGACTGTTTTGATTTCTGTACATGAAGAAAGAATTAGTGGGAAAAAATTGCTTATGTTCAACCAGATTATCAATGCATTCGTTCATTAGTACTTTACTAACTTAAACATGTGCTTACATGACAAAATACTTCTCCTGTTTTCTTTCTTTTTCCATCTATACTTAATTGTTACATGCATATCCAAAAACATATTTAAAAAAAAAGCTCATTTAAAAAATCCATAGTTCAAATCAAATGGACATGTTCAGTGTGCAACACTATCCGGTTACTCCAGCAGAATAGAGAGATCATGCTTTCTGAGGCAGCCTTTGTACAGCGAGAAGATGTGGGATGTAAGGGCGTAAAGTGATTTTTAGCACAACAAATCTGATTAGGAATATAAGACATGGGGTTTTAGGTCACTCAGGCCAACGTTACAAATATCCAGTATTGAACGGCAGGCTCGGTTTACCATTAGCAATATTGGCTAAAAATAGCAAATGGAGCCCTTTTCAGCGTTGCATTAAATCTGCACTCTTGAGATTACTCATCATTTTGCATATGCAAAGTACTGTAGAACCAAAAGAAATGTGTATTTTACGCATGAAGTGAATCTGAATAAATGACCTAAAAATACTACACCAAAATGACCACACTTTGCACTTTCTTATGAATAATAGACACATTTTTTTTTTACTTCATTCTTACAGGTATATCATCATGTGTGCGAAGTTTCATGGAGTCAGGAGCTATGTCTGAAAATGTCCATGCTCATTTGAATGTCATCTAAGTTGCAGCAGATAAAAAAAAAAAGGTTATAAACATTTGTGGTAGTTAAAGTGTGTTAATACAACAGTTAATACGATTCCACTAAATCTATTGTTCGAGTGCTGTACCAAAGCTGCTATATATTTGGTATAACTGCTCTGGAAAGTTTGATTGAAATTTCACACAAATTGTATGTAGGTATGTAGTATCATAAGAACAAATACCAAATGATGTGTTTCATAAACACATCATTTAATATAAGTTAATACTGGTAATATACAGTACAGACCAAAGGTTTGGACACACCTTCTCATTCAAAGAGGTTGAATTTGCATTATGGCAAGAAAAAAGCAGCTAAGTAAAGAAAAACGAGCGGCCATCATTACTTTAAGGAAATGAAGGTCAGTGAGTCCGAAAAATTGGGAAAACTTTGAAAGTGTCCCCAAGTGCAGTCACAAAAACCATCAAGCGCTACAAAGAAACTGGCTGACATGCGGACCGCCCCAGGAAAGGAAGACCGAGAGTCACCTCTGCTGCGGAGGATAAGTTCATCCGAGTCACCAGCCTCAGAAATCGCAGGTTAACAGCAGCTCAGATCAGAGAGCAGGTCAATGCCACACAGAGTTCTAGCAGCAGACACATCTCTAGAACAACTGTTAAGAGGAGACTGTGTGAATCAGGCCTTCATGGTAGAATATCCGCTAGGAAACCACTGCTAAGGACAGGCAACAAGCAGAAGAGACGCGTTTGGGCTAAAGAACACAATAAAGAACACAATAAAGAAAACTCGCTGAATGAGAAGGGGTGTCCAAACTTTTGGTCTGTGCTGTAAGTCTAAACCTTAACAAATGTGACGTTTCCGTTGAACTGCCACCAAATACGCCTTTTGAAAGTGCATTTTCCTACACTTGTACTTAAACCTTTAGGGTCTGTAGGAGAAAAAAAAAAAATCCACATTCAAGCTTCAGTATTTTTTTGTAAAACCAGCCCGGAATTGCTCTTTATTGAAAAAGCAGACCAGTATGAAATGTCTAAAATGCAGGTAAACTTTTGGTATGGGCATTCGTGGCTCAGTGGTAGCTTTCTTGTCTCCTATGTGGAAGGCCCAGGTTCAATTCTCACCCAATGCCCAAACCCCAGTCATTGGATGCAGTGCCAGTCCCAAGGCCGGATAAAACAGGAAGGGCATCCTGTGTAAAACTTGTGCCAAGATTGTACGTGGATCAGATGGTCTGCTGTTGCGATTTCTTGACCTTAGCAGCCAAACGACTAACAACAACAACAGGTAAATCTTTTGGGATTGTTGTCAGAACATTTCCACTGTAAATAGATGTGATGCTAACTTGGGGGAAAAAAAATTGTAATTAATTAAGAGGACCATACCACGCTGTTTTCCTCAGAAATATTGTACACTTTATGAATAAGACTGAATCTGACAAGATCAAAGACAAGATCTGCAAAATGAAAAAAAAAAAAAGCTTTTTTTTATTATATATTTTTTGCAAGTATGCACACTTGTTAAGGGCCTTGCTCAAGGGCCCGGGTTGCCATTGTTGGGCCCTTAACCCTGACTGCTCCAGGGGCGCTGTACCATGGCTGACCCGGCGCTCTGACCCCAGTTACGCTGGGATATGCGAAGAAGGAATTTCACTGTGCTGTAATGTATATGTGACAAAATAAAGGCTTTACTTTACTTTACTTTACTGTATAAGACCAAGAAGCTAATGTTCATAATAAGTGCCCTTAAAAATGAGTCAATTTGACTGGGTGAACTTTTTAACAGGAATGTCCAAATCAAAGCAAACTAGCTAGCCATTTATAAAGTAAGCGCCGTTCTTTAGGATCTATTTTGAAATAAACAAAGCATTTTGCCCTATTGTGTATGAATATCACTTATTTTGTTTATTCATTTCGGGTTTATAAAACTGTTGCACACAATCTTGCTGTTACAGTGTACTGCATGTCGGCATCCTGCGATTAGCTTGAGCACTCAATTCTGATGCATTCTACATTCTGATGCATACGAGCAAATCCCAGCGGTGTCGATGTTTAATAAAAACCACATCATTTAAGACAACTATTCTCAACTCCATTTGATGAATTCTACAGTTAAAAAAAAAAAAAAAAAAAAAAACAATAGATGTTTACGTCTCCTAACTTACGCTATACAAGATTGAATTGACAAGGATCATTAACTAATGCAAAATACGTTCACAGTCCAAACTTGAGCGGACTCATAATGGCACAGGGGTAGTAGACTGCTCGAAAAAGTGTATCAAATTATTTGAGAAGAAACCTTTTACTTGGGAAATCAATTCACATAAGAAAGAAAGAAAAAAGAAAGAGAGAGAGAGAGAGAGAGAGAGAGAGAAAAAAAAGAACTGGCTGTACTTCAGCAGTTTTCCAGACACGAACCATTATAGCTTCTGTAACAGATTGCGTTACAGATTGTGTGAGTCGAAAGCTAATCACATGCGCTTATGTGAATTATTTAACTGAAAGCAGCTTATCAGACCGGAGACTCGCTACAAGGCTTCAGACAGAAAACTTGAAACTGTGACTGGGGAGTATGTTCTTCCACTGTTAAGAAATCGACTGCGTCTATTGTGTAGTATTCGCTTTCAGTCCCAACATCTCATCTTGCGTTCTCTCTTTCCCAGACACACAGAAAATCTGTTCATTTTTCGTAGAGCACAAAGGGCAATAGGAGCTGCTGGCTCCAGAAGACAGGCGTGTCAGTCTCACTGCAAATCAATCAGAGACAACAGCAGTGCTGCTGACATACGCAAACCAAATCTCTGGCACTCTGAGTGCGTCCAACTCCCGTTCCATCGGCTCCTATTAAACATTAGCTATTTAATTCGGAGTACGGCTCCACTGAGCTGAAAAAGCTTTGCTTTGCTTTTTTTTTTTTTTTTTTCTCCTTTTTTTTTATTTCACCGGTTACTTTTCTTTCTAAAAGTAGAAGGACAAAACAGTGCTCCAGGCACACACACACACACACACAGTGCGTATAGAGAGGGAGAGCGAGGGAAAAAAAGTGCAAAGAGGTTTAGCTTTGCTAAGTAACAGTGATACGATTCACCCTGAAAAATAATTTAGTCGCTCGAGCTCGTTTCCCTTCAGACAAGTTGTTGATTAACGAATAACGTCCGGCCTGCAGTCATGAGCTAAAATGGAAACGCTCTTGAAAAAGTGAGGGCTATTAAGCATAGAAGTGCAGGCTATTTTTCCTGCAAAGCCCAGGGAGAGTGATTCTCTCTCTCTCTCTCTCTCTCTCTCTCTCTCTCTCTCTCATTTTCACACCTACTGCACACAATCATTTATGGTCACACACATGTATGAATAAACACTGCTCTATAATGCAATACACACACACACACACACACACACACACACACACACGCACACAATTTTTTTCGCTTAGGTCGAGAATTTCTCACGTTCATGCATAAATTATTCGCACGCTTTGATGACACGCGAATTGAAATGGAATAGAAATGAACTAGAAATGATGAGTCAAATTACTTGTTTTTTTTTTTTATTATTTTAACATTATGAGGCGTCTGATATTAAAGGATGATTAAACAGCAGGAGTCTAACTTTTGTTTCATATTTTTAAGCATTTTGTTTGTGAATTTTCTGATTTAAGGATTTCTGATGTACAGTATCTGATTATATTAGCAAGATTAGACGTCTGGGATGTTCTGCACATGCTATGATCAGGAAGACTTAATGGACTAATCAGGATAATGCAGCTTACAACATGGGAGTGATTAGAAGATGATTTGCCTCCAGTATATATCTTAAAACCAATTTGTTCTTCCCATTTAATCTATTTATTGAATTCACCTTTAGTGGTTTAATATCCAGCCCAGTGGTTCGTCTGATAAAACCTCGCCATGCCATTCTCACAAACAGAGCACTGACACGACAGGTCAGGGTTCAGCTCAGAAATGTGCGTCCAATCGATCAGTCCCCCGCCAGAGTCGCTGGCACATCGTGATAACATTATCGCCTGTGCTCCCGCGAGGGGCCCGGATGTGTATCAGTGCTACTGCAGCCGGTGGATAACCCGAGGCCGCTGGAGGTCTACCTCCACCCGTAATTCAGTTTGAAGGAAAGCTGTGTAAAAGGAGACGTTCTAATCGTGCATACATCTGTTTTCTGTTTTCCGAGGTCGCGTCCTTGACAAGATCGAAATTCCAGGCTCAAAAACCGCGTTCGTCGAAAAGAGTATCTCTGAGAATTCACTAAGTGAAAGACGTGATAAGGAATTTCTCCAGTTATGTTTTTCTTTGGAATGCAGTGATTCAAGCAAATGACACCGGGCAATTATTGCGGAGATATTTATATATATCGTGTCTCGAGACACGAACTGATCCGAAGGACTGAGCAGAAGTGCGAGCGCAGTGTGTCCTCGAACCTGGAGCAGACAAACAAAAAAAGGAAATAAGCAGTAAACCAAGCTAGCACATTTATCTTCTAGCATTTATATCATTACGTATAAGACTATGTTTCATATTCTTCTTCTTGCTCAATCAAGTCTGTATTTTCTGCACATCACTATATTACTAGCCAGTGCATCCAAGACAAAAGAAATGAAAAAGTCTTGGTATTCCTGGAACAGAAACACACCAAGCATTCACTGAGTGTTTACTTCACAAAGTGTGTATGTGAGTTGAGTCATTTTATGCTGTGTTCAGGTAAGTGTGATCAGGAATCGATTGAGTGTAACTGTGAGAGATTCTTTGGATATTTTCTATGTTATAGACGATACTTTTTTTTCTTTCTTAAACTATAAACTAACACATATTTGCATTTACACTTAGGCATTTGTCAAATGCACAAGTTATTACATTACTTACTTAAATACCATCACCATTTTTTGGGGGGGGGGGGGGGGGGGGACGGTATACTTATAAGGCATACCTATGACATTATGTACAACAGTAATTTTTTTTTTTTTTTTAATACATGAACAGTATTGTGTCAAAAACCTATCAGGCACCATGATGAAACTGGATCTCATGAAGACCTTCCCAGGAAAGCAAGACCAAAATTTACCTCAGAATTTGCAGAGGAGACGTTCATTTAGAGTCACCAGCCTCAGAAATCACCAATTAACCTCAAACATCACCTCAGGTTAGAGCCGTTATGAAGGATTTAGTAGCAGATACATCTCAAAATCAACTGCTCAGTGGAGATTATTGCATATGTTAGACACCTGCAGTATTGCTTTACAGTGTAGAAAGAAATAAAAAACGAAAGAAAGACCATGAAGTTCGAAGATGTGTCCAGAATTTTGGCTGGTACTGAAGTTGCTTTTGTCTTTCCGTTCACTTGAAAACACTCAGCGGTTTGGGTGAAGCCTTACAGTCAAGTCAAGACGATTCTTTATGAGCTACAGTCCTGTTCACATCCCTTTTTCTCCTTCATATACCTTAAAAGCAATATACCTTCCACAGACTTTCTTTTCCCTGGACATTGTGTAACTGAAAAAAGGAGGCAACCTGACAAATTCAACCAATCCTGTTATTTGACAGGCAGCCCCAGGAGCGGATCACTACTGCGCACGCTGCGGTCCCAACTGAGCTCAGTGGAAGTTAACAGCACACCACCGTTGTCAAGATCAATTCCTGGACAATACCTGATTTCAAAACTGGCTTTCACAGTCATTATTCACAGTTATTAGTGGAGTTTGCTGCTACTAAAACACACACACACACACACACACACACACACACACACACACACACACACACACACACACACATACACACATACACAGACACACAAATAAATAAATAAATAAATAAATAATGTCAGGCATGACCTACTATACAAAAAGTCACACAGTCTACGATTGCAGTAGAACATATTTCGCTTTGATTATGTCAAAAAATGTGGTGTCCAATTCATGTGTGAAAATGATCCGTCATGTTCCCAGGAACACTCTTCTCAGTATGAGTCCTGGAATATGGCCGTGTACTCGGGACTTCATTTTATTGCCACATAACGTTGCTGAGCCTAAACCTGACAGACTGAAGCAACCCCCAGATCATAACGCTGCCTCCCAGGGGCTCGTACAGTGGACACTATGCATGACGGGTGCATGTCTTCCCTTTTTATCCTGACACGTCCATCAGTCCGCAACAGGCTCAATCAGAACTCATGACCATTATGTATTGCTCCAATGTCCAATCTTTACGCTCCCTAGCAAATTCAAGCCTTTTCTTTTTTGATGATTTTTATTATTAAGTGATTGTCTTATGGTCACACAGTTGTTTAGTACCAATTCTGTAAATTCTCATTACATTGTGTATGTGGGGAAATTGTCTCACTTTAAAAATGTAAAAAAAAAAAAAAAATTTTAAATGGTTGATGTGTACTGTCAATTTTTTTTTTACAATGCAACTTCACAGAATGTTTTGAGTAATCTCTGAGTATTTCTTATGTTTTTTATTTATTTATTTATTTATTTATTTATTTTAAGCAGTATGCTTCCAAGTTGTAAATGTAAATTTTCAGGAATTTTAACCTTTTATCTTTTTTTCTTTTTGGCCAGGTAGTATGCAAATTACATGTCAAGCTTCAACACATTTAGATCTATATTGTTCAGAACGCAAATGAACAGATCAATGCAGTAGATCTGTCAAAAATTAGTGATAAAATCTGAGTATCATTTAAGTTTTCATTGTCATCATATGCATCATACATACATACTGTACAATGAAATTCTTCCTTTGCTGTCCCCCTAATATACTGTATATATATGCAAATGTTTTGGTATTTATGTATGTAAAAAAAAGAAAGCCCACAGTGTGTGTGAATAGCTGCAATGGTTTGTGCAAATTGTGCAAATGATTGTTTGTGATTATTGTTTTCAATGAATGTCCACAATCTATAATTGTGCAAAGTCTGCAATGAATGTCCAAGATCTCTGTCAGTAGTTGGAACCAGTTGAAAAGACCATGATTGAATTTCAGCTAAAGTCCGTCGTTTTTGAAACTGAGAGCGCAAAACATGGACACATTTGTCCCTCAACAGAAGAATCCTTATAGTAGTGCAGCGAGACGTCTTTCTTGAATGGACTCCATTATAATCACAATAGTGTACAGTATATAGAGTATTTGGGACATTTTTTTTTTCGTGCTTTTTTTTTTTTTTTAACTATCTGTTGTTAAAGGTTAATCGGGTTGAAGGGGTTAAATTTCTATGCAACATAGAAATGTTATGGAAATTATAGAATTCTTTGGAAGATGAGATTTTTCCACTCTGTCCAGGTTCAGTGTGCCATTACTTTATCCTCAGATTTCTGTTTAGAGATACTTTTTTTTTTTTTTTTTCAAAGAATGACCATCACCTTCTTTCCACCTGGAATAACTCTGACTGTTCTCTTCTGTCCCTTCTTACAAAAATGCAATTTATTTGTTTAGATTTTTTACACCGTTCAGCATAAACCATGTTGTGTAAATGTGTTGGTGGTATGTATGTGTGTGTGTGTGTGTGTGTGTTTGTGTGTGTGTGTGTGTGGTTGCAATGAACATTAACTGATTAACTGATTTGCATGATTTTTGTTGTGTTAAGTTGCAATGTTTGAAACAGTGGGTAACACTTGAAACGTGTGTGTCTGTGATTGCGTGCGTTATGTGCTGTTTTCTGTTGACCTCACCAATTCTCTCACACGAAAAGTCTCATATTTCTACAAAAAAAGAAAAAACAAGTACAATCAGAGATCGATGACGGTTGCATTACATTTCTGAATGGCCACTGCACCACATCCCTCATGGCCCTGTTTCCATGGCAGAGAGATGATGAGGGTGTTTACTGCCAGGTCAACAGGTAGGGTGTAAGTGGAGAGTAAGTTCATGGGAGCAGGGCAGATAATAAGCTTAATGGGTCTCAATCGCAGCAGAGACAGGGCAATAAGCGGGAAATGTCAAGCCTGGCTTTACACACACACACACACACACACACACCCACCCACACACACACACACGCACACACACACACACACACAGCTAAATGTCAGTGTCGAGGAGGGGTAGTGAGAGAGAATATGATTATCTATTTAACGATTTTTTTTTTTCCGGTCTCTAATTGAGCATTTCAATGGTGTCATGTCTGAAATTGGGAAATAAAACGAAACGCTTGTACAGATACAGAACACAGAGGAGTGTGTTCGGGCTTAGCGTCTTCAGTACTAACCATTTGGTTGCTATTATATGAAAATGTTTCGCTCTCTAAAATGGCCTACACATTATTTTGGATAAATCCATCCAACATTATGGGGTCATTGGCACTAAGCCCTGGATTTCATTGGCCTTTCCTCCTCTAATAAATAGCTTATCCTTAGAGAAGCGCATCCCTATCTGCCTGATGATGAGCTCGTGTAGGAGGCTTTTGTCCACGTCTCAGATCCATCATCGCACTCACACACACACACACACATTCACACACCGTTCACATCCATCAGCCACCATGCGAATTTCACTTACAATGGATCCATTTAAGCATGGACAGTTGTGCGTGGGCCTCCATCAACATAAATCTGGAGTCAGCCATCTCTGCTCCTCCCTCGCCTTTCACTCATTTGTATCTAACGGACCGTACCACTTTGAAGATGGAACGGGGCAGTGCTCGTGCACTCGTTTCCCCGGCTCAGTGCCCGATGAGCCTGAACTAATATCTGTCAGCTCGCAACAGGATGTTTTAAAAGATGGAGAATTAGCCGCTCGTTTGAGGACATTGATTTGACAAATCATTGATATTATGTCACAGGTGTAGCTCGGTAAATCCAAGACTAATGGCGTCTTGTAAATATGAACAACTGATGGTCTGAGTAAGCCCTGGAAGAAATGTTATATCCCATTTCCGTAATTAATGTTGATGAACAGCTGGAGTATGCTAAGCAAAATATATCCAAGATGCTGAAAGATATTTTAGCCCTGTTTCAAGAAAAGTTAAGTGTGCTTCAATCTAGGCTTCTGGTCACTAGGTGAGACTATGTTAGAACAAGGGGCAGGTCCTTAATTCAATCTCAATCATATTGCATCTGTATAGTTCATGCCTCAGAGCACGAGCTCATTTTTAAATGTACTACAATGTAATAAGATGATCTACGAAAAAGGAGACGGCACACGGTAGCTTAGGAGTTAGCATTGCGCGCTGCGGCCTCGCCCGTCCAGGGTGAAGGGTTTGATTCAAGGTTGCATGTTCTTCCTGTGCTTGCGGGGATTCCTCCAGATCCTCTGGTCTCCTCCCATAGCAAAAAGACATGCAGATCAGTCTAATTGGTGTTCCTAAATTGCCTATACTGTGTGAATGAGTGTGTGCGAGCGTGTGGTGTGTGCAAATATGCCTTGCGATGGATTGACACCCGGTCCAGAATGTACCCCACCTTGTGCCCTGGGATAGGCTCCAGGATTCCTGCAACGAGTATTCTAGTGCCAATCCATCACAGGGCACACACACACACACACACACATACTACAGGCAATCTGAGAACGCCAATTAGCCTAATCCGCAGATCTTTGGAAGAAAACCAGAGGATCTGGAGCAAACCCACAAAGTTTGGGGAGACCATGCAAACTCCATGCACAAAGAGGTGGGAATCGAACCCAGAGCCTGGAGGTGCAGGGTGACAGTGCTAACCACTAAGCCATCATGCCGCTAAATGAAGTCGTAAGTATTCGCAATATTGCTGCATAGTTGCACAGATCACTAGCGTAAAAACAAAATGGCTCCGACCTTGATTTGGCAGTTTATAAAATAAAACTTAACACTGTTTTATAATTCATTTAATGTGCTCTCTGATGAGCAATGCTCTCATCAGCATTTAAAGGCTCTGTTCATCCTGTACTCTTACAGCTCACTTCCTCAAACTGATATCACGCAAGAACACAGGCCTTCAGTCCAAAGCCAGATTACTAAAGATGTTTATACTCCAAAACATCTTTAGTAAGTGAAAATGTCTTAAGAAAAAGGTTTCATTTATTTAGTATTTCTTTTTAAATTATCACTGTAGGATTCTCAAACCTGTTTAAATATACATTTATTTGCCTTAACGGTCTTAAAGGCCGCACTGTGGCTTAATGCTCAGCACTGTCGCTTTGCACCTCCAAGGTTCGAGTCCGGGTTCGATTCTCGTTTCGGGTCTGTGTTGCATGTTTTCCCCTTTACTTGGTAGGTTTCCTCTGGGTTCTGTGGGAGGAAACCAGGGTACCTGTAGGTTTGGACCTGGATTAATTGCTGTTTCCAAATTGCCCATAGTGTGTGAATGAGTGGGTGAATTTTGACCAAAGGTCCTACCACAGTCGTAAAAATGCGAATAAATGCAAATTTTGCACATGTAGAGTCATGTTAAAAAGTGACTCAGTGGGTTTAAAGAAAAATCTGATCTTAGTCTTAGTATTAGGCAAGCACAACCTTAGATGAATAACAATGTATAACTGTTTTCACTGTTCCATTAACACAGCAACACCAAAAAAGCCTGGAAACCAACTCAAACAGAAGGTCACAGAATACTTTCTCTGGTAAAGAAAAAAACGTCCACACCATCTCACCAAGGCAAGAACACTCCGGGGGAGGTACGAGTATCATCATCATCTACGTCTACAATCAAGAGACGCCTTCATGATTGTAGAGACACAGTATAGTATCTACTTCAAAGTGCAAACCAGCGGTAACATTTAAGAACACTTAGGCCAGATTAGACTTTGCTAGCCAGTTCTGGAAGAAGATTCTTTACAAAGATTCCATGAGTCACATGTATCAGAATGATTGAATGAAAAGAGCATAGAAAAGGATAGACAGGGCTCATGATCCAAAGCATATCACATCATCTGTCAAATACAGTATGGGGCGGTAATGTTATGGCATGGGAAAGTATGGCTGCCAATGGTACTGGGAGACTGGTGTTTATTGATGACTTGACTGCTGATAGACGTGGCAGGATGGATTCTGAAATGTATGGAGCTCTACTTTCTCCTCAAAGTCAGACAAAAACTGTACCATTGAATAGTGCTTCATAGTAAAGATGACCCAAAACACACAGCCACCAAAGGTCTCCTTAAGGCAAAGAAATGTAATGGTCATGAAGGATCGTTTAACTTGTCTATTCATTGTCAATGTTAAACCCATTTAATTAAAGCAGAAAATCAACAAATCAATCACATTGCTTCATTTAGAATCGACCGAAACACATTATTTGTGCTGATTTTGTTTTATTTTATGGTATGTTATAAAATGTGTGTGACCGATCAGGCATCCCTAAAATTTTACTTCAACCGTTATGATTAGAGGATTTTATATGTGCCCCCCAAAATGCCCATTTGTCCACGTTATATAGACAGTAACAATTTAAAATTCAAATTATGCATACAGTGGAACCTTGGATTATGAGCATAATTCGTTTGGGAAGCGGATTCGTATTCCAAAACACTCATAAACCAAATCAAATCTTCCCATAAGAAATAATGAAAACCCAAATAATTCGTTCCACAGCCCAAAAAAATAAATACAGAAAAATTATTGCTACAATATTTAAAGTAAAAATAAAACAAAATATAGTTGCAAGCAACGATGACGGGCCCAAGCACCCTGTGCCATCGCCACCCCGGGCGCGTGAGAGGTGTGTGTGTGTGCAAGAGTGTAAACATTTGTAATATTGGTGCATGTATATGTGCGTGTGTGTGATGTATGAGTGTGTTTGTGTGTGTGTGTGTGTGCGCATTAGTGTGTACGGGTTAGTGTGTGTGCATCGTGAGAGGTGTGTGTGTGTGTGCGAGAGTGTAAACATTTGTAATATTGGTGTATGTATGTGTGCGTGTGTGTGATGTATGAGTGTGTTTGTGTGTGTGCATGCAGCATGCCGGTGTGTGTGTGTGTGTGTGTGTGTGTGTGTGTGTGTGTGTGTGTGTGTGTGTGTGTGCGCGCATTAGCGTGTAAGGGTTAGTGCTTGTGTGCGTGTGTGTGTGTGCGCGTGAGCATTAGTGTGTAAGGGTTAGTGGGTGTGAGAGTGGGGGAGAGAGGTGTGTGACGTGTAGATGTGTCAGTCTGTGTGTGACGAGTAAAAATGTGCTTGTGTTTGTGCTTGTTTGTGTGTATGGTTTGAGTCTGTGTGTATTAATATTAGTGATGTGTGTGTTAGTGTGTGAGATGTGTTTGTGTGCATTAGTGTGTGTGTGTGTGTGTGTGTGTGTGCGTCGTAAGAGAGGGGTGTGTGTATGTGTGTGTGTGGTGTGTGTGTGTGTGTGCATCGTGAGAGGTTTGTATGTATGTGTGCATGTGTGTGATGTATGTGTGTGTTTGTGTGTGTGCATGCAGCATGCCTGCTTGTGTGTGTGTGTGTGTGTGTGTGTGTGTGTGTGTGTGTGTGTGTGTGTGTGTGTGTGTGTGTGTGTGTGTGTGTGCGCACATTAGTGTGTACGGGTTAGTGTGTGTGCATCGTGAGAGGTGTGTGTGTGTGTGCGAGAGTGTAAACATTTGTAATATTGGTGTATGTATGTGTGCGTGTGTGTGATGTATGAGTGTGTTTGTGTGTGTGCATGCAGCATGCCTGTGTGTGTGTGTGTGTGTGTGTGTGTGTGTGTGTGTGTGTGTGTGTGTGTGTGTGTGTGTGTGTGTGTGTGTGTGTGTGCGCGCATTAGTGTGTAAGGGTTAGTGTGTGTGAGAGTGAGGGAGAGAGGTGTGTGACGAGTAAATGTGCTTGTGTTTGTGCTTGTTTGTGTGTATGGTTTGAGTCTGTGTGTATTAACATTAGTGATGTGTGTGTTAGTGTGTGAGATGTGTTTCTGCGTGTTAACATTTGTGATTTGTATGTGTGTACAATAGGCCGCAGGTGCTGGAAGAAAAGCCTCACACTATGATGTTCCTGTGTGTGTGTGTGTGTGTGTGTGTGTGTGTGTGTGTGTGTGTGTGTGTGTGTGTGTGTGTGTGTGTGTGTGTGTGTGTGTGTGTGTGCGTGCGTGCGTGTGTGTGCGCATTAGTGTGTAAGGGTTAGTGTGTGTGAGAGTGAGGGAGAGAGGTCTGTGACGTGTACATGTAGATGTGTCAGTCTGTGTGTGACGAGTAAATGTGCTTGTGTTTGTGTGTATGCTTTGAGTCTGTGTGTATAAACATTAGTGATGTGTGTGTTAGTGTGTGAGATGTGTTTGTGTGTTAAAACAGGGCTAATGTCAGAGCAGAGTTTCTGTGTAGAGCAGAGTGTGTGTGTCTGTGTGAAGCCGGGGAGGGGGGGTGTAAAGGCGAGAGAGTGTGTGCGTGTGTCGGTGTCAAAAAACTCGGCACTCGTAAAAACCAAGACATGCTCGTTTTTCAAGTCAAAATTTATTAAAAATCTTTGCTCGTCTTGCGGAACACTCGTAAACCGAGTTACTCGCAATCCGAGGTTCCACTGTATTTCTTTATGGGTATTGTTACTAAAATTGGTGTACGCTTCTGGAAGTATATGACCTGTAAAAACTGCTGATTTAATTTAAGCATTCTGTTCTAAAAAAAAATATATAAGGAATAAATATATAATCTGTAGTGTCCGTAACCATATCAAATTCATGTTGTGATATCTTAACGAGCTCGTGTTTTAGAATAATACACTTTCTCAGGCTTATGTCTTTTCATGTGAAATTACACATGAAAAGACACAAAGTTACAGACACTACAACTAGGTTTAGCACCAATACCATGTTTTGGCTGAATGCATTATGGTGTTGTACAGAAGCAAAATTACAAAAAACATTATTGATCTGACTGTACAATAGACTGTATGTACAATATAACCAATAAGGAAAGAAAAAAAACAAAAAAAAAACAAACATTGAGTTGATTCATATCGGATTGTTAAGTCCTACAGAAGAAGGAATCAATGACGCTATAAGGTGTGTGAGTCTATAGTCATTTATACGTCAGCCATTTCTATAATAACGCTCAACTGTAGCACTCAGTCTCGAGTCGGTCATGGTTTTTAAGCCTCTCTAAACGATTTAATCATTAAGTGGGATTTTTAAAAGGTAAATCACAAGCAGAAGGAAAAGAAAATCAATGTTGCACAAGCGATAGTTCCATCTGACACCATTCGTAAAAATGCACAGCTTTCAACTTTTACACATGGTTCATGGATGAAAAACAATTCATATTTATTTTTTCCGCATAGGAAAAAAAATTATACTGATTAAAAATTCAAATAAAAAATCGATATGTCACTTCACGACGAGATTCAAGAGAGGAAAAGTGTGTGCTTTTCACAGGAAAGCTTGATGTATTCAGGGTGATGAGAGATTTAGGGATTAATGAAACACCAAACGAGTGAGTGTACATTTTGTAAAATTAGCGAGAGCATTGATCTTTGAAAGCCTCTTGGGTTACTGGCTGCCAATCAGAGTGAAAATGAACCTTGCTCTCGAATCAGTAGGGAAACTGAGCTTAAGTTAATTATTAATGCCCAAACAAATCAATCCTTCAGATTTACATCACCTCTGTTTTATGGCATCAATATTTAATTCTGCTCTAATTTAGTGTTTGACTTTAACTAACTGTTGTTATTATTAAGTGTATGAGGCTGGATTTAGTGGGCAAGTGGAGAAAACAGTGAGCCTCCGTCTGCGGAAAGTCTATTGAGGCTACAGGATCTATAAAATTGAAGCGGTAGTGCTTTTGGTCACCCCGCCACACATTGTTCCGTGGTTCGGGTCTCAAACTTTCACTCCTCCACTCCATCTGATATTGAACACCATCATCTCATGTGTGCACCGGTAATGGCAGACAAAACTGAAATCAATGAGGCATCAACTTGAGGAATGAGAAAGGAGAGAGGTGAGGAAGGCGAATGGTGGGTGGACTGTTCTTTTCCAGGCTTGTTACAAGAAACTTGTAGGTTTCTTCCATAACCTTGGGAGGCCACTGAGGGCTTGATAAGCCAGGGGTAAAGTAAGTAAGTAAGTAAATAAATACAGAAATAAAAATACACAATTATTTCCATGCACTTCTCAAGCACAGAAACTGATAACGCCTTTTCATTATCAAGCGAAGAATAAACCACACGAGGCTGCGCTGTTCTAGAATAACAATCAATGATAGCACGATGCGATGTGACCTGATGCAAAGTGATGGATTTCCTCGAACAAGGTCTCTTAAACCATTGCAATAGGTGAATAATGCAATGAACATTTTATCCTTTTGGAGTTACCATGTAATGTTGTAAAAAAAAAAATAAAAAAATAAAGAATATATATATATATATATATATATATATATATATATATATATATATATATACATTTAACAAATAATATTTTATGCTAAAACAGCTAGAAATAGTTATTATATTTGAAGATTTGCATGTAGTGGACAACATACTGTTATAAAGGGCAACTCCTTCCATAAATACTAAATAAATGGCTGTTTATTTACTCTACAATGACCTTTTTTCCCTGTAGTAAAGAGTAGTACTAAAAGAGTTTGTTTCTGTTATAAGTTATGTTTCGGCAGCAATAACCATTAATAATTGATAATCTTTCCTTTACCAGCCTCCCTATAGTACTTTCTCGCTAGTTAAGACAGATTTTAACGACATACATGTCATACATTTTCTTCTTTTAGGTCCTGTTCATTTTATTATTATTATTATTATTATTATTATTATTATTATTATTATTATTATTATTATTATTTTATGTTAATATGCCAAAAAAACTGTTCATGTTATGAAGCAACTAGTGAGCCGTACAGTATGTTTTCTGTTCTTCTTGACTATTACATAATTTAGACTTATTTCATATACTGGGTGTTCAAGTCAAACCGGGACTTCTGGTTGTGTAGAATAACAGAACCCAATGAGAATGAAAAGGCTTTTCATTTTCTCCTGAGAAATGCTCACGTGTGAGACCCTGGCCTCCCAGGAACTCCTTTAACAGCCCAAAATATGTGAAAATGGCATGGCGTGAGTTCAGAACCGTAAAGAGGAAGTGGCAATAATGCAGCACTGAGACCCTGTAATGTGCAACTGGTGCTGGTGAATGTGTACAGTTCCCACAGGCGGATGCGTCTCCTCCGCAAGTTGTCTGTCGAGTTCCAAGAACATGTTTACGAGAACGATTGCCGTGGGCTCTGAGCCACCTCGCCGAAGATGATCATTCACGAACATATAGCCTCCTTTAAAACATTTGCACCATTCAAATGTACATGCAAACTTCCATGCACACAGACCCAAGGTGGGAATCAACCCCGGAACCTGAAGGTGCAAGGCGACAGTGCTGACCACTACATCCATCATGCCACCATCAATGAAGTTTTTTTATTTCCTTATTAGTTTACATGCACAAATGAGTTCTTAGAATAGAAATAGCATAGAATATGTGCACATTTTTAACCAATCGGAATGGAGGATCGACCAATACTCAGACAGACACAGCCATATGTTGTACTCTTCTTCTTTAAAAACATCGAGTTCAGTTCACGTCTTAGACAAATCCACTCTTATCCCTTTGTTCACTCAGTATACAGTTGTCAAGATCGCGAGCAGACCTAAATACTTATTAGCTTGTCGTCTGAAATGCTTCTCATCCGTCCTTCAGTAAAGACGACGGGTCTGCATCGTTACTCTGTCATGACTGATGAGAAATTAGCATTGAAAGTTTCTGGCTGATTAAGCGATGTCAGGACGAGTGACTGACAGCAACGTGTGATCTATAATTCAGTGTGTTTAACCGTGTGTCAGGATAGTGGGAAACTCTGCGCAAGATCAACCTAGCCCTTTCCTTTCTGCACCGTTTCTTTTAAGCCTTCCCTCTGTATCAAAACACGATTAATATTACGGAATTATTAAAGAATTTCCACTTTGCACATGAGACAGTGATGAATGTTTGCTGGGTGAGGGGTGCGGATTGTTGCATAGCATGAAAATGAATAACAAGTGGAAGAGTTGATCAGAATTCATCAATAAACTGATTGATGTGAATGCACAATTTATACCCTCGTATCGCAACACTGTTGTTCTCATTTGTCAGTTCTGATTGTTCCCTATGAATGCGCTCATGTTATTAAGCTGTTGTTTCTATTGGTATCGGTGCTATAAAGTGTCTCACCTAGGTGAAAAAGTGGATTTTCAGATAGGATCATATAATGGCATTTTTCATACAGTAACACTATATGCTTCGTATCTCACAATCCATGCTATTTTGTTTTTGGAAATATCCATACACTTTTTTTTTTTTTTTTTAGATAAAAACAAACACATTTGCTACAATTTCATGTCCTTATATGTCCGTAGTGTCTGTAACTTTTTAAATTCAAATCTTTCAATGATCTTGTTTGTCATTTAGATGAAACTTGGCCAGTTTAGATTTCAAATAAAAAAAGACATCAACATGAAAAAGTGTATTATTCTAAAAATGCAAAGTTATTAAGAAACTGCAGCATGAATTTGACATGGTTACGGACACTACAGATTTTTTATTTTTTTTGCTTTTTAAGCTTTGATCGAAAACTAATTTAAGCAAGCTTACACCAATTTCAGTATCAATAGTCATAATGAAATATGAATAATTTGCATTTTAAATGATTATTATTCGAAGCAAGACAGTATGACGCTGAAAAATTGCCATTTTTGGTGCACATATAAAATGATCTCTCCAAAACAGCTGAAATTAATTTTTTAGTGCAGCTTCCATGTTGCATAGCTTCTTTGGCCACACACATTCTCTGTATTATGTGTAATAATATCAGCACCAATACTCAGCCTTAAGAGCTGTACTGAAATAATGCAAAAGTCCATAACTTTTTATCAATTTCAAGTTTTTTTTTTATGGCTCTACAGAAAAGTTCTACTCAACATAGTCTTCCTCTTGATTGCATCACCATTGAACCCGACTTTTAAATCCTCTTTGAAAATCCCCTATTGTCGTTGATTCCCCTTATTTAAACTTCTTCATCCATCTGTGCACAGTAGGAGACCGTCAGCATGCAATTTAAATGACCTACTGTATGTCATTTAATAAAAAAAAAATTAAAAAAAAGCCTACTCTTGCATTTGTTTTATATAGTGTTAAGGGACTTAAAAGTTTTTGTTTAAAAATAAAAAAGTTAAGTTTAAAGTTTAAGAAGATAGCCAGTTAGATTGTAGCCTATACATTCTGTGTGTAAGGCTGAACCTGGCCTGTGGTTGCCGTCTAACTTAAATAAATGTACGCTGTCAAAATAAGACTTACTGTTAATCAGTGAGAAATTGAGGAAGAATAGAAGAAAGAGGAGACAGGACTGTGGGAAGTAGTGAAGATAATAGCTGAATGAATTAAAAATGACAGCTACAAGAGAAAGCGTTATGTTCTTTTTGCTCAGATTCAGGTTTTGGCAAGCAATCAGCCGGAGAGAATGGGTCTCCATTGGGTGTATCATGTTATTCATTCAGTTTTCCTGCTTGGTTTTTTGAAAGAGTGCATAAAGGTGTTGCAAAAAAAAAACAAAAAAAATGAAATTGTTCCTTAGGCTGTCTTAGGTTCGGCTAAACAAATATGCTTTGTAAAAAGAGAAATCGTGTATTTTAGGATTCTAAAGCACAAAAAGCCCTAGAGGAGAATTTGACAGTGTAACAAGAAGATTTTCAAACATTATCAAGTTGTCATTTTGGGGTCCAATAATATATGTATTTGTTTCATCTGAAGAACAAAAGGTTGTGTAGAACAGTAGTGAATAGTTTAAAATAATGTAACATACAAATATTACTATTATTAATTATGGAAACATTACATGTAATATTACTGCTAGTGGGTTATGGAATTTTAAAATGCTCTGATAAGATCTACTGTAGGTAACATGACAACAACGATCACTTGTTAGAGGAGAAAGGAGCAAAGCCTGATGCATTTTGTCTCCTGGGGCATCTGAAGCCTCATGTTTGCTCTCAGAGCTTGAATGTTTCAGGGTTCTTTACCATTTTCTCTCAGTCCTTATTGCAATTCTGTATTGTTGAGCAAATGCCAGTAGTAAGACATATTACACATTCACATTCATACAAACGCTAATACAGTACAAACATGCGAAACATCGAGACATGTGAAAAAGTGAATTTTCAGATAGGATCAGCGCCATTTTTCTTATCTCTCGATCCATGCTTCGTTTTTTTTTTATTATAGAATATATACAAAATATAGGAGCTTACATCAATTTTAACATCAGTATTTATAAAGAAATAGAAATGTAGATTAAACTTGGCCAGTTCAGATTTCACATAAAAGGACATAAACCTGAAAAAGTGTATTATTCTAAAATGCAAAATTATTAAAGTATAGCAACATGAATTTGACATTTGGTTTTTAACCTTTGATCGAAATCTAATTTAAGCAAGCTTACACCAGTTTCAGTATCAATACTTATAATGAAATTATAATTATGCCTTTTAAATGATTATTGTTTAAAGCAAGACAGTATAACGCAAAAAAAAAATGGCCGTTTTTGGGGCACATATAAAATCATCTCTATAAACTACTTAAGTTGAAGTCTTTAGGGAAGCAAGATTGGTCACTTCCTTATTTCCTAAACTTCAGAAGGAGCATCTTTGGCACAGACATTTTCTGTATTAGATGTATAACATAATAAAAAATAAAAAAAATCATCAGCACCAAAACAGTGTGGATCTGGGCATGCTCTTTCATAAAGCTATTTGTCTCACTGATAATGAAGTAACAGGAAAAGTAGAATACATTTTAAACAAGTCTACAAGTGCAACATTTAACGGCATTAATGTTACATTAACATTCATAAAACCTCTATGATACTTACAAAGCATTTTGCCTGTCCTGTTTTCTGTAACTACAGACTCTAAAATATAATCATTAAAATACTTACATTCATTTGGGAATCCCTTTTACATCATACACCCAAAACATTCTGTTTTTTTTTTTTTTTTTCATAAGGTGTTTACTATAACTTCATAGAATGGACTTTTTTTCCAAGTTATTCACTCACGTATCATCTATACCACTTTAATCTGTATATAGGATCGCCGGGGTGCCAGGAGTCTATCGCAGGATAGACCTACTGCACGAGGCGGGGTACATTGTGGACAAGGTGCCAATCCCTGGCAGCGCACACACACACACACACACACACACACACACACACACACACACACACACACACACACACACACACACTAATTCACACACTAGGGCAATTCAGGAATGCCAATTAGTCTAATCTGCTTGTCGTTGGACAAATTACCAAATTATCTGGAGGAATCCCACCAAGCATAGGGAACACATGCAAACTCCATGCATACAGACCTAAGGCGGGATTCGAACCCAGACCTTGGAGGTGCAAGACAACAGTGCTTCCAGACCATTGTATTCCAGACCAAAACATAAAAAAATTCATCCAAATTTCCTGCTGATTTGTTTTTCTTGATTTTCAGTGATATTAACTAATGAGGTCACTTTGAAAGTTTAACCCCATTACCAAAATTACTGTAATTAAGGTCTTTGATGTCCTCATGTTGAGCATGAATGCTAGCTAACCTAATAAAAAATAAATAAATAAATGTAAATAAATAAATAAATAATAATAACCCATTCCTCTTACTCATTTAATAATCACTGAACAAAGAATATAAGTACAATTTTAGCTTAATTATCTTCATATTCTTGATTGCTGAGATCAAAGACTGCTTAATGGCTCATTAATTGCGCAAGTGCGTGTACAGGTTAACCCAGAATCGCTCGATTTCACTGCCAACCTGGATGTAAAATAAATAAATAAATAAATAAATAAATAAAAACCTTTAGATGATACATTCTACAAATAAAGACTATTTCTTCAGCAACTGTTTGCTTGAAGGAGTTAACCTTAGTTGTCCTGGAGAAAATCTGATTAGTATAATGCATTATTAATAATAATAATAATAATAAAAAAAAAAAAAAAAAACACACATTCAGCATTTGCTTTCACTTGAATCAGTTTCAGCCAAAATGGCGGTTTGTCTCAGGTTATTTCTGAGCTTTATAAAGTCAAACAGCAAACAGGGTAAAATCTGAGTCGAATGAAACATTCATTAGGGGGTGTAAATTCCCATAAAACACCTCTCTGGAAAATTGCGACGTAGCCGAAGCAATTTCGTTGCTCGTCATCTGTATGCAGAGTGTGTGACGGTGAGAAGACAGTTAACTTAGCTTGTTAAACATGCGGCGCCTTATTCACAGCCTCATGAGGATGTTGTGAAAAGTTTAAAAGTGGAATATGATGGCACACGCCAGCTGTAATTAGTTGAAAGTGTCACCCAGTGTGATTTATAGCGCACCATACACTGTGCATCAACACACATCTTGCACGAGATCTAAGCTCAGCTCCATCACTTTAAAGCATTTTAAATATATTGAGATGTTTGGCATGTGATTGGTGTTTATGATGTAAAGTTGGTTGATGCTGCATTTTGGTTATTCTTGTTCCAGATCCATGTTATAGTCATTGTAGGGGACCATCTGATCCGCATACAACACGGTACATGTTTTACACCGGATGCCCTTCCTGATGCAACCTTCCCCTTCCTATTTCTATTAAGGATTCCCAGCATCCATTGGTTGGGGTGGGGACCTGGCCCAAGGAAATTCGGAATTAAACCAAGGCATGCAGCATGGAAAGGCAATACGCCTATCACCGAACCAGCAATGTTATACTTTGAGTTACAGTGGTAATTCATAGAAAGAAATCTGAAATATATACAGTACAGAGCATTCAGGTTTCAATTTTAGTTCCTAAAAACAAATGTTACTATACAAAAGAACCATGCAACTATAAGACAGCTCCACTGAGTTATGACTTGGCTGGTTGACCATCTACAAGTTCTATGAGTGCAGTCATGTTGACAGGTTTACCAGTAAAAGAGTTGATGTCTCGTAAGGTTTGAACAGAATATACAGATGGGGAGTTTCAAGAGCTGGAAAGACTAAATAAATAAAGCGCTGCCACATTACTCTCTACTGTAGGTTGCACAAGTATCAGCAAGTATTCAACACAGCAAGGAACAGAGCTGTATATCAATGAAAATGATATTCAGTTAACTCCTTCACTGCCGTCACTACACTACAAACTTTTTTTTTTTCACATTCGTATAGCTAAAGTTCATATATGAATTATACATTCATCGTAACAAGCACATGCACTTGTGGATTCAGGGGGATTCCACAAAACAAGAATTTTGACTTCTGATATTTGACATTTGAGTTCTTTGGACTTCCTGAAAAAGAATGCCTGGGGCTTTGTGCACTTACTGCCTTTATCTATACTATAGCTGTGTCTCGATATTCATACAACACACGCATAGATCATTCACGGGAAACATGCCGCAGCTGTGCACAATCACAAGACAGGTCTTTATTACCCTGAAACGATGTACTTAGCAACTGCAATAGAATAATAATTGGGTGAATTTCAAGAGCTACGGGTTATAAAACCACTTGACATCTATTTCAAAGCATTAGTAGGAAGTAATACATTCAGAAAGTTCAGCAGTCCATAAGCATGGCCTCCTGACAGCCAATTAAATGCTTGAGAGGATGCAATACTAATAATTCACTTACTATGTGAGGTTAAGTTGGGGGGAAAAGATGTGGAGAGTGGCGTTTATTTAAAAATGTGCTGCTGTAAATTGAAGTAATATGTCCTGTCTTAAATGTTATGTCTATGAAAGTCATAATGTAAACAATGGTGAATTTTCCAGTCGGATTGGTTAGAAGTTTTTGTAACCTAACTTGTGTATGAAAACAAAGTTGGTAATGTTTTTTTTTTTTTTTCACGTTTTACATATAATACAGAAAATGTGTGTGTGCCAAAAAATCAAAAGATTTGGAGCTGTTTTGGAAAGATGATTTTATATGTGCCCCAAAAATGGCAATTTTTCAGTGTTTGTCACGAGCAACCGAGGGACGAACACAGCAGCCTTAGCAGTTAGCCCGTATTGCGTGGACGATAAACCCAAATGCAGAACCATTGGTGAAGTGATGAAAGGTTTGAGCTGGGAGATGTGGAATATCGGGTGGATCCGGAGCGCCGCAGGCAGCTGGAGCCGGTAGGTGACAGGATTGACACGGAGGGTGATGCGATATGGACTGATGAATCTGGGTGAAAGCTTTCTTGGCCTCCGTGCGGAGGTGTAGATTTTTCGTGGACAGCCACACCTTGTCACCTGTGTGGAACATTCGTCCCGGAAGTTGTCGATGGCGATGTTGTGAGGTTTAGCGGGTGTTTGCGCGCTGGATGGCCTCCTTGGCTTGAATCCAGGACCATCGACACCTTCGGACCAACTGTTGGGCCGAGGGTACTTCAACCTCCGGTTCTTGATGTTTGAACATCAGAGGTTGGAAACCCTGGCATACCTCAAATGGACTCAGCTTCGTGGCAGAGGAAACATGGAGGTTGTGTGAGAGCTCCGCCCAAATGAGGTAGCGAGCCCAGGAGGGCTGGCGGTCGGCAACAAAACATCTTAGGTAGCGCTCCAGTTGTTGGTTGGCCCGTTTCGTCTGACCATTTGTTTGGGGGTGGTAGCCCGAGGAGAGACTGCAGGTAGAATCAATCAGACGACAGAAGACCTTCCAGAACCGTGCAGTGAACTGGGGCCCCCTGTCCGAGACGATGTCTTTAGGGAACCCATGCAGACGGACTACATGCTCTAATATCAGCTCGGCTGTCCTTTTAGCTGACGGGAGTCCGGTGAGGGCCACCAGGTGCACAGCTTTGGAGAACCGATCCACTATGGTCATGATGACGTTTTTCCCTTCGGATGCCGGCAGGTCAGTGATGAAGTCGAGGGCAATGTGCGTCCAGGGTCGACAGGGACTGGGAGTGGTTGGAGTTCCGGTGTTGGTTGATTGGAGGTCTTGGCCCTGGCGCACACTGGGCACGCCTGAACGAACTCCTCAATGTTCTTAGCCTTTGAGGGCCACCAGAAAGCGTGCTGGATGTATTTGAGGGTGCGTTGCGTGTCTGGGTGCCCCGACAGCGATGAGGAGTGACCCCATTTGATGACGTTGGTCTTGATGTTCCTGGGTACGAACAGTCGTCCAGGCGGGGCCCCTGATGGTTCTGTCTCCGTGGCCTGTGCCTGGCGAACCCTCGTCTCCAGTTCCCAACGGAGCGGGGCGATGACTCTGGAAGGTGGCAGGACAGATGCGGGGTCCGCCCGAGGGAGGTCCCCCTCATGTTGTCGGGAGAGGGCGTCAGCTTTGATGTTCTTTGACCGCGGGCGGTAGGATAGGTGGAAATCAAAAGACTCGAAAAATAGAGCCCACAGATTCTTGATGGTGATGAGGTTTTGGTGGTCGGTCTAGACGATAAATGGTTCTCTGGCGCCCTGGAGCCAGTGTCGCCATTCCTCCAATGCACACTTTATGGCCAGCAGCTTGCGGTCCCCTACCCCGTATCGCTGCTGAGTGGGGTCAAATTTTTTGGAGAAGAAACTACAAGGGTGCAGTTTCTGGTCTGGACCTCGCTGGGAAAGAACAGCCCCAGCACCCACCTCTGAGGCATCCACCTCCACAACGAACTGTCTATCAGCATCTGGGTGGAGGAGAATTGGAGCGGTGGTGAATCGATGGCAGAGTTCGTGGAATCCGGTGATGGCAGTGGAGTTGAGTTGGAATTGGTGAGATGATGGGCGAGTCAATGCGGTTAATGGTGCTGCGACTGTACTGTAGTCTCGGATAAAGCGACGATAGAAGTTCGCAAACCCAAGAAACCGTTGAAGTTGTTTGAGAGTCTTGGGTAGGGGCCAATGACGTACAACCTCCAAGTTGTAGGCGCTTTGTGAAAATGGTGGCACCAGAGAGGGCATCCAGGGCTGAGTTGGTAAGAGGCAGCAGATGTCGGTTTTTTATGGTGATGTGATTTAGCCCTCGATAATCGACACAAGGACGTAATTTGCCCGAACTCTTTTTTACAAAGAAAAACCTCTTGACGGAGAGCGGAGGGCACATATTCCTCCATCGCCTGTGTCCCGGTGGCGGAGAGAGAATATAGACAACCGCCGGGTGGAGCGGAGCCTGGCTGGAGCTCGATAGCCAGGTCGAGGAGGAAGGTGGTTGGCGCGTCTCTTACAAAAAACCTCAGCCAGGACTCGATACGCAGTGGGGATGGCGTTGGTGTCGACATCGAGGGCCTCGAACTCCCTAGAGCACGTCCCAGCCGGCGCTTGTAGGCAGAGTTTGAGGCAGGTTGGCCCCCATTGCAGGATCCGATTTTGGGACCAGGAAATGAGAGGATCATGCTGTAGCAACCAGGGATATCCGAGGATGATGGGTGGCAAAGAGATGGAGGTGAGGTGAAAGCGGATTATCTCTTGATGTTGGTCAATGGTGAGGATGATGGGTCGAGTCTGGGTCGTGATGGGGCTGGAGGAGAGCGGCCAACCGTTGACAGATGTCACTCGAACTGGCTGGGATAATGCTTCAGTTTCCACCCCCAATCTCTTGGCATAGGAGGAGTCAATAAAGTTTCCAGCGGCAGCAGAGTCGACGAACGCGGAACTTTGGACTCGTTTGTGGCCAAATTGAAGGTGTACCTGAACCATGAGGTGCGAGAAACTGGGTGTGGCGGTGCCGCAGCCGACTGGACAGCCGCCCTGCGGAGGGTCGCGTTCTCCTGCCGCAGCTCCCCCACCTCACAGCGCAAAACCGCGACATCTTGGAGCTCCTTTCACCATGACTTCACCACGGAGCTCATTGATCAGCTCGGCATGATGGCTAACCACAGCGCAGAGGCGAGCAAACTCCGCTGGGTTTACTGCTTTAGGCTCAGTCATTCTTTCACGAGCAACCAAGGGATGTACACAACAGCCTTAGCAGTTAGCCCGTGTTGCATGGACGGTAAACCCAAACGCGGAAGTAGCGCGAGTAAGCAGGATAACCACGTGTTTACTCTTAGAACTCTCTTACAAGAAGAGCAAAGATCTACACAAATAAACCCGCGTTCTAGCAACTCACACTCAATCAAGAAAGCAACCTGAATAGGTGAGTACTCACGAAATCGTTGGTGAAGCGATAGCGAAGGCATGAATGAACTCAATGACTGAGTGATGTGAAGCACCATCTTATAATTTAAATTATATATTAATAAGTTTTTAAATAATAATTTAAAATGCATATTATTCTTATTTCTTTGTAGGTATTGATACTGAAATTGGTGTTAGCTTCTAGAAGCATATGACCTGTAAAAATAAAAAAATCTGTAGTGTCTGTAACCATGTCAAATTCATGTTGCAATACCTTAACAATTTTGTATTATAGAAAAAAAAAAGTTACAGCCACACCAGACATAAAAGGGCATGAAATTGTATTTAGCAAATGTGTTTCTTTCTATCTGATAAAAATATAAATGCACAAAAAAAAACATTAGTTCAGGCGATAAGAAGTGTTAAGTATTATGAAAAATTGTGTTATAATCAAGGTGAGACACTTTAAGCATCAATAGCATGTTTTAGCTGATAGTGGATAAAGCATTATCCTTTGAAAGATAAAAAAAAAACCTACACATTGCCATTCTTTTTTGTTGTTGTTGTTGCTTCTACTACTGTAAATACCACTTAAACACGCATCATATCACGTTTACAACTTCAGATTTGTGAAGTATGAATGTCTGTGGATATCATACAGTAAGTCATACAAGTTATTATAGATGAAGGAGTTCAAATATTTACACGACCCTTAAGTGTCCTTCATAACCATTCAAGCAACTGTCATGATTCATCTTGGCATTACTGAAAAGATAAATATACAACTAAAGTCACAGTCCACTGTTCTCAAGAGCTAAACTGGTATAAAGAAAATCACTCGTCCTTAATCTGACGCCTTGGCACTTGGGTCCTGAGTGAAATCAATAACAGAAAGCCTCGCATATTAGCTGTCCACTCTTTCATGAGTTATATCCATCTGGCTTGTCAGCTCTGCCTCGCAGCAATCTGTATGAATGGACTAACAGTAGAGCAAGCAGACAGGAAAGGAGTACCCGTGTCCTGCTTTTCTCTACACACAAATTATAATACAAGCCTTCTTTTGTGCAATCAGAGCAGGACTGATTCTTTGCTGCCTGGCTTTTAGCTAAATTATGATGTGCAGCGCTGGAAGTCCGTCTTGTTGCGAAATGGCGTGGGAGTGTGTTAGAACTGCTGAGGGAGTCAGAAAGTTATCCGAAATGGAAATTTACTTTTTAGTGTAAAATATTATTATATTGTGGTTAAGGCTCGTACTGTGCAATTTTGTGACTAACCAAAAAAAGAAAAGAAAAGAAAAGAAAAAAAGAAATGTGGTTACTATTTATGGACGTATGAGGTTATGAGGTTATTTCAATTTAAACATGATTGACATATCAGACAGATGTCTCACATTTCATACTTCTGAAACTTTATATAAGGTATATTTAGGACATGAATCAGGTCAATTTGTTCATGCTACAGTATAAAAGATATTTATATAGGGGCACAGTGAGGTAGTTTTTTTCACCTTTGGCACCATACCTCAGTTGTCGGGGGTTCAATTCCCACCTTCGGGTGTGTGTGGGTTTGTGTGTACAAACCACTTCTGGTACATCTGTTTCCTCCCACAGTCCAAAGACACGGGCTAATTGGTGTTTCCATATTGCTCTGTGACGTGTTGACATCCCATCCATGGTGCCCCAAGTCCCCTGGTATAGGTTCCAGCCCTTCTGTGACCCTGAACAAGATAAATGGTACTGTATAAAAAATGACTGAAAGAGTGAGAGGCATTTGTATAAATACAGGACTCACCCCCTCTTTATAAGGAATAGATATAAAGAGATCTATTCCTATCCCTGGTGATAGAGATAAAGATAATAGCACAGCAGCTCTGTTCATATCTACATAGAAATAGCATAAACAAACTGTAACAATCAGGATTCAGGCCATACCACAGCACAGAGACAGCACTTGTTAAAGTAGTATATTACCTCCTATTGGCCTCTGATCAGGGTTGTGTCACTATGCTTGTGTTACTCGATCTAAGTGCAGCTTTTGACACCACTGATCCTTCGTTATCAGTTTGTAGATTTAAATGGTGACTATTCTGCATGTTCTCAAATAGAGTTTGGTGTTCCACCGGGTTCAGTTTCTAGCCCACTCCTTTTTTCTCTTTACATGCTTCCTCTGGGCAACATAAGTTGTAAGCATGGTATTAGTTTTCATTGTTATCCTGATGACACACAGTTATACGTCGCAGCAAAACCAGATGAGAAAAATGAGATTAATAAAGTTGAGCAATCTATGTACTGTACGTGCACTTTATGCTGTCTCTTTTGTATAAAAACAGATAGTTCTCTGTTAACTTAAATATCAATCTGTCTTGTCTCAGCTTTATTTGTACTTTTTTAAAAAGGTAAAGTGCAGATCAATTTGTTTTATTTTCATTTTATAAATTGTATTCATTATTTTTATGTGTTTATTTTTTGGGGCTGTTGAACGAATAATTTGTCTTTTCATTATTTCTTATGGGGAATGATGATTTGGTTTATGAGTGTTTAGGAACATGAGCCCACTTCCTGAACGAAGTATGCTCGTAATCCAAGGTTCCACTGTATAGTCTCTTTCATTTGATGCTCATATAGACAATATCACCAGAATAGCATTCTTTCACCTCAGACATATTGCCAAGACAAGGAATATATTGTCACTAAACAATGCAGAAAAACTAGTTCATGCTTGTTGGACTATTGTAATGCCTTACTCTCTGGTTGTTCAACTAGGTGTATAAACAGGCCTCAGTTAGTACAGAATGCAGCAGCGAGAGTCCTCACTAAAACCAGAAGATACGAGCACATCACCCTATCTTATCTACACTGCGTTGGTTACTGGTGAAATTTCACATCGATTTTAAAATACTATTATTGACGTATAAAGCATTAAATGGTCTCGTGGGCTGCAGTATCTGAGTGAATTGCTAGTGTCTTACGATCCGCCACGCCTACTTCAATCACAGGATGTAGGATGCTTGTCAGTACCAAGTACTATGAAAACTAAAGCAGGAGGCAGAGCTTTTTCTTACAAAGCCCCGAAGTTGTGGAATAGTCTTCCAAATAGTGTTCAGGACTCACAGTTTCAGTGTTTAAGTCTAGGCTAAAAACCAATTTATTTAGCCAATCATTTTTGTAAATAGATTAACCTTAGGTAAAGGAGCAGATCTGGGGGACTCATGGACGTAGAGTATTCTGGTGAACTGGTATGTTTAGATGCTGTCTTCCCCACTCTCATTGATCACTCAGGTTTGTTGACGGTGAGGTGATTGGTTGCTTTACATCACAGGGAGCCCTCATGTCTGTGTTTCCTTCTGGCTCTCCCTTTTAGTTATGCTGTTATAGTTAGTCCTGCCGGAGTCCCTGCTTGCACTCTGTACTAAATATAAATTCACCTCATACATTGTGTGACTGTGACCATACTTATCTGTTATCCTTATCTTCTGCTCTCTCCTTTTCTCTCTCTTCTCCTCTCCCTCTCCCTGTCTCTCTGTTGAGCTACTCATGTCGCTTCTGAGCTGCTAGTGATCCACACCCCCTCCACCCTCTGGACCTGTCTGACTTGTCCTGGTGTCCCACTTCCAGTTGGATATCTCATTGCATGGGTGCCCCATGTGGTCTGCCTGGGATTTGTGTGGTGACTGGGGATGGTTCCACTTTACCACAATGATGGTCCTGGCCTCGGCTGATGCTGACAGTTGTTGTTGCAGGACCCATGACTGCAGTCACACAATAGTTCACCTGAGCTCTATCTGAGTCTCCAACAACAAACTATTAACTTAAAGACATCAACTATTATATTGAACTGCCAGCCTCCTAACACAGTATGACTGCAGATCAATCCCTGCTATCCGTTACCACCCAAAAGAGGATGGGTTCCCTGTTGAGTCCGGTTCTTCTCAAGGTTTCGTCCTACTACCATCTCAGGGAGTTCTTGCTCGTCACTGCCTCATTCGCCCTTGGCTTGCTCATCAGGGACAATCTAATCATTTTGATTCATACACATTCACATTTCATACAAAGTTCCATATTCTTTTCTGTAAAGCTGCTTTGCGACAAGGACAAATTTCAAAAGTGCTATACAAATAAAATTTAATTGAATTGAATGGTTGGTGTTTAAAGCTTAGCTGGAGACAAAGCCACTTTCAGGCATTAATGGATTTGTAGTTAATGTTGTGGCTTACTAATCAGAAAGCCATGAGTTTAAGCCCCAGATCCACCAAGCTGCTACTATCTGAACCCTGAGCAAGGCTCTGAACCCTCTTTGCCCCAGGGGTGCCATATAACGATTGCCTTTCCACTCTGACCCAAGCTTTCTAACAAGCTAAGGGATATAAAATAAGAGGCTACCGTAGTGTAATACACTGTGTTAAATGTTAACATCTGGTCAGTGCTAGTCAAAATTATATGCCATATTGTGTTACAGGTTATCTAAATGTTATAGAAAATTATTGACTTGTAGCCAATAAAAGCATTCACTTAGCTCCAGAATTAGAAAGCAAAACATTACAATTAGGTGGTCCCTAATAGATTACACAAAAGCTAGGCCTCTATTTAAAAGCCTAAATCACTAGTCCATACTATAAGACAGGCCTGCTGACGGCAAATTATACCCTTGAAAGAATTCTATACTAATATTTTAGTTACTGTAGCAGGTTGAGTTGTCAAATGAAAGCAGAGTGGACTTCATTTAAAAAGCCAGTTTTTCAAGGTCTCAATGATCTACAGTTCTCTTTTTTAATTGCAGGAATGACATTGATTGGATTGATTTAATGACCAAACCTTTGGTATGTGTGTAGTTCACAATCTCTTAGCCTTATTATTAAGACGGGGATAAGATGAGTGGCTATTAGAGGTGATAATAGCGCTTGAAACTAAGTGACAGCTGGTGGTGATATTAGATGTGAAACTAAAATCTGAAACCTGTCAGCCACTAAATGCTGTTTTTTTGTTTTGTTTTGTTTTGTTTTTCATTACTGTGCAGTCACATGAAATAAATGGTGTACAATCTGGGTCTGGGGATTTTTCTACTCAACTACAATTGTAAAGTTCTGTACTCCGTTGCACGAGCAACCTCATTTTGTGGGCAGTGGCATTTTAAAAATGCGAGTCATTTTTCTTTTGGAAACTGATCCTAAATCAGCGATACCGCCACCTGCAGGGTATTACACCTAACAGACCATGACAAATCACTTGCCTTTGTACCCCGCCACATTCAGACATGTACCAGGTGCTTCAAATGACAGAAGATGGTTGAAGCCAGCACATCCAGTGCAAACATGGATGACAACCTTTGGCTTTTATTTATTTTATTTATTTTTATCTATGGTTAAAATAAATAAAAACAAACAAACAAAAATACTGTTGCTTTTCAGAAGAATCTTAACCAGATAAAATGATTACTCTGCTAGTCACAACCTAATGCAATAAGTGAATTCAAACAGTCAATTTTGAATTTAAAGAGAAACAAAGAGATTCAGACTTTGAATTTAAAGAGAAAGATATAAAGGCAATAGCTAATGTTGGCTATTCAATTATTTTACAATTAAGCTTAAGCTACAGTAGCTCAAATGTTAGGGGTCCTGCTGGGAAATTTCTTTCTGTTGAAGTCGCTCTTAAATCAGTGCAGGAACATTACTAAAATGTACAATAACGGTAAAAGGTTTGGACACACCTTCTTGGTTAATTGGTGATTTCTGAGGCTGGTAACTTTAATAAACTTCTCCTCTGCAGCAGAGGTAAGTTTTGGTCTTGCTTTCCTGTGAAGGTCTTCATGAGCCAGTTTCACCATGGTGTTTGATGGGTTTTGCAAATGCACCTGACAATACTGTTCTTGCAAGAATTATTCAGCTGACCTTCATGTCTTAAAATAACAACTGACTGTTGTTGTTATTTAATTACCTAATTCCATGTGTGTTACTTCATAGTTTTGAAATTTCAGAGTACAATGGAACCTTGGATTACGAGTAACTTGGTCTGCAAGTGTTTTACAAGGCAAGCAAATTTTAAAAATAAATTTTAACCTGATGTATGAGTAGTACGCATCGTTTTTTTTTTTTCTTCCGGGCATCATGTGATCTCAACCAATGATCCTCTCTCGCGCGCTGTGGGATTATGGGTAATCGTGTCCCATGTTCAGTCTCTGGTGTGTCACTTGTATAGTCAACATCAATGCGTGCATGTACTGGTTACTGAAACATTGTGTGTGCGCATTTGTTAATTTTGTGTCCAAGTGTAGTAACTGTACTGCAATAACGGCCTTCATGAAGAAAACCGAAAATGCAACATTACATTTCTGCGAAAAAGAAAGTGTCATTAGAGAGGCTCCTTGTTAAAGATTCCAATTTGCTGACAGAGCAGCGATTCTGTTAGTGTATGTGTGTGTTTGTGCGAACGTGTGTGTGTGTGTGTGTGTGTGTAAGTCGTCCTACAAAGTAGCCCCCCCTCCTCCCCTCTCTCATCATCTTACTTCAGCCACGATTCATTTAAAAAAGTGCAGGTTAATTTGTTTTATTTCACTTTTTATTTTAACGTATTATTTTTTTCTTATGGATATTTTTAAGTGAAACGAATCATCTGAGTTTCAATTATTTCTTATGGGACAATTTGATATACTTTGATATACGAGTGCTTTGATATACAAGCATGCTTCTGGAATGAATTATGTTTGCAATGTTTTAACTGTATTGTTCTAGAATCTAGAAAATAAATCCAAACGGCTCTTCAGACTTTTGACTGGTACTGTATATTATTTTACAGGTTTGGAGTTGTCATGGAAAAAGTTGGAGCAGTCCGCCAACCCTCCTTTCCAACCCTCCCCTCCTCATCTTAGAAGGAGAATATTTTTCTAAACATTGAGGTCATCATCTTATTCCAAAGAAGGCCTGAGATAACTCAATGTCTATATGTTCCCACGTACTGTTCAAGATCTGATTAAACTTTAAACCTCCTCTACTTGCATGAACTCCATGAGAAAAGTTTTTTTTTTGGTATACTGGGCTCATTTTCCATTGAAGTACAGTAAATGGAAAAATATTGAGAATGTTTTTTCATTTATCAACTTTAATAAAAGGATTACATTTTTTTATAGAGAAAAAATATGGTTAATCAGAATACGACTTCTAACTGTAAGACCTTGACCAAAGTTTTCCTTATAAGATGTCACATATTTTTACGTGACAAATTAATTCATGGCCAAATCGTTACATAAACTACACTGTAATATTACAATATTTCTTTCAACCACTGGTGGTGCTGTTGAGTTTGATTGAAAAAAAAAAATTGCCGGCAAAATTCCATTCGTTAACAGCAAACAATCTGATATGAATGCCGATTAATAGAAACCATATATTGATGTTGTTTTGTTATCTTTGAAAGATTTGATAGATCATTTGTTTCAGTGGAAACTTCCATACGACTCCATATGATTGTGGGTTATTGTGACTGTGTCAGTTCATTACATTCAAGCGTTTTGTACACTGCATGTCTCTCCGTATAGTTTCATGTCACTGATTTATGTTGTCAATGGCTCTGTTTGGCTGGCTTGTGAAAGATTAAATCTCTTTTATTATTTATTCTGACAGCATACGCAAATGATCAACAACTTTCACAGTCACATAAAAGCCTTTAGAAATAATCAGAATAGTGATACATAACGTATACATTTATTTGTACTTATATTTCCTACAATTTATTCCACTGAACACTTTTTTCGACTCTTGATTAGTTTGACCTTTAAGCCGCATTGTGTTGTTGCTTAAAGTGTAAAAAGGTTATTTCGTCTTTCATTGTTTCCATGATTTAAATTGTATAAATAGGACAGTATTTACCCTCACCACCCACTTTATTAGATAGTGTTCAATTGCTCATTAACGGAAATATCCAATCAGCAAAATATCACATGGCAGCAAATCAGTGCATTTAAGCATGTAGACACGGTCAAGGCGATCTACTGATGTGGTGAAGAAGGGTGATTTAAGATACTTTAGAACTGTTCCCTCCTTCCGAAAGACATTCCCTTGGTTTTGATGAATGTGATGAAGAACATGTTCACTCCCATGGAGATCCGGTGAAAATGAAAGTCATAGCATATGATTTTTTTTCCTTCTTCATATTTTGTGCTAAACCATTCAGTCAGCTCTCATGCCCTGTGGATGGGGGTGAAGCCATTCTGGAATAGACCATGATATGCTATCAGGGTAGAAATGCTTCATTATAGGATAAACGTGATAGATCGAATGAAATGAAGGGGAAAAGTGGGAAAAAAAATTCTATTCTGAAAAATATATAGTATATAGACACTAGGTCTGGTGGCTTGTTCAGCCGTAGTGAACTAGAGACACTATGTCTCTGATATAACCATTAATTTCATACCTCTTTCGTGGACTTGGGACTCTTATACATAGAAGTGATGTTCTTTTTCAAACTAGAAGCAGCCAGCTGCCATACAATGTTATTTCAGCAGAGCCTTTTCTTGTGTGTAAATGCTTCTGCTTTACAGAATGTGGTCTTTTGAAGACTGCCTTTGTTATTTCCAGCTCAGATCTAAGAGAAGCCCTGTAAAACCTCCCATGAGTCAGTGGCCTCGAGTGGTACATGCTGTGACCATAAGGTCCGTAAGTACAGCAGTTGTCATGACCCTCAGTTTTTCAAGGGTTGAGTCAGGGACCAACATGCAAAAAGCAAGCTGAAGTGTCCTTTGGACTAATTTAACCCTGGGAATCCCAACAAAAAGACGAACTTCCACATCTTCCCACAGTGTTTTTTTCCCCCTCCAAATTCCCCAGTGGTGAGTGGATGGGGCAGCATGTGGTAAAACCAAACCCTTATTCCTAGTAATGTTGTGATGTAATACAATTCAAGAATTTTCTCTGGGAATAATTAAGTTTTATCTTATCTTATCTTATTACACAGCATTGTTAAATTCTCTATACTGATTTGTTGTCTCGATATGCATTTGTTATACACTATATGGACAAAAGTATTTGGCCAGACCTGGTATGACATTGTATCCAAAAACATATACTTCAATATGGAGTCAGCCCCCCTTTGCAGCTATAAGAGCTTCCACTCTTCTTGGAATGTTGTCCACAAGATTTTGGAGCGTTTCTGTGGGAATTCTTACCTGCTCATTCTATAGAGAGTTTATGAGGTCAGGAGGCACTGATGTTGGACGAGAAGGCCTGGCGAGAACGAGAATCTCCGTTCCAGTTCATCAGTTCATTCAAGGTGCGTGATGGGGTTGAGGTCAGGGCTCTGTGTTTGGCCAAGTTCTTCCACACTGAACTCATCAAACCATGTCTTTATACACTTTGCTTTGTGCACTGGGGCTCAGTCATGTTGGAATATAAAATGGACTTCCCGAAACTGTTGCCACAAAGTTGGAAGCATAACATTGTCCAAGATGTCTTGGTATGCTGAAGCATTAAGATTGTCCTTTACTGGGGATAAGGGGACTAATTGAAGCTGAATAATTGAACAGGTTGTGGCAAATAGTTGTCCATATAGTGTATGTTGGTTGCTGTTTGACGTGCAATGTAAAAAGACTAGGGGATTGTAATCAGTAAAAACAGTAATCGAGTCAGAGCCAGACCCGAAACATAATTCCAGGTGTTGGAGTGAGATTTTTTCTCTACAAGCAACCCGCAAAATAGTTCTGACCTATAATTTAAATAAGATTTTTTACATTGAAATTGTGCAAATTTGAGGTTTCCTGATTTGCTGCTTGCATGAGATTTGGATTTGGATTCATGTTTGACATTTTGTGCAAAGCAGAAAACACGTGAACGAACAAAACAACGTTTAGCTCCAAAATTAGCCTTTTTATTCAGGTGTTTGGGGGTGAATAATTGGAATTTCAGTACATAAGATTATCCACAAAGCGTGTCAGAAACCTTTCCGGCTCTTAAAGCTGAGTCGATCATTAAAACCAGCAACAAACACCCCCTTTCCCATCAACCCTCACCCCTCCCCCCCCTTGTTTTTTTCCATTACCCTTTTCTCCAACTCACCCCAACCTCACCCTCACTTTTTATCCCTTTTTGGTACAAATCCAACACTTGTGCTGATAATGTTACTCTTTTCATCCTGTTTTTTTTTTTTTTTTTGCGGAGTAACTTTCTTTGCCATTATTATTTTTTTGTCTCTTTATTATTATTTTTTTCTTACAAAAAAAACTCGTACCTTTCACATATCTTGCATCAGCTGAAATCGTTTTTAGCACTCCGTACATAAATTTTGCAAAGAGGTCAATTTTTTTAAACCGTTGTTGTGAAAAGATAAAAACATGCAAAAAAAATGTTGTAGCCCAATTCTTTTCTTTTTTTTTTTTTTTACATTTACAAGATTGAAACTGTTTTTGCACTTAATTATCGACTACATCAAAAGTAAAAGAAGAAAAAAAAAAGAACTATATACAAGCATTTTTACAGTAGAGTAAAAACTGAGGGCATCAGATGGCAGCTAAGGCAAATGAAGTGTACATTAATGAGAGCAGAAAGGATAGAAATGCTGCCTTTTTTGTAAAATGTAATACCACTTCAGAAACAAAAGTAAAACTTTTTTTCTCAAAAACTCCCAACCGTCTGCATATGTAATGTTCAACGTTAAATGAAAAGAAAAAGAAACAAACCAAAAAAGACAATTTTACTGTACTGTACACCGATCCTGTCGATCATTTCTTCCTAGTTAACGTAGGAACCTTCATTAACGATCTCTTCATGAATTTGTCAGATTACTGTAGATGGCAACCAGAACAAAGAAACGTCATGAAGCAGATCAGAAATGAACACTTTTGTCTTGAAATCACTCCAAATGTCAGTACCATTAAAGCCTTGAACGTACTACAAACTAATCCTTCAGATCAACAATGAACAACAAAATAAAATAAAAAAAAATAAGTGTACAAAAAGGCACGTTAAATCCCAGTGCTTCTGTACTGTAAAATTCAAGTCAGTGTAACTGAGCGCTTATCGTAGCCTACAATCCAAGAACAGTGACGTCATCTCTTCCCAGCCTCCTCTTCTTCTCATCTTCAGTGCCAAAAACCTTCAACAAGCATAAATCTGCCTACACTACAACACTGAGCCTAGGATTTTATTTTGTCGCATATTTTTCCTTTTTTTTTTTTTTTTTTTTCATCATACATTTTAGTTTTCTGCTTAAATCCGTCTGTTCTCAGGGGAACAATTAGTTGACAGAAGCTGTCAACTAGAGAAAAAGGGGGGTAGAGAAAAGCCAGGCATGTGTGTGTTTATTCTCCTTCGTTTTAACTCCGCCTCACTCGTCCGAGCCTCCGTACATGTCGGCGAGTTTGCGGAATCGTGGCCCCCAGTCGTTTAGGTAATCGTAGTCCTGGTCTCCGCCGCTGCTGGACGAGCTGATGGAGCTGAGCGAGCCGGCCGTCGAGCCGCTGCCCTCGTAGTCGAACACCAGCAGCGAGTCGTACGGAGGAGCCGTCGGGTCACCGTCGGCGGCTTTCAGACCCTGCGCAGACCAAACAACCAAAACATAAACAATTAAAACCTTGAGCACAAAACAAAACCTTCCACATAAATGGTGCATCAGTTTGTTTTTACTTGCGACTTTTTCACCTTGGGTCAGTAGGTACTGGCGTTTAAGCCTTTGTGTATATGAGCTGTAAATAAAGCTGCAACCAAAACTAGGCTCAAAGTGCAAGAAACATACAGTAGCTTTCCATAAAGAAACATAAAAAATATATATTTAAGGGACATTAAAGAGAGCTTATAATTCAAAATTCACTTTTTAGTCATTTGGGTCTCTGTCTTCAGCATGTGCTTAGAAATAAATGAAAAAAAAAACACACACACACATTTACTGCTTTATTTATTTCCTTTCATCCACGAACCTTTGTAGTCCAACTAAGAGCCAATGAGGACACTGGTGACCAGTGTATTTATTCCTATTCGTACCACCGTGGTAGGACTTCTGGTCAACATTCACACGTGCATTAACACACTACGGGCAATTAGGAAACAACAATTAGTCTAATCTGCATGTCTTTGGACTGTGGGAGGAAACCGGAGACACTGGAGGAAACCCATCAAGCACGGGGAGACCATGCGAAACTCCATGCGCACACACTCGACGCGATGACGTTTTTGTATTGGTCAGGGCTTAAACAAGCCAATTGCTTTTTTTCTCCCCAATTGTGACCTTGTATATAAAAAGCTCCCCTGCCCCAGCTTGCTGCTCAGTTCTGCAGTTTTCCGGAGGGGCATGGCTCAGCAGTAGCTCTTTTTTTTTTTTTAGAGGACGAGTGAAATGAAGGGAGTGTGAGGTATGAAAAAAAAAAAAAAGCATTATCTAAGCGTTTCAGCTGGAGCATTAACACACACTCACACACTTAGGGGTAGCTTTGAGACCTGCGCCTTAAAGGAACTTAAAGAAACAGCAAACCATGGGACCTTTAAAGTAACAGAGGAAAGAAAAGCCGCCTTTTTGTCTAAAATGTAATACCGCTTCAGAAATAAAAGTAGTTTTCTTCTCGAAAACTCCCAACCAACCGCATACGTAAATGTTCAACATGAAATGGAAAAAATTCAATAAAAAACAGAAACAGTAAACTATGGTACCTTTAAATTAACACTTTAAATGATCTGTATATTACATTAACAAGAAATTTGTCATAATCCAGCTGATCTATGACAATTTATTTATATTAGGTTAATAATAATAATAATAATAAAGTTAAAAATGATCTACAGTTCCATATTTGTTTCATTTTAAAACCTGACGTAACCTACAATAAATATCTATTAGAGCAGTTCTGGTGAAACATCCGGGAGACGGCAGGAAGTCATCAATTCTCATTAAATCTGAGTCATAAAAGCTCCAGTTAGGGCCCACATTCCAGTTAAATTCAATTTAGTGTCATGTTTAGAGCGAGTCTGAGTCATGCTGCATGCGCTGGACACTATCACCTCTTTGTGTGGATGGTTAAACATGGTGTGTCTGGAGAACGGGTCATGAGCGGGCCATGCCGTCCTCCTTTTCTGAGTTTAATACGAGTCACAGATTGAGTTCGAGTGAACACCAGACACTACAATAAAGTGATTTTCAGAAGCACCTTGAAGCTGGAGAAGCCCTTGAACAACAGCTAAATCTGTGTTTATGGCTGGTTGACAAAGTGCTTGGAAATGTAATGTCATAAGAGGCAGATTTATTTATTTATTTATTTTTTAAAGTTAAAAGTTGTCCTTCTGCCTGGACACAAACAGTTATTTGGTAATAAAGCAGGATAACGAGCTAAAGCCACCTAACCAACAATTCGTCTTATTCGATGACCTTTAGACGGTACCTTTTATACCGACAGTAACTCCACCGCTATAGAGGTGTGTAATTGATCTGAAATAAGGTCTTACACTTTCCTCCTCGTTAGTTATAACCGAAGCGCTCATGCGGGCGATATGGCGGATCAATCCTGCGCCATTACGTGATGTGACCTCCCGAGCCTTAATATCATCTCATTAGCTTGTTGTAAACAGCCCGGTCCTGGAGCCGCGAGAAACTGCACAAACGGGCATCTCGTCCGTGCTCCAGGGGTCCGCTCGGCTCATTTGAACCGACCTCCGCTCTGCAGACTGAAAGGTCAAGACATGGATCTTTCTCAGAATGGGAAATAATAATGATCTGTGGGGAAGTGAGACCGGCACAGGGAGACAAAAAAACAAAAAAACAAACAAACAAAAAAAAAAAAAACCCTCACCGAGAGCATGGTCTGCTTTCAGCACTGAGCCTAAGAAGGAGTATTTCTGTAACCATCAGCACCATGAATGTTCCCTCACCACTGATGCTTCAGTAACTCTTTTAGCATACAATTACAGCCAAATCAAACCGAATTTGTAGCAAGCAATCTCTAAGCTGTGACTAATTGCTTCTTTTATTCTGTTTTGGGATTTGTGGCGCGACCTTGAGAGTGAAATGTGAGAAGTGCTACATAAATAAGACCTTCTCTCTTTTCGTTTGTGAGCACAAACGAAAAAATAACAACAACAACAACAACAACAACAAAAACCTTCACCACAGTGTCAAGGTATTGCCAAGCACGGTGGAGGAAAAAAATATTTATTTTTTTGCTGAATATTAAGATATTAAGAAGAATGTTTGTGGTTGTCGAAAATCCAAGGTAGGCAGGACTGAATGAATTGAAATTTGAATGAGTAGCGGAGGTCAGCGAATATATGCCGACCTTCAAATAAAGCACAATCACAACAAGCACAGAGATTTCACACTTCTACATTCTGATTCATGAACAGATCACAGAAATGTAGTTATGACCGAGTTCCAGAGCTCTTTGGTAACAACACCAAAGTCGCAGACGCCATTTCAGTGTGTTTATACCACAAACTAGACAATAATGTTCCATATAGAGTATTTAAGCAGGGGTGAAAGGTAGGTAAGTAGATGCTGTATTTAACTGAACACTTCATGTATCTGTAATTTGCTTGAATAGTTTTATTAGAAGATACTTTTTACTTTCACTCCATTACATTGTATATTAAAATCTGTACTTTTACTTTACATTTCTCCTACTATACATTGCCATAATAGTGTGTAGTGTTTGAAGCAGTAATTTACGGCTCGGTGTGTTGAGGCTCCGAGTTACTAATCAAAAGGTCGGCAGCTGGAGCCCTAAATGGCGTCCCTACACTCTGACCCCAGCCTTCTGTCAAAGCTGGTGTATGCAAAGAAAAAAGAATTTCACTGTGCAGTAATGCGTATGTGACGAATAAAGGCTAAACTGAATTTGATTTGAAGGAAGCATTTCTTCATCCTACAAGTTTAATAGCATTGCAAGTAGTTAAAATCAGAATGGCATGGCGGCCTGGTGGTTAGCACTGTCTCCTTACAACTCCAGGTTCCAGGTTCGAGTCCCTTAGAGTCTGTATGCATGGAGTTTGCATGTTCTCCCCTTGCTTGGTGGATTTCCTCCTGAAGTCCAAAGATATACAGATCAGACAAATTTTTTTGTTGAACTTTCGGCTGCTCCCATCGGGGTCGCCAGAGTGGACCATCCAATCTGCACACATCTTGGCACAGGTTTTACGCCGGATGCCTTTCCTGATGCGACCCTCCCATTTGGCCGTAGTGTGAGAACGAGCATGTTAGTGTATGTACGCATGTATGCGCCCTGCGATGGATTGGAACCCTATCTAGGGTGTACCCGGACTTGTGCCATAAGTCTCCTGGGATAGGCTCTAGGCTCTCCGCAAAACTCTATACAGAATAATGTGGTATAGACAATGAGTGAGACGAAGCTGAGCTGATTGTAGACAGAGATGAAAACACCATGTTTAGTACTTTTGTACTTTTACTCAAGTACACATGTAAGTGAAGTATGTCTACCTCAACTTGAGTAATATTTGACCTGGATATCTAGTTTCTATCAGACGTTCCACAATTTTGCGTCAAAAGTTCAACAAGGGTGAATGCTTATGCAAGGCAGTGTATCTACTAAACTCAACCATTCTTTCTTTCATGCCAGGCCTCCGGATCAGGGAGGAGCAGTGGAATTAGAAAGGAGCCACCATGCTGGGCAGGTAATGAGAAAATCACCAGCGAAACGTAGCAACCGGCGAATGTTTCCCCTTCATCCCTGCCTTTCCATGAGAGAGAGAGAGAGAGAGAACGAGAGAGAGAGAGACAGTCTCGAGCAAAGTGCTCTGCACTTCAAAGATGAAGGATAAGATAAATAAGCTCCCATATATCAAGCCGAGGCCGTCTCTACCAGCTGGGTGAAGAGAGGGAGAAAATGAAACAAACTGTCCCTGCAGGGCTTTGGGAAAGTGGAGAGAGTTTCTTTAAATAAAACAGCAAAGTGAATTCGTTCCTTCAGTTGCGGAGACGGGAACAACGTGGCAGAGATTGAAATGAGCATCACTGACTCAGAGACACTCTCCCCTGAATGATGTATTAAAAGATGTCCTTCTTACCTTAAAACATTTTCTTAAGAAAAGAAAAAGGAGAACGGATGAGAGAGTGGACGTTTCCACGCTGCAAAATCCTTGGATGTAAAATAGTAGAAGAAGGAAGACCAGTAAAACATGGCGAGTGTAGGAAACGTAAATGTAAGCAGTGTCTCAGCACTTGTTGTAAAAACTGAGAGGAGCGTGTCAATACGCTCTACTGCCATACTGCCGGGCTTAAGTCTTCCCTTAAAAGTGAACGCACTTCAAGGCCCTCAAAACAAGATAACAGGTCAAGCTGGCTGGGCAAGTTTACTTTATGTTGCCTTTATAGACTAATATCCTTGTAAAATATATAATCATTTGGTTGTTAGTTGAGATCAGTGGGCTTGGAAAGCAGCTTCACAGATCATGGCTGGTCAATTGCAAAGTCAGTGATTATGACCTCCTTAAGTCAATCCAGGCAGCTCTTGACCACTTCTGGATTTTGAAAAACACCAGACAACAGGAGTGATGTTTGGTGTACAAGCCATTTTGCAAGTCATCTGTCTTTTAAGAGAGGCAAGTGCCAAGACTCATCGTGGACAGGTTAGTCGGACACACTTTGAGGAAAGAGCTATCTACCCTCTTCCACATTAATGAGTACAAGAAGGCCAGAGCTGGCTAGTCACTACAAGCCACCCCGCCCTTCCAGAGGTCCAGAGGTCCATTTTTTCTCACTTGGTCATGGATGGGTGTTACCTCATTTGTATTTATATTCCTGTCTTATTCATTTGACCATAAGTACTTCCTGTGTGTTTAAAAACATTATATGGCGAGTTTTTAAGCTGAAATTGGTCAAATTGTCATCATACAGAACCTAAAATCTATCAAATATTTTTCAGTGTAAACTCACAGTTCTGCAAATTCCTAATATTTTGTAATATCACATCTTTTACAACCACAATTTTAGCAAGGATGCCTTTGTCGAATGTGAGAGTTTTAATTAGTGCTGTTAATCAATTAAAAAATGTAATCTAGTTATTCACAGTGGTAGTCTGTGATTAATCATGATTAATAACACTTTTTAAATACTCATATTCACTTGTATTATAAATGTGCAATGTTGGAATTAAGAAATGCATCAAATAACTGGTTAGAGGAAACAGATTATACTGTTTTATAATATCCCGAACATTAACATTTAACAAATATTAAATTAAAATCTCTCGAATTGCATAGCGAGGGGGTGTGGCAATGTTACATTTAATGTGTTCTTGTAAAAATAGTTCCCTTGAACTTTGGTTTTATCCAAACTTCCATCTAGAAGCTTTTTATAATGAAACCTGGCGTTCAGAACACCTGGTGATGTTCCCTCAGTCATCTCATCATCCGAGTTATATATCATAATAAGTGTCATAATCACACACAGCCAGGTAACCGTGCTATGATTATGGGATGCCAATAGGGTCAAACTTGGTGATATGATGAATTTGCATATAAAAAAAAATAGTAATGCGTTACATTTCTGGATTAATCACTGGCGTTTCCTAGTTTTAATGTTACCATACTCCACTGTTTATTATGTAATGTGACTTTTGAGTTTCAGGCTCGTATTATATTATATAAAAGTAATAAGCAGCCATGAATGAATCTGCATTCCCTAGCCCAGTACTTCCACTTGGTCAATAATTACTCATTCTGTGGTTCGTAGCTGAGGTTTTTCTTTTTTTTTCCTGTTTTTCTGTTTCCCAGTTTCAGTCCAAGTGCCGTATTTGGCCATTTCCTGGTTCTAACCCCTGCATGCTTGTCTTTTAGACTGTGAGTACAGATTGGCTCACACTCAGATCCCTGCTGCGAACCACAACTATGATTCTTGGGGAAAAAAAGGAATAAAAAGCAAAAAGGAACCTAAATAAAGAGACTGCAATTATGGCTAAGTGCCTCTGGCTTCTGAGTGTTGAGTGACTGTGTGGAAAAAAAAGAGAAAGAAACTTTAGAGTGATTGCGTTATGAACATCAGGAAGTAGTCGGTGTATTATTAAAAGCTACTAAAGTGGGCGCACCAAATATTATGACCAGCACAGGAATAACTGACCTTATGTCTTGACGTTGTAAAGACCTCTGTCTAGTCCTCATTAGTTTTGTTAATTATTTAAAGTAAAGTAAAGCCTTTATTTTGTCACATATACATTACAGCGAAATTCCTTCTTCGCATATCCCAGCGTAACTGGGGTCAGAGCGCAGGGTCAGCCATGGAACAGCTCCCCTGGAGCAGTTAGGGTTAAGGGCCTTGCTCAAGGGCCCAACAGCTGGGCTGAGCTGGGAATTGAACCGCCAATCTTCCGATCAGTAACTCAGTGCCTTAGCCCTCTGAGCCACCACTGCTCCTCACCTGCTATACATATATATTTCATTAAAAGGAGCAGAGATGTTGACTTTTTCGTTACAGAGTGGACGAGTGTGTGTGTTTGTGTGTGTTACCTCATTGATGAAGTCTCCGATGTCTCCGGGGTGCGGAGCGGCCGATCTGACCGGGTACTGAGGCTCCGGGTGCAGCGGTCTCTCGTCCAGTCTGCGGATCCCAACGGGCTTCACGCACTCCGGATCCATAGTGTCCGGCTGCTGCAGCTGACTCAGATCATAATCCTAAACACACATACACACTCACAGTTAGTGTTTCTAGGCTAATTACGTTTCGGGCCCAAAACTCCAGCTCTCAATAACCTCACTGTAATCCCATTAACATCGTCATTGGAATAGGATTAGACCAGCGCTGAAGTCTGCTGAGGACCCGGGCATCATGGGACAGAGGAGGAACTGAAGCCACCGGCTTTTCAATGACTCAGCATGGTTTTAACAAGAGGAGCTGAATTGAATTAATCCTGTTAAAAGTTAGGAGGCTTTAAAAATGTAGGTGGTGTTGGTGCTTGAGCCCACAAACGTACATAAACGCAGTACATTAAGCGTGTAGCTGTAGTCTATTAGAAACACCGTCTACATTAACATTTCACACCTTCGCTTGGTTCATCTCAGCCCTGCGCGACCTTACACCCCCGTCTTTTGTTACCGGCTTGGATTGAGCTACACACGCCTACACAAGTCTAAGCGCTAAACCTCCACCTCTGTGTTCCTGCACATGACAGAACTGGATTAGGATAAGCTGCTCGGAATGTCAGATATCTGATGTTTATTCCACTTCACTTTCACACAAGTGTGCTTAGATATAATCCACCAGTCGTCCATCCACCCATTGATTCAGTCCCCAAGCATTCATTAATCCAAACAGCGACTTGTCCGTCAATCTGTCCATCCAACTCAAATGTAACCACCAATTTGACCGTTTAATATTATTCAGCATGTCACCCATTGGCCCATTGAGCCATAGATCGATCCATCTATCCAGCCATATAACTACCAGTCTGTCTGTCTGTCTGTCTATCCATGCCATCGTCTATTCATACACTAATCCATCATTTTAATTCCATTTATTACAGCATCTAATCAACCTAGTCAACCATCTTCCATCCATCCTGACTTCTATATATCATCCATCCATCCATCCATCCATCCATCCATCCATCCATCCATCCATCCATCACAGCATCTATCCACCCCTCCACCTACCAATCTTTCACAGCATTCACTCAGCTGTCCTACTTCCTACTCAGCTATTTATATTCAACAACAATATAACATCAACTCATGCTTTCCATGCAGTCAATCCATCCATCCTTTCAAATATCAATCCAAATATCCACCCACCCATCCATCATCCATTATAGCATCTATTAAACAGTCTATTCAAACCATCTTCTGACCCTTCTGGCATCATTACTTCTATGCATCCATCACAGCATCTATTAATTTGTCTATTCAACCATCCTCCATCCAACCTAACATCAGTCCATCTATCTCTCCATCCATTCATTCATTATGACATTTATGTATCAATCAATCCAGGCCCCAATCCATTACAATATCCTTCCCTTCACCCATCTATCCTTCACAGTATCAATCCATCTACTCACCCACTTATTTATCTGTCTATTCTTCTATTCTACTATTGACTCATTCTTTTAACCACCCACTCACCCATCCACCCATCCATCCATCTATCCATCTGGCACAAATGATAAAATTACTGCCACTGCCACATTATTTAATTTTACATTTATTTTAAGTGCGCTTCATGTTCAAAATCAGTCTATCTCCTTAAACCTTTTTTTTATTTTTTTTTTTAGGAACTTCACTTCTCCTCTCAGCACGACAGCAAGGAGAGAGAGAGAAAGGGAGTGGGAAAAAGACGAGATGAAATGCACTGCTGTGTCTGACAGGCACTGCAAATGTTCTTATTCCTCTAGTTTTGTTCCTTCTCCAGCAAGCAACCAACACACAAACACAAACCGGAACACAATCAGCAACATACACACCGCCGCTTCCTGCACCACAATTTCCTTTCCATGCCTCAGAAAATGTACAAACACCAAATTTATTCAAAGAGTATGAAATCTTTAAGCGTTTGCTCTCTCTGCTCTCTGTTATCTGCAGTGTATATGCAAAGAAATAGTAAAACCTATACTATACAGTATCTGCCTTCAGGGGTGTGTTTCTGTGTTTCTGTCCAAGTGTGTGTTCCAGTGTGAATGATGCTCGAAAAAGCAGAAAAGCATTGATTTTGTTTCTTTTAATTGATTGGGTTAAAGTGTGTACCTGGTCCTCCTCGCCACCTCCTTCCTCATCGTACTTAAGGATGTTGTCTCGGACATCATCCTCGGGATCGATCAGCAACTGTTTGGCCTGACGCTCTTTATCCTTCCTCTTCATCCACATCACAAACAACAAAACCAGGACTGGAGAGAAAAAACAGAGAATTTTTTCCTCTTCATTTAATATTTGCTAAAACATTTACAAGAAAATAAGAATCCGGGCCTGACTATACGACACGGATCGAAGTCAAGCTTCAGTAATAGAATAATGAAGGGGTTTAAATTGGCATAAACGCTGTATTCTTGGTTGGTGACGTTTACCTTTTTTTTTTTTAATTTCAGGAGGATTAGCTTTACACTTAATGCCACGTAAGCATGCACCTGAAATCCACACTGTTGAGTGTTGTTTTGGTTTATTTTGAGTAAAAGTATAAATCTGTCACAAAAGGTATTGTCGTTTTTTTTTAAAGAAATGAAAATAAAAATACATTTGAATTAGAATTTTAAATAGATTCCCCCCGATCACTAGTTAAAGACCTAATCCATTTATCTGTCCACCTAGGAACCTCTGTGGTCCAACTAGGGACCTGGGAGGCCAATGGTGAGCACTGCATCTGTTCCTATTTTTACGACCGTGGTAGGACTTCTGGTTAACATTCACATACTACTGGGAACGCCAATTAGTCGAATCTGAATGTCTTTGGACTGTGGGAGAGAAACCCACCAAAACTCCAAACACACATAGACCCTGAGGTGGGAATCGAACCCAGAACCTGGAGGTGCAAGGTGACAGTGCTAACCACTAAGCCAGCACAGTGCTTGCTTTTTCAATTTACATATATATATTTTTTTTAATGTGAATCAAATTTTGTTATGAAAATGATAAACGCTTTATTTATATTCATGAACAAAAAGACGTTGATCTAAACCAAAGTATTTAAATGTGCTGAAATGAAATAAAACATGTTCCTGACCATCCCGATGGTTTAGTATACAGTACAGTATGCCTGCTGGCCTTGTCGCATGCTTGCACACTCACTGAGGAGGATGATGATGCACAGCAGGATGGCGATGATGGCCCCCGTGCCCAGTCCGGCAGCCACGAGGAACTCCTGATCCGTACAGTCCCCGTTATGGTCACACTGACACACCTTCACGCGCAGGTAGGACGTGTTGGACATGGGCAGGTTGCCGGAGTCGGTGATGTGGATCGGGATCTCGTAGATGCCTCGCTCCAGGAAGCTGATCTTCAGGCTCAGCTGGGCGTGGTCACCTGAAACGACGGAAATCGTATGGCTTAATAATGCTTAATAATCCAACTCTATGGACACGGAATGGAGACATGATTCGACCGCTCAACCCTGGAACTGTGAGGTGATAAATGCCTGTAAAAGAGCTGTTATGAGAGAAAAAAGAGGAGCCCTGACAGCGTCTCTATACACAATGAAGAAATAAATTAAGCAACCCATTTCTGTCCATTAATTTCCTCCAGGAAGTAATCGTACTTTAATTAATCACACATCTGATAGCGTAACTGATGAGTAATTAGACAGGAATGTGCGAGGGTTTTATGCCAGAGCAGGAGGCCATGATTGTGGAGGAATACATGTGTAAAGGATCAGGGCCAGGCGGATTAGATGGCAAGCTGTTTCATCCCTAAGCTGCATTATTGGGAGGCGTTCTGTGGATTAATAAGCTGCAAATCTAAATCCTTTGCCGCGCTCAAAGCTGCAGAAATGTCACCATTTGATGATAAATCAGTAAAATCTGTTTTTTAGACGCAATTCGGAGAAGTCACGGCAAAAAGGAAAGCGCTCGGTGCTCTCTGACCGGCTTCCGAATTAGTATTTGTCCAGCTCGTTCTCTTGCGTGGCACTGAGCGTCTGTCTCCGTGCTCTGTTCTCCACTCGGGCCATCTGTCCTCATTAGGCTGAGACCAGCCTTTCCAAAACAAAAAAAAAAAAGAAAGAAAAAAAAAGAAAAAAAAAGAAAAGAAAAGAAAAAAAAAAACTGCAGCATTTACATCATAAATGGAGCATTGCACTCCAAACACGTGATCACCTCAACTGGCTCGTTTTTCTCTCAGATATTTCAGTGTTGAGTTTAATTCATACCTGAAATACTGTATGTGACACTTTTTCTACCTAAGGTTTTAAATAAATGTATACTTTTCCATCAGATTTATTCAATTATTATTATTATTTCAAAGGCTTTTTAACATATAATTAATTGATATTATTAATAAAGAATAAATTAATAAATTATATATATATATATATATATATATATATATATATATATAATAAATTATATATATATATATATATATATATATATATTATACCTATACATAGCATATATATTACATATATACATATTACATAATACACATATATTAACATAAAATTTACTTATTTTATTAATAAATAATAAATTAATAAATTATATGGATATTTTATTACTCTATTATAAGTTTTTGTTCTGTCCATGACAGATTACACATAAAATTTGATGCTGTTTTTAATCTTCTTTTTAATAATAATAATAATAATAATAATAATAATAATAATGTGGATATTAATTAATAGTTTTGTTTCTTTTTCTATTTTCATATTTGTATGGTAATATTTCAATTTATTATTATTATTATTATTATTATTATTATTATTATCTGCTTCACCAATGACTTGTTTGTGTTTTATTATTTATTACTGATACTTTATCATTATTATCATTACACACATAAAATATATTAAATTCAATTAGATTATATTAAATTATATATACACTATTACAGAAAGAAAGAAAGAAAGAAAGAAAGAAAGAAAGAAAGCATAGAAGGAACGAATGCTTCTGGTCAAATAGAAAAGACCGATCACTAACTTTTATAAGATCAAATTGTATAGGATTTCCTCTACACATGGACAAGTGTGACAAAAAATATATTAGAACATGTGTTATACAAGCCTTATATTTTCCACATAGTGCTAATAATGTGTGTGTGTGTGTGTGTGTGTGAGCATGTGTGTGTGTGTGTGTGTGTGGCTCACCACTGAGGCGAGTGAGAGTCCAGTTCCTCCTGATGTCACTGGGCCGAGCAGGCAGATCGAAGGCGAAGGGCCCAGCGTTGGGGTTCAGGTCTCCATCCATGGCGGTGATGTTGATGCCGTTGGTTTCGGGTTTCTCGCACATCTCGACCTCGTGAGGGAAGACGTGAGGAGCGTTATCGTTAATGTCACGCAGCAGGATCTGCAGGGTGCCCGTCCCACTGGCTGGTGGAATTCCTGCACAAACACACGAATATATAGATAAACAGCACTGCATTGGAGTAAACAAGCTCAGTGCCCTGTACTCAGAGCAGCTGGAACCGACTGGTACTGTGCATACCCCGCGGTCTCGGTTTCATAACCATATGCAATTTGCCGAACTCGTTTTCCTGCTCGAGTTCTTCAATCACCGCAGCACAGCGAGGGTATCTGACCACTTCTCACATTATCCCGCTTTCTGTGGACGTACAGCGTGTACGGTGCAGAGCGCCGCTGGTGATACATGCTGCATGTTAAAGCAGCCTGAGAAGCTTTTGCTATTTAGGCCACAGAGTATGCCACAGAGGCTGGCCAACATTGCGCCATCTCTAACCACAAATCTTTTTACTGGAAGAGGCTTTGTCATTACTGGCCTCAGCTCAGCTCCAAACACTGCTAGCGAACCAAACAGTGCCTTGTTTACAAAGTGCGCCGTTCATTTGTATTCCCGAACTTAATAAATCGCCAGAGGTTTAAAACAAACTCGTTCGCCTCCTTTAACAGCAAGGTGATTCTGGACACCTTGAGCACTGGCCGACGTTCATCACTCGCTTTTCTGAAATGACGGATCCTTTCCGAGCCGGGTGACCAATGAACTGTGTTTCAGACTATTTGAAATTTGTCCTTACTGCAAAACGCGGATGCCCGATCAACGGTGGCGCTCTCATAAGAGCCTGGAAATGGAGGTCACGAGTGCAGAAATGGAGAACTTGCCCAAAGCTCTGGCTCTTCAAAAAGAGGTCGTGCTTGCTCATCACCCGCATCTGCCTTTCTTAAAAAGCAAACGGGACGCGTGCTGGCGCTTTCACCTTGCTTAAGGTGTCTCTGTTGCCGATGCTAAATATGGCGCTGCACTCGCACCTCCTGGGTGAGAAACCTGAGAACAACTCTGATGTGTCGAAGAAGAGAATGTGTTAGTGTGAGCAATATGTCTGGGCAGGGTTTGAGGGCTCAGCATTGCCCTTGTTTTTCACCACAAATAAACATTTCAACCCCCCCCCCCCCCCCCCCCAAATAAAACACCATGAGTCACTATGAGTCATGAGAAATGAAATAATTACACATAGCGGTTCGGATGAGCTGTAGCGTGAGCGGTCTGAGTCAAGCTGACAGACCTGCTGAATCATCCATCAATGAGGAAATGGGATGAAGAGGGCAGGTTTTAAAGGGAGCCTGGAATCGGATCTGTCTATTTTATTTTTTAAAGCCATGTTAGGTTAAGTTATGCTGATATATATGAGGCGATTCAAATTTTCAACCACCTTAAAAAAGTTTATTCTGCATTACGTATGATGATGTAACCTTTTTCTGCATCTACATTAAACGGTATGTGTGGAGGGGATATGGCCAGTTAATGATTTCTGGAGTGATGTCAAAAGGTTTTTAATGGGTTTTTCAGTTACTCAGTGGTCTCTTTTTTCAATCGCAGAAAAAACAAACTTACCGTTGTCAGTGGCGAGGAACGTGGCGTTGTACAGGTTATTCTGAACGTACGGGGACTCTCGGTCCAGGACGGCGATGGTGGCGATGCGTCCATTGTTTGGGTCGACCCTCAGCCAATCAGCCGGGTCAGAAAGTTTTGAGTATCTAAGACAGAAATAATATTGGAGTCGATGTCAGTTCTGCTTGAAAGGAAAACATTTTTGTTTGGTTGTATTCTGAATGTGGAATAGTTCCCCCAACTGGATGAACCAAAGAATACTTTAGGTTGGTGCTTCATTGTTTAAAAGCTTGTCTGCAAAATCTCGAACCATGTCACCAACCAATACACTGATAAAGTGTACCAAATAATTCAACATCCAACCAACAAATTAGAAGTTTTCACTATCAATCAAAATATTTAGAGTTCAACAGGGCAAAATCCTTGATGTCCTTAAAGGTTTAATGGACAGGTAATGTTCTAGTTTCATGATCTCCTCCTTTTCCTCCTGAGGACTATAAATAAGAACCCTGAATGTTTCCACAAGCCTACAACATCGGCTTATTTTATTACTCTCCGCACACGTACCTGATGGTCTGCTGCATAAACCGGTCGGGATCCTGGGCTACAAACGTGGTGAGCGACGACTGGGCCGGCATGCCCTCGTCCAGCTTGATGAGTTTGGGATTAGGATCGAAGTAAGGGCTCTCGTTGACGTCGATGACGCGGATGGAAACGGTGGCGGTGGACTGGCGTGGAAGGTGGATGCCTCGCTCTAGTGGGACTTCGTTGGTCACCACCACGGTGAGCACACATGTCCGGGTCGTCTCGAAGTCGATGGGCTGTTGGGGAAGAGAATGTTCCAATTTGAAAAAAATGACAGATTTTTTAAGTGTTTACATGGAAATGCATGGAAATTTATATTTTTTCAAATCTATTAGAGCAGTTTTTAATCGGACCGAGCATGTCAAGTGCGACCACACCCCCTAGAAATTGAATACAGGTGGAATTTTTGCTAACCTTGACGACTGTCACCAGCCCCTCGTTGGTTGTGGGGTCAGTGGGCACGGAGAATCGGCCAGTGGGATCTCCGCCTGTGATCTTATACACCGCATTCCAAGCTGGCGAGTTGGGCTGGTCTTTATCTGTCACCGTTAGATTGGCCACAATCACATTCACGCGATTTTCCGGGACCTCACCGAAGAACTGCGGGGTTGAAAAAAGTGAACACAGACACGTCACTCAATAGTCATTTGGTTCAATCTGGAGCTCGTCCCAGAAACACTGGGACCGAGGCAGGAATACATCCTTATTGGGATGCCAAGCCATCACACGTATTCTCACACTCATTCACACCTAGGGCACATTTCGAATTCCCAATCCACCTAGGAACATGTTTTGGGAGATGGCAGGACCGTAGAGACCCTGGAGGAGGAAACTGCACACACACAATAACATGATTTCAGGATCAAATCACAAACCCTTAATGCTGTGAAGTGGCAAGTTTACCTCCTGCCATGAGATGCTATTGAACCGACAATAAATTCTGGCACTGCTTCCCACCAGATAATCCCTTCCTAACATCTCATGTACGGTTTACAAACTAGAATTTAATCTACATGATGAAACCCAATGATGTTATCATGCTGAAATACTTCCTCTGCATGCTAGTGTATGTGAGTTACTCCAGGTAATCGAATCAGACACGTTTGGAAAACGTGATTTGTGTTATTCTCAGGGAGTAAGTGAGAGAGAGAGAGAGAGAGAGAGAGAGAGAGAGATTGATCGAAGAGAAGTCAGGCTGACAGCCTTCTGCAGGACGAGTTGCTCCGAGGTGGTGAGACGGCCCTTAATACAGCTGCTGATTAAACAAAACCCAAAGGTACTGGTTTTGAAGTCCTCATTAATATCTAAAGAACTGGCTGTCAAATACAACCAGGTTGTTCTTCAAATATACCTGGCTGTTGCACCACTAAAAAAAAAAAAAGATATAAGAAATTTTCCTCCTTCTAACACGATTCTGGTGCTATTTAACACATTCATCACACCTACAGGCAATAAAAACCGATATGACTTGGAGTATGATAATACACATATAGATATTGGTATTATTTTTAGTAATAATAAGCTAAATTAAACATTTCCGAAGGCACTGTGTTGAGCATGAGCACTCAAATGCACATAATAACTGCGTCCCAAAAAAACATTTTTGCATTATCCTTTGACATGAATTAGACTTGAAAGAAAGAATACTTGTTGGCCCTTAAAAAAAGTAATATTAAACATTAACATTATATGCATCTAGGTTTTAGGTTCTACTTGTGCCACCAGGGCAGCTCTAGGGCTGTACTATGTTGTCTGGCACCAGGATATTGGCAGCAGATCCTTTGGAGCTCCATGGATCGGACTTGTTTATCCTGGGTGAATCTCAGTCGGATTGGGATCTGGGGAGTTTGGAGGCCAGGGTGGTGGCCTTGGGCTCTTTTCCTGCTGGGCACCATGTGCAGTGGGCTGTGCACCACTGGGTGTTCGGGTGCCATTCTTTTCACCAGTTTTTGGTCTTTTTTTGTGGAACTGGACAAAACTTGCTGGCATTTGGTCCCCACTGGAAAGGATGAGCCTTGGATGCCAATGATCCTCTCACCAATGTACTGCTGTATAGATAGTAGGTTATCAGTTTTGTTCTGCTCACCCGTTAGTGATCATAATGTTAAGGCTGACCTTTATATAACTCAAGGTCTTTTAAACTGAGCTAAACAACAAACAAAAACATTTTAGTACCATCTCTCGGTTTCTAACCAATAACAGATGAGTCAGAACTTTTGCAACCAATCACAATGCAGAACGAGGGACTTTTTCACCTCACACAAGCTTGCTTTCAACTGAAGCTGGCTAACAGCTTTATAATCTTAGTTGTTTTATTATTATTATTATTCAATCAAAATATGGGTTTATTCTTTCTTCTAAAGAGTTTATCCTGTTACAGGCTTGCAGAGGTTTTTGGGGACAAGACCGGGTACACCCTGGACTGGGTGCCAATCCATTACAGGACACACACACACACACACACACACTATGGTCACTTTGGGAACGCCGATTAGCCTAATGTGCATGTCTTTCTGAAGAAACCCACCAGGTATGAGGAGAACATGCAAACTCAAACCCGGACCCTTGAGTCGACGGTGCTAACCATGAGGCCGCTGAGCTTCTAACCAAGAAACCGACACTAAAGGTGGGACTTCTTAACCTCGTGCAGAGACATGCTAATATTTTGTTAAATTATTTTGTCATTTATCTTAAAAAGAAATAAAAACAATAAGAACTTAACTAGCAATTAGTCATCCTACATTATAACGAATATACTTTTACCATCTTGGCAAAACAGCTGTTCCTTTTTTTTTTTCCCCTTCTGTTGTGTCTGTTATGTTCATATCCTTTTTTCAGTACATTGCTAATCATTATAATATATGGAAGTGTGTTTGACTCACAGTGTCGGTGGTGAACTCTGGCGGATTGTCGTTGACGTCGGTCACCCTGATGACAGCCGTGGCGGTGTTGGAAAGGCCATACATTGGGTTTCCCCCCATATCTGTGGCCTGGATAATCAGGGTGTACTGAGGAACTTTCTGGAAAGAGAAACAAAACAATCAGGCTGGAAAATATATAGGAGTGTTTTGCTACTCATTCAGCTTATTTGGTGGTCTGGGAGAACGCTTCAGCCGTATACTGGGAAAAAACAAAACAAAAAAAAAAACAAGGATTATCAAATCAAGAGTAATGAAATTCTTTGACCTTTTAACTTTAAGAAATGAAAAATATATACAGATTACTTCTTCCTGTAAAAAAAAAGTTGAGTAAAAAGCCACTTCACAAGTCCGTCTATCTAGAAACCCTGCTCTCTAAGTGCAATTTCCTCACACATTTGAGGATGTCAGGTTTTGATTAAGTTGTCAGAGATGGACTTTATCCTTCTTAATTCGATTTGTAATCTGATCCCAGCTCTTACAAATGTCTGTGATGCTCCTGCACTGAAGAATGAAACCTTTTTTTTTTCTTTCAGATTTTAAAATACACACACACACACACACACACACACACACACAATAGGAAGTTCAAGAAAGCAGGACCAAACTATAGATGTAGGGACTTGCCACATATTCATCTCATCTCATCGTCTTTATTGCTTTATCCTGTATACAGGGTCGCGGGGACCTGGAGCCTATCCCAGGACACTTGGGGCATGAGGCGGGGTACAGCCTGGACAGGGTGTCAATCCATTGCAGGGCACACTCACATGTTCACACACTATGGGAACGCCAATTAGCCTAATCTGCATGTCTTTGGACTGTGGGAGGAAACCGGAGTACTTGAAGGAAACCCACCATGGATGGGGAGGACTTGCAAACTCTACGCACATAACAGAGGGAATCGAACCCAGACCCTGGAGGAGCAAGGCGACAGTCGCTAAGGCACTAAGCTACCTTGCCTAGATAATTAACTAGCTTGAATCAAAGAAGCCCACATTACCACCTCTCTATATATAGCTTGAGGGCTCAATCGGTTAAGGCTGTGTGAGTTAATATAATTGGAAGGTGGGTGGTTCGAGCCCCAGCACTGCCAAGTTGCACGTACCCTGGCTGACCCCTATCATATATATATATATATATATATATATATATATATATAGTAGTGTTTTCAGTTTGCTTGGTTGTGAATTGACAGCTTCCAGCATGACTCTGCTTTCAGTCTGACTCACAGAATATGAATAATTACGTGTTTACTGTGCATTTCAGTGTTCTTTGCGATGACTTTTTTTGCTCTTTATTAAACCTCCTCCTCAGTAGCGTAGTCTGATTCGTTTCAAACAAACAGCGCTGAAAGTCGGCGCCTAATTTGCACCAGGAGCCTAAGCATATCTGTGTTTTTCACACACTTCGACACACTTTATAGAGTACCGAGTCTCGTCCAAACTCTAGGCTCTCTCTTTTATTTTCTGACCGTAGAGAGAGAGAGAGATCAATGGATCCATCGCGCTTCTGCACTCGGGGAGTGAAGCTGCTGTGCTAATCATTATATTTAATACCCCATTAACATCCTGCAAGGCCAGTGTCAATAACGCGTGGTGGGCAGCGGACAGCGTTACTCCGCATCATACTCGGGCTTCATTAATAGCCCGGCTGCATACATTACCGGGGATACGGAGCGGAATAGATTGACCAAGGGCGTCCCTTATTAGCATTTTACCGTCTATTTATTTTATTTAGGTTTTATCTCTGTCTGGAACGCCGCTTAATTAAACAGGTATACGATGACTTTAGGTGACACACATGTTCTCACGCACTCCATCAACACATATACAGTATACACACACACACACACACACACACACACACACGCACATCCCTGTGCACACCAGTGCAAATATTTCACTATTTGCACAGCCAAGGTGTTCGTTCCCACTCTGGGACGTTGACGAGTCATCAGCACCAGACATTTTATCCGACATTAGTCAGTCTGCCATTAAAAGCCTCATTAGGCAGCAGAAGGAACGAGGCTGAGGCAGGAAGCTGTCCAACCTGCTCTCACACGGGTTCCCCGAGTTTAGATTTCCAGACACCGCACACCTGATTCGGCTAATGAGGACTTTATAATTAGCTAATGAGCTGAATTAAGTGTCGTAGACCAGGGGGGGGAAAAAAAAAAAAAAAAAAAAAACATGACTGCATGTCCATATGTGTTTAACAGTGATGTGTTAAAGATAGCTGAGATCTGAGCGCAATGGTTTGGTGTCCAACAAAATGTCTCTTTCCGCAGATGTATGCCGCGTTCAGCGTTAAGCTATACCTCATAATTACAGAATTAAAATGTAAAATAACGTTCTGTATATTTAAAGAAAGAAGAGTAACCGGTCATTGTGAAAGATTACATAATAGCGATTGTGGATATGTGAGGAAAATCTACTGGCCAATCCTAGGGCAGGAGGCGGAGTTGGAAGAAATATATATATATATATAAATAACGATTCGGTTTATTCCAGCTTGTCTAACTAATGTTGATTGTGAGAAAACACTCACACACATGCTTTTACTTAACATACTGTCCTTTACATTCCATCCATACATACATCTGGGAACCTCTATAGTCCAACTACGGACCATGGAAGCCACTGGTGACCACTGTATTTATTCCCATTTTTTACGATCAAGGTAGGACGTCCGGTCAACACCAATTAGTCTTTGGACTGTGGGAGGAAACCGGAGTACCCGTAGGAAACCTAGCAAGCACGGGTAGAACATTCAATCCCCGAGCTAGGATTCGAACCCGGACCCTGTAGATGCGCGGTGGCAGTGCAAACCACTAAGCCACCCGTGCCTTTATACTTTACTAAAAAATGTCTTAAAATCTCCCCACTGAGTCGACAGGAGTTCAGACAGTTTATAATAGCTCCTCTGAGGATTCACCTCTCGGTCCAGCCCGGCCGCCACGGTGATAATGCTGCCGGTGTGGTTGTTGATCGTGAACATGTTCGCACTCGGGCTCTCGGGGTTCTGGGACAGGATCTTGTAGCGCAGCTGGCCGTTGTGCGTGCGCGGGTCGTCCTTATCCTCGGCTGTTACCGTCATCACGGACGTGCCTGAGAAGAAAACAATCCGTTAGCCATCAATAATAGTCATGTTTCTCTCATCAATACACAATTACAGTAACTGAGTTACAGGATTATTAATTTAAGATTTTTCTTAATGACTGCAGCAGCACTTCAAATGAGTCCTCAGTTTATCATCCCAAAAACTTTTTAATGAGCTCTGTTACGCCGAGGCACTTGCAGGAGAGGCGAAGAAACATTAATAATCAATAACACACACGCACACACACACACACACACACACACACACACACACACACACACACACACACACACACAGCAACATGCACAAGCTCATTTTTCTTCCTTTGTGAGGACCATGCAATGACTAATTAATGGTATGCTCTAACTTAAACCTCTATAACCAGAAAGAAATATTTAATTGAATGTCTTTTTTTTTTTTTTTTAATAAACACGTGATTTTTTTTTTTTTTCTGGAAGGCTAGCTGATTTGTGAGTTTCTGGTACTGTCCTTTTTTGTGGTCCAGTTTAGTCCTCAGAAAACAAGCTAGTACCAGGCTCTTTCTGAATACTCGATTGCAGGACCAGTTAACACTCTGGTATCATTGTGAGCACCTTACGTTTACACAATTATTACTTTGAGGTTCAAGTGTTCAAAGAATGATATTTTTCTAAAGACTCTTTTCTAAGATTTGACACTATATCTTCTTTGTGAGAACCTTTGGTCCTCTTTGGTCCATAGAAAAGGCTACAACACACACACACACATTTCTTTCTGAGGACCTTCCAGTGACATAACGATTGCTGTGGGTAATTCATGTTGTGACTAAATCTAAACTTAGAAATGACATGAGCCTCAAGCAAGTGCTGAGCAAGTGCATAAATTTTTGTCAGGACCAGGTGATCGTGAGGACATTTTATACTCTCCTTCTATCATTGGGAGGACCTTCCGTTTATATAAGAATTATTTTTAAACTATTTTTTTTCTACTTTTTTTTCCCCTTACAGTCACAGGGTCCCCAGAAAAAATACCCTTTTTTTTATAGCTGATACTTGAAAAAAAAAAGATGATAGGAGGAGAGTGTAAAATGTCCTCACAATTACCTGGTCCTCACAAAAATGTATGCGCTTAGTCAGCACTTGCTTGAGGCTCATGTCATTTCTAAGTTTAAATTTAGTCACAACATGAATTACCCACAGCAATCGTTATATCACTGGAATGTCCTCAGAAAAAAATTTGTGTGTGTTGTAGCCTTTTCTATGGACCAAAGAGGACCAAAGGTATCCAAAGAAGATATTTGATAATATACAGTCATTGTGATGATATTTAGTCCTATTTAGTCCACAGAACATGTACATGTATAAGCTAGGTACATACTTACACTACAGACACACACACAAACACACTCACCTGGTCTGGAGCCCTCTGGTACCGTCCCATTGAAGATCTGATGAACAAACTCAGGTCGGTTGTCGTTCATGTCGATCACGTTGATCACAATGTCAACAGGGTTTTCCACTTGATTGCCGTTCAGGTCCACTGCATGCGCTCTCAGCTGCACACACAGCACACATTTACATTTAGTCATTTGGCATGGCGCTTTTATTCAAATCGACTTAGAAAAAACATACCAGTATCCACAGACTCTCCAAGGATTTATATTTATAGACTAATGGAGGATTTCCATGAGCTAAAGTGGCCTAGCTGTTACACACAGATGATTTAAACACACTTTAAAAAAAAGCCTATACACATTAACAGTTGCAATAACACATACTCATACCACATACTAGCAAATGCTTCATATGTGCAAAAATGGCCATATGCCACACGCTCTTCTGTAATTACACTCATTATAGGACAGTCGCATAAAAAATAGATAAAGGACACTAGAAAATGTGACAACCAGATGTGCATGTGACGACCATCATTTTAGGAAATCCGCAATCCACTTAGTAAATACGTAAGTTTATATTGCTACACTGAACCCCACATTTGCATCCTTATAGCATTTGGGTGCTCTCTATCGCCCCCTCTCTACAAGGGTACTTTAAAAAAATAAAATAATAATAAATAAATAAATAGTCATGTTAACCAAAAATTCACATACACACACACACACACACACATATATATATATATATATATATATATATATATATATACAGTATGTATATATATCCACATCTGCAATTTGGGAACGCCAATTAGCCTAATCTGCATGTCTTTGGACTGTCGGGAAACCCACCGAGAACGGGGAGAACATGCAATCTCCATGCACACAGACCCGATGTGGGAATTGAACTTGGACCCTGGTGGTGCAGTGCAACAGTGCTAACCACTAAGCCACCGTGCCCCCATATATTTTTTTATTTTTATATATATTTTTTGCAAACGATTGCATAAAATTTGTATATTTTGTGTTTTCTGAATACAGAGGATGCTAAAGTGATGCATTACATACATTACAGTACATACAATATATACAACTGCAATGTACAGCAGAATAATAATAATATACTATTATACAGCATTTACACACACACACACACACACACACACACCATAATTTTAGTGTGAAGATAAGCTTCCACAGGCCATCTTATTCTTAGACTGCAAAATTATACAAGGTCTTAAATGGTAAAAAAAATTAACATCTATCGCACACTATGTGTGTGTGTGTGTGTGTGTGTGTGTGTGTGTGCAAGCTGGGGGTGAGGGGGTTGTTAATTGAAATGCCGTAGACTCATGAGCTCTGTGAGAACTTGCTGAGGGTAATGCTTGAAGATGCAGTTTCTAACTGTGAAATTGTGGCAGTAAATTCACAGATACGCTGCTGTCGATGCGTGCTTCATTTTGAGCCAGCAAGGAATATGCCTCATTTTTACTGCTTTAAGCCGCACTGAAATGGGCAGCGTAAAACACGCACATAACAAATGTACGTGTCAGACAGAGAGCCTGCCAACCCACACGCCTCTGGTAAAAAAAAAAAAAAAGCTTCCAGTATACATGGTGAAAAACAAAGAAAGGGCATTTATTTCTATACGAGCTAACTTGACGTGAAAGATCAAGCGCAGAAAATTGGCTAAGTGGACGACTGCGAGGAATTAACTGAGTGCGGATGACAGGTTGGGGTGATGGGTCCACGGAGGCGAGGGGTGGGGATAAGCGGATAGTTGCTGAGCGTTTAAGGGGCGGAGCTAAGTGAACGAATGCAGGGAGTTGTTAGATGTAGGTAGGGGGTCAATTGAAAAGAATAGAAAGGGGTGGGGCTAAGTGGAGCCAGCAGAGATGTGAGGGGCGTGGCTAAGTTGATAGCTAGAGAGGTGGAGAGATGTCCTCTATCATTAGTTTCCTACAGTAGCTTAACTTTCTTTTCGTTCAAGGATTTGCCACAGTGGACCATCCAATCCATAGACAACCTGGCTCAGGTTTTACGCCGGATGTCCCGACACAACCTTCCCATTTTTCCTTCTAACCAGGCTTGGGATGGCACTACATGGTAGTGTGGGTTCTGTCAGGGCTTGAACCCGGATCCTCAACGGTCCTGGACCCACTGAGCCACCACTCCCCATCAGCCTCCCAGCTCGTTGTTGAGTAACGATGAACATGAAGGAGTCCATGATTTTCCTTGTCTTTGGTTTTTCGCTTGAACTAATTAGGAATTCCGATTTCCCACTTATGTCTTAAGCTGAATTCGGCATCAATCCCAAATTCGAACAAAGTCGATCTGTCACAAGTAAGACTACAGATTAACAAAATTGATGATGCAGCATTTTCAGCAACAATTCATTATCTCCACGGGGACTGAACTCCACAGCGAAGGCAAACACAGTCTGCGTGAGGCAATTAACTTAAAGCTTCTTTACGGAAACGGGCGTTATTTATTTATTTATTTATTTAAATAAATCTGTACTCACGTGGAAGTTGGCGATGTGCTCGCGGTCGAGCGGTTTGAGCACAGTCAGCTCTCCTGAGATGGGGTCGATGGAGAAGATGCCAGTGGGCGGTTGGTCAGCTCCAGGCCCGGTCACGCTGTAGCGCAGGTTCACCTTGTTATCGTGGTCCGAGCGGATCTGCACCACAACCACACACACACACACACACACACACACACACTTACACAGATGCAGGAGTGAAACAGACCTAATCAGAGTCCTGAAGGAGCGACCTCTCGGTGCCCAAGCTTTCCAGAAACCTCACACTTTTTTTTTTTTTTTTTTTTTTAAACATGCCTGTGTGTTTGCTGATGCTTCAAGGCGGATTAAGTTCTCCAGTGTCATGCTGAAATTAATTACAACTTTGCCAATATTCATTTCTCGAGTCACGGCTACACTCTCGCGCTGCCGTCGAGGAGGCTTCTTTGACTCGGCGATAGCAGATGGTGTGTGTGGGTGTGTGAACTGTGTGGGTGCTCTGGAGTGCTCTGGGATTATATGTTGTCTGCGGGGCAAGTTATGTATGCAGGCGTAGGATGAGCGAAGACGGTTAAAGCATGCTGTATGATTTTCGACAGAACAATATACGAGGCTTTATGGTAAAATGGTGTAGCTGCAGGCTGCTCCGACTTATATCAGCCACCCGTAAGTGTGTGTGTGTGTGTGTCTGTATGTGTGTCTTTCTGTGTGAGGATTTATAAGAGGAAAATGAAGACGGAGAGAAAGAGAGACAGAGAGAGGCCTTACCCTGACTAGCTCCTGTGGAAAAGGTCCTCTGGAGTTCTCCGGGACATTAATAGGAGGAATAACCCAGTCTCTCTTCATGCGCTTGATCTGGCTGCTCACCTGCCGCGAGGGGATTATAATCTCCGGCAGTCTCCTGGACCCGGGCGCCTCCTGCACATCACACAACAGTCAGAGGAGCATGATGAGGGTCAAACTGGAGATGACTAAGATTAAGTACTTCGCACAGGAAACTGCAATTCCCCATTTAAAAATAAATGCATATAAGGATTTATTCAGTGTGGAACACAGACAATTTCTCTGTTTTCAGACAAATACATTATTACTATTATTATCATAATCATCATTTTAATAACATTATTATTATTATTATTATAATGTTTATTATTTGAATATGTTAATTAGCCAAATATTTATTTATTTATTGTCTGTTTAACACCCTATTCCTAAATTTGTCATGTGTTCAAAAATGTTGTTTCCGGCGTGTCTACATTTAGATTAAGAAATCGCATTAACCAGGATTACAAAATGTATAACTACATATGTTCAGATCCTGAATTAAACCAACAACTACAAATAATCGAACCTTTAACTAAACTAAACGTATTACAAGTAAATACATGCCATTGCATTCGATTATAATGATAAAATAATCACATTTGATATGATTTTACCCATTAATTAACCAAAGTAAAAAACACTGAACATCTGACTAAGCCTCAACTAAAAATAGGCTGAGGGGAATTTTTTTTTTTTTTTTTTTTTACATGAATATTGAGATTGAAAAGGCAAAATCACACAGTCTAATCTTTCATTTAATCGCCTTTAGCTTTGATTACAGCACACAAGGTGGTTTCCAGTTCATGTCTGAAAATGATTCCTCATGCTCTCAGAACCACTCGTTCATTATTTTGAGTCCTGGAATATGGCTGTGTCATCAGGAAAAAAATAAATAAATAAAATAACTCCATGAATGTGATAACCTGGTCACTGTCTCCAGAGTCTGGTACAGTGGACACTATACATGATGGGCGCAACACTTCATGCGCTTCCCTTCTTACCCTGACACGCTCATCAATCTGGACTCATCAGGTCACATGACCTTTTTTCCATCACTCCAAAGTGCAATCTTTATGCTCAATATCAAACTGAAGCCCTTTTCCGGATGAGTCTCAGTAACAAGTGGTTTTCTTAAGGACACACGGCTGGTTAGGCCCAATCCTGTGAGTGTGTGTGTGTGTGTATGGAAATGCTCTTTCTTTCACTATTAAACATACTGTAGCTCTGATTCTACTGTCAATTTTTAAAATGCAACTATACCAAGTATTTTAATGTTAATGTTTATAGTGTTTGGTTTCCTTTTTCTTTTCTTCCACAATATTGATGGTTCAGCACTACCCTGCACTGGACAGTTCCAATCCAATCAATTCCAATCACTTCACATCTCCTTAGTTGTTTTCTTTGCTTGATGCAGGTTGTAGCATAAGTGAGTGAGTGAGTAGGTATGTTGGTAGGTAAGTAAGCAAGTGAATAATAAACAAATAAATACCTAAGCAAACAAAAAATTCCTTCTGTACACAAAGAATAATGAACAGAAAGCCTGACTGTACAAGAAAAGTTGCATGTAAAAGCTTAAAAGTTGTTAAGATTTCTCTTTGAAAGACAGTTTCAAGTCGAACCCTTTTAGGAAGAGCTAGGAAGCCTTTATTACTCCAACACCCAGTGATAAACCGTCTCAAAGTGCACCAGAGACTTATTTTGAGGAGCGGAGTCCTATTACTATAAGATTATTATCCATGTCTGATCAGAACGCGTTTCAGATTCATCTGAATAACTAATACAGGATTATAAAGATTAGATTATAAGATTCTTTACTTGGATTTACTCCACATTTCATCTAATAGTCTCGCTAAATCTGCAGCGACAACTACATTAGTATTAAAATGAAACTGGATTTACATAATGATGCTGGGCTTTTTTTAATATACAGAATTATTCAGTGAGAGCGAAGTTCAGAAGAAATTCATTTAGGTGAGGCAAACATGCACATCTTTTAGACCAGCTGAAAGGGAATAAAATGCCTAGGCTGGAAAAAAAAAAAGGACTCACATGTTTGATCTTTGAACTTTTCAAACATGCACACGCACACACACACACACAGCAGACACAGACTCCAAATCGTCTATCCATCAAACCATTCGGTTGTTTCGACAGTACCTGCATGGCAAATTATTCTAAAACCCCCAAATGCTTCAAAATGCATCTTTAAAAAAATATTATATAAAATATAATAATAAAAAAGGACAGTGAAATCAATCTGTAACCCACGGATGATATTGAAACTGAAAAATAAATCTAAAAAAGAAAAAAAGAAAAAAAAAACCTTAAGGAATATGAGCTGACTTCTTTACTCAAAGAAATCTGCTTCAAACATTTTCAAGAATAAGGCACGCAAAGTTCAAACAAGCAAACCTGGAAACTCGCAGCACCTCCTGCTCTCTATCCGGCACGTGCTGCCGATTCTGATGGGTCGTACCAATTATAATGAGCGACGACTGCATTTCGCATGCGCAGGGTTCCAAGACTCCTAAACTTGACCTGATTTTGAACTTTTCAAGAAGATTTCAAAGTTTCCTCGGGGTAAACTTTCATAACTTCAAAAAGATTGTGTGTTTTAGTAACAGTCAGTAAAAACATCTCATGAGCACTTTTACCACGGTAAAGGTTCCATACTAGACTGATGGTACCTGTTCCATGATGTCCCATAGGGTTTAATATGATGTTAGCCCCGCCCCCTTTGCAGCTAAAACAGCTTCTGTGAAGGCTTTCCACAAGGTTTAGGAGTGTGTTTATGGGAATATTTTTTAGAAATGCTTCCAGTAGTGCATTTGTGAGGTCAGACACCGATGTTGGACGAGAAGGCGTGGCTCGCAGTCTCCACTTTAATTCATACCAAAGGTGTTCTGTTGAGGTCGAGGTCAGGACTCGGGACTACAACGAACTCGCGCATCCATGTCTTTATGGACTTGGATGGACTTCATGGACTGAAAAGCAACCCCACACAAATTCCAACATGACAGCGCACCAGTGCACAAAGCAAAGTTCATACAGCCACAGATGAGCGAGTTTGGTGTGGAAGAACTTGACTGGCCTGTAGTACAGGATTAATGTACCATAATGTTACTGTTTATATAGTAACATCTGCAGCGCCATTTTATCTCTCAAACACAATACTTTGGTGAATAACATGAAACACTAGAATTCCAGACGATACCTGCTGAACTTTGGTAGCTAGTGTGGTACACAATAAGTACCATGTTATTCACCCAAGTACTGTTATACATACCATAGTACAACCACATTACTCACTGAAATGCCACAGTACCCACCCTGGTTATCTATAAAGTCATATGCTGCCTGGAAATAGTGCTGTCCAAAGTCCCACTGATATGCCAGAGTACCCACCCTGTTTATCTATAACGTTTGACTTTATGTATGACTAAACTATGTAAAGTCATACAGTACGTTTCCCTTAAAATGGTGCTGTCCAACGTACCATGGTGATACTACAGTGATACTACTATGGTAAACTATAGTTTACCGTAGTAGAAATTCTTCCTGGTGGACAACAGCATTTTCCGCTTAAGGAATTTAATGAATTCTCCAATCGGATTCTTTAGAAAGTGTTGATTACTTTTTATTTAAACAGCTCAGACATTAGTGTAGCTGTCATTCAAATCACAGTGTATATATTAATCTGCTAGTTCTAATATGTGCGTGTTTCCACATTTTCTGTAATGAGATGTTTGTGCAAAACTTATGGAAGGAAGCTCCAGGCTAATTTACATCATTAGTAGTATTATTATTGGTATTGTTATCTGAGACCACTAATAACAAGACAGATATCCAGTACATCTTTAGAAGATCTTTAGACGTATTTAGCATCAAGTGTCGACATTGGTTATTTCAGCTGCAGTCTTCGCTATTGTTTATTTCGACTCTTTTACACTCTAGAAAGGAATTTTCTATTAGAAATCAAACTGCATTTGGATGTATTTCTGCCTCTCCCAGTGCGTGGGCTCTCTCTCCTCGTTTTCTCTTTATGGAGCTGAAGTCTGCTGTCGAACCTGCTCCAGGTGTGAAGGCAGTGTGTGAGGAAGGCTAATGTGTTTTAACACGTCTCTCCACACACAAAAGGACACCCGGCTGAAGGGACAAAAGGACACCTATGAGGACAGGTAGCATGTGGAGCAACATCAGCTCAGTGCTCATCTCCTGCTAGGTTGCTACAATCAGTCGTTTCGTGAGACTGACACATCACTCGCGCTGCATATTTTAAAAACATCTGTCTCGTCTACTAGGTGCAAGAGTCGATATCTCGCATGCAGAATGTCAGGTAGAAATTACTGTACAAAATACAAGTGTACGTCAATGTCTTAGAGCAGGCATATTGGAAACAAACAAATGGCTCGGAAACCTTATTTCCGATCCGATCCGCTTGTCAGTCTTTTATAGACATGTCCGTTTGACATCCTCGTCAATAATTATGAAGAAAAGACACTTAGCCTTTAAGCGAGCTTGGAAGTGATGGCATGAAAATACTTGCTAATGCACAGTCTAGTTGAACTCTAAGTTTTTGGGGCAGAGCTACATATACATGGGTGAAAATGGTGGTGCGTTCTATTAGCAATGTTGCTCGCTAGTCAAAACCAAATAATCATATAGAGACCCCAGAATTTGACTCCAGTGTACCAGGACCAAGTCTGCAACGTATATACTTTAAATACGTCTACCAAAGGAGCGGCAGTGGACTCAAATACTGTATCAATCATTACACCTACTAGCTAGCTAGGAGGTGACAGCAGCTATTTACCAATGAGCCAATTCATGGGATGAATTCTGTGGCATGGGACGACAGAGTGTATATACTATAACAGTCCGGTTATTCATATATATGTATATGAATAACCGGACTGATTCCAAATCAGACCCAAACTACAAAACCAAAAAAATAATCATTGTCTCATTGTCTATACAGCTTTATCCTGTATACAGGGTCTCGGGGGGGGGCTGAAGCCTATCCCAGGAGAATTGGGGCACCATGGATAAAATGCCAATCCATCTCAGGGTACACACACATACACACACTACAGGCAATTTGGGAACACCAATTAGCCTAATTTGCATGTCTTTGGACTGTGGAAGGAAACCAGAGTATTAGGAGGAAACCCACCAAGCACAGGGAGAACATGTACACAGAGATGGGAATCGAACCCGAACCCTGGAGGTGCGAAGCAACAGTGCTATCCACTAAGCCACCTAAGGCTTAGTGGAAAAAAAAAACTACGACATAAAATTGTCGTACATTCAGGGATGTTCGCAACTGATTACAGAGACCCAAGATATCATACAAATCTGATAATCATCATGCACCTGGCAAGATTGTGTAGGAGTATAAAAATCTTATTCAACCCCCTTTATTTAACCATTAGGGAGCTTTTTTCCTTCACCGATCCTACAACACTTAATGCACCTTTAAAGACGCACTCTGCTGTATTCTAAAAGAATTTCAAGTCTGTAACAAACATATTCTTTTAAAATTGCCTTATAAAATACTTGTGCTTGGCAAAGGTGCAATGCAGTGCAAATACAATACACTCTGGCTAGTTTCTTTATTTCAGCCAACATTTTTCTGGCCTTGAAATGGGGTCTGCTCCAGAACGCAACGATTGATTGATTTATATCAACAAAACAAACACCAGAAACGGGGAGACTGGTGAAGACCGGGACGTAAAATCTTGCCAAGGATGACAAACTGCACTCAAAAAAATAAATAAAAAATACATACATTGTTATGTCTAAAGGTGTAATGTACATAATATTCTGCAGATACAGTATTCCAGGATCGACGAGCCAGACTAACACAGTCAATGCTAATAATATCCATCCATCCATTTCATGAACCAATAATGACTAGGTTTTAAAAGAACAAACACGCCGCATATGTTTCATGGCGTTTAATGTCAACCGTTTATAAATACAAAGGTGCAATTACATCCTCTAATGTACTATTTTCTAAAACCAGGACTACAACCTCACCTTTAGAAAGTTTTAATCAGTGTATTGTTTATGTTTGTCCTCTCTTTAGTGTTTTAGATGTTCTGTCCTTATTTAATCAATTTGTTGTTTACATTTATTATAGTAATGATTAAGGTGCTCACATTAAATTACCTTAATGGAACATGAACCTGTTTTGTGCATGTTCTAATAGATTAAAGATCAATCTCTGAATTACTAAAAATATAAATACAGTATATATATATATATATATATATATATATATATATATATATATATATATATATATAGCTACACATCATCCATCTAGGAACCTCTATAGTCCGACTAGGGACTGTGGAGGCCAATGGTCACCACTGTATTTATTCACATTTTTACACACTATGGTCAATTTGGGAACGCCAATTAGCCTAACCTGCATGTCTTTGGACTGTGGGAGGAAACCAGAGTACCCGGAGGAAACCCACCAAGCACGGGGAGAACATGCAAACTCCATGCACAAAGACCCCAAGACGTGAATCAGACATGGACCCTGGATGTGCAACTACACACACTACCTATATATATATAGTGTCGATACTGGAAAATAATCAAGGTTAGGATAATAACATTGAGCTTCTCCCCTAGTTGCATCACACCTATACATATTCTGTTTCCTACTCCACAAAAACTGAACTTAAACTAGAAGATATATGCTATGTGATAAGACTTGTGAAAGTCTTAAAGGTTCGATATGTACCAATCACATCATTCCTTATACTATATTTTCTAAAAGGTTGTAGAAAAAATTACACTCTGGTTCGTTTCTGATTCAGGGATTTGCTAATTCAGGGATTTTTATTTTTAAAGAATAAAAAAAATCTTTTACAGCGCCCTCTGGTGGCTCGGAGGATCTAAGCGCTGTCTTACACTTCTAAAAGTTGGAAACGATCCCGAATGCTTGTTTTTACGCGTCCCTGCTTTGGTACATATTCTGCACTAACGAAATAAGCCATGAGAAAGATTTCCCCTTGTTGACTGCGACCTGTTCTTGATTACACTGGAACAAAAATTCCGATCGCTCATTATTCTTGGCCTGCGAGGGAAATGATGACGTGTGTTGTGTCTTGTGCGGACATAAGAGGTCATGAAGATGTTAATGAAGAAATCTTTAGCGGTCATTGATTTCAGCACTCCTGTGGGCCCGTGCTGCTCTCTGCGCTGAGAACAAAGCTAATTGCCGATGCAACAAGTGAACGCGCGACTGATTTATGACAAACAGCATGGGGATCGCTTATTAATGAGCACCTTACATAACCAGTGAGCCAAAGGGCTTGATGGAAATGTCATTAATTGCATATGAACTCTGGGCCGCCAGCGGTGACATCGCGGCCCACCGGTCCACCAGGTATAGATAGTGAGCGTCCGTCCTTCAGCCTGTAAATCCGTTCAATCGGCGACTGATAAGATCTAAAATGGCACACGGCAAAACAAGCGACCGAGCCAGGATACTGGTCTCGTCAGCGCGCACTTTGTGTTTACACTTAATATTCATATGCGTGTTTACAAGCAGCCCAAATATCAGTCTTACTCGGTGGCACATCCTTATAAATACAATGAGCACAGAGATTAACGACATCATTAAAAGACCAAACCTGCAGGAGATGCGGTGCTTAATGAGGAGGAGCTGCCACATCGTGCAGCTTGTATTCATTACGCTGCCTACATTTAGGTTACGAGAAACCCCGATGCATCCTCCCACTGACAAAGCGCACAGGAATTATGGGATGTGCTTGAGTGGGTTAGTAAAAATAATATGAAAGTTATTACTATAGGTACATCTTCAATCTTAGGTTTGACCGTGTACATCTTTAGAAAGTTTTAAGGGGCGTTCAAGTCAAACTGGGACACTGGTACAGCGATGAGACTCTTAGCCGCAGTAAAAATGTATTAAAGAAGGCAGTACGCCCGTGAATGGCGGTCCAGGCCGAGGTGGTTCGGAGCTCACTTCAGTAGCTCCCATGAACATCCAGAGAGCGTTCATGGGAAAAACCACAATCATTCACCAACAAGTTTAAGACATTAAAGGAGTTCCTGGGAGGCCAGTGTTTCAGACGTGAAGCAGGCAGACCGATTATGGCTCCAGTGTACTGAGAGAACTTTCTACCTTGATGGTATTCAAGCACTAGTGAAACACTGGGATAAGTGCATTAGTGTAGGATTATATAGAGAAAGAATGTCCAGAATGTTCTGTCATTCTGCACAATCAAAAATCCCGGTTTGACTTGAACACCCCTTAAAGTGGTGGTATGCTACAATTTAAAGTGTTTCTGATTATTGAACACACACACACACACACACATATATATACACACACACATATATATATAGGAGGGGTGTTCAAGTCAAACCGGGACCTTTGATTGTGCAGAATGACAGAACACAGTTATGAGAGTAAAAACTCCCTCTGTTTCTCTATGTAATCCGCTGCCACTCTATTTTTTTTTTTAATGACATTTTGATGTCGATACCTGATTGTGTAAAACTGTAAAACTGATTGTGTAAAACTGCACTGTTATATGTACTGTGGTATGTGATGTTACTCTCTTTTAAATGTAACGTTGTAATTAAATATAAATTATTATTAATCATTAAATATATATATATATATATATATATATATATATATATATATATATATATATATATATATATATCAATTATTATTAATATAAATTCGGTATATTTAGGCTATAAAAGATTTATAAAACAAAAGAAATTTTCTATTTTTGGATAACATTGATAACATTGAGGGGTTGGTAAAGAAAATATAGGTGCTATTCATTTAAATACATCTTAATGTTTTTTTAAAAGCATGCATAGGTTTAGAAAGCTATAAAAGTAGAAAAGTGATTCATTTGTGTTCTTTCTGGTTATTACTAGAATATTCACTCATTTAGAAAGCCATGTGTTGCCAGAAAGAAGCATTTAAATGCAGCGATGAAGTACCAGCAGGAACTGAAAGAGAGAAAAAAAAAAAAGACAGAGAGGGTTAGGAAATGAAAAAAGACCATAAGGAAAGGGGAATGGAAAGAGCAGGGAGAGAATCCAATCAAGAGAAAGGAAAAAAAAAAAAAAAAAGAGGCGAGAGAGAAAGATTCCGCCAGGGATGTTACAGTCGACTGTTCATAACCCAGACAATTTACACCATTTAAAGCTGTGGAAAAAAAGAGAGAGAAAGGAAGAGAACGGATCCTGTTCCCATGTGTCTCATGACACAGACACGATCTCACCACGTTCTGAGTCCTGAACACGTGCAAATGAGTTCATCACCTCATGATGGTAAAGAACATGTGCCAGGTTATATATAACCCAACTGCGTGCTCTGCTTCATACAGCCTGACGATGACACACACACACACACACACACACACACACACACACACACACACACACACACACACACACACACACACGCTCTTATAGCTTTAACTGCATGCAGGAAGCCACAACGACTTCCTCAGGATGATGCAAAGCCTAAATCAGGGCAAAAATATTTATAACAAAGTAACATCATGGACAAATCTGGTCACTTGGTAATGTCTGAGTATGTGTGTGTGTGTGTGTGCGTGTGTGTGTGCGTGTGTGTACTTTCTATCGCGTAGAATAGGAATAGGAAAAGTTTCTCTAAAAAATGGTTTGGTTTTGAATATTGATGAAATGTTGTGAGCAAAATCCAAAGCCATGCCCGTGGGTGCCAATACTTTTAAGCACGGCGAAAAATCAAGACATCTGAAAAAAAAAAAAAAAAAAACATATCAAAGATATAATTTACTGTAAAGGGAAACGTAGTGAACGTCGTCATTCTGCCTATGTAGTGAAGGAGCACAGTGAGTGGAAAAGGCTTTTGGAATTCTTTGGGGAACCTGAACACTGGGGATTAGATGTGGATAAGTAGACACTATGGGGGTTTTTAGAAAAAGATACAGAAACTACAACATGTCAGATGTGGGTTAAGCTGTTCCTGAGCCGTGCCACATATCTGACAGCTTTAATCTGTATCCGCGTTCGCTTTTTTCGCTACATCGGAAAACCAGGAGTAACATGACGATAGTGAACGGGATCAGTGAAGGAAATCATTTTGTATAGGAAAGCAACCAAACTCAATATACATCCAACCTAGTCTACAGCGTCGCTTAGTCACAAGTTATGAAAACAAATAATGAACTGGAATCTGAATCGATGTTGCTATAGTAACGAGGTTTATTCCTCAGAGAGAGGAGGGGGTCAGTACAAATCAAACCACATCTATCCATTTCGCGCTCATTTCTACACTGCACTGCATCACAGTGCATCATGGGATTACAGTAATCCACTCAATTTCTCCAGTGTGTGTTGCTACAAAACACCACAGAATTCCATTCATCCATCTAGGAACCTCTATAGTCCAACTAGGGAAACTGGATTACCCGCAGGAACCCCAACCAAGCACACTCCATGCACACAGACCCCGAGGCGGGAATCGAACCTGGACCCTGGAGGTGCAAGGCGATAGTGCTTTACTTCTAAGCCAAAATGCCTCCGCCATAAAAAAATAGGCCGCTGTATAACAAATAAAGAAAGGTATTTCTTTCTGTTTCAGCCACACCTTTCTTCATTTCCTGATCAACAAGATCAGCTGGGTTCACCACTAGGGGAGCTGTAGAGCATCAGCAACCACTGGAGATAGAAAATCAAACCATTTGCAAAAACATACCATGTGACTCCTAAGTAGTGTGAAAAAATGGTTCCCAGTTCGATTTGGACTTTTTTTTTTTGGAATAGAACCTCTCATGGCTCTTAAAAAAAAAAAAAAAAAGTCTAATCACGGTCATACCATGATTCACCACTAGAGGCACTGCTCAGCATGACTGACCTGGTAACCTTGACAACGTCCAACTCAACAGGCTGAAATCTGTTTTCTTCCCTTTCTTTGAAGCTGATTTGAGCTTGTTCTCCTTCGTCAGTCCTCGAGTTGTTGCATATAAGTTTGTGTTCAGCCATGAATTGACACATTGAGATTTTAATCACAGTGCATCCATTCACTCACAACACCTCTTTTCTCTGAGCCATTAAATCACAGGGTTTAAAAGGCGTAAAGACTTTCAGGCGCAATAACGTGGAAAGCAAACAGATGGAAGCCAGCATTTTTTTTTTTAAAAAGGTTATATCAACAATCAACATCTCTTGTTCTTTATACAAATCTGTCATTCCGATGCAGCCGCCAAACAACGGGAGTATAAGCAGCTGGCACGGCTGATTTCATACTGTTATTAGGCCTGTTAAAGTTTAGTGTCCATCACGTGCAGTCTTTCAGGAATGTTAATTTCATTTATTTTCCATATCTGTAATTAGCGATCGTTGTGATTGTAACGCGCTGGCAAATGGGATTCGGGGAAATGGAATTACTGCTCAGGCACAATAAACCATATGGCACAATAGTGCACAGAGAGGACCTGATGGTTTTTATCCGGCTTCATTATACACTGAAATAGGCGCTCGTATGCATGCCAGCCGTCGGCCAGGGAGGGGCCCGGAATTCATCGTTCTTTCGGATTAAGAATTACCTAATTCCTTCCCACAAAGAAAAACAACCTCAAAAGCCCATTTACATTCATAGGAAAAGGAAATCCATAAGGGTTCCTGCTCTCTCTCTCTCTCTCTCTCCAGGGGTTCTTCTCAGAATCTGAAAACCCTGTCTATAAGAATCAAAGAATGTTTAGAAGTGTAAGAGTTATCGTTTTGTTCAAAAGGGGGGGAAAAAAATAAAAAATAAAATCTCCCACTTGAAAATCTCCCACATGAGACTATAGCATACGATTGCTTAGCATGAAGAAAAACAAGTTATCAGACTAACTCAAAGTGTTCCCCAAAGGTTCCCCGGGAGTTTTATGCTTCTTGCTTTCTAAACGAGGTCTACTTAAGACTTCTAGCTTCTGCCAAAATGCTCGGCAAGCTGGTCAAGCAACTGCAACAACCTCACAGATTAATCAGTCATGCAATCGGCGAAACCGGAGACGAAGCCTGGTCAGAAAAGCAGATCCTGTGGCAGGTGTAGATCAGTGATTAATGCATCGGACTACTGACTGGAAAGGCCCAGGTTCAAACCCAGAACCACCAAGTTGCCGCTATTGGGCCGTTGAACAGGAAAGCCCTGGACTGTCAGATGTAAAATGGGATCAAATGTAAATCTCTCTGCATAAGTGCTTCTGGCCAATGCTGGGAATGTAAATAAAGAAGTATCGATGTTTAGATAAACCCTACATCGGTGTATTTCTTTGTACATTTTTGCACTCAAGCAGGGCTCATTTGCACTCCCACGTCCTCTGGCTCGGAGCTCATCTCCGCACTAAGGGGAACGCACGTATACAGGATGTGTTTTTGATTGAATTAGACCGTTGAGAGAGTTACAGCAATGCACATCTTAAACATCTCACACCGGACTGCTTTCTCAACCATGGACAATGAGCTGGATTTGTGAAAATACTTTGGATCTGCTCCTACTCTTTGGGTCGTAACTTCAGATCCTGAAGCTATAAGTGTTACTATTTTATAGTTATTGTTTGTTAAACCGATTTGTTGAATGTAAGACTAATGATGCTATTGATAGACGTTATTGCATCCTGAAGCAAGAGTCATTTTGAGGAATAGTCATAATGTACTGGAGAATCTGTTTAAAACTTGTTAAGTGAATTTCACACGCTTTTAGTAGCAACGGTTATAAGAGTAAAACGAAATCGTAATCAATTTTAACCTGATTAGTTGGGGTTTAAATCGTCTATCCATGAACATCGAGGGTGCCATCGTGAATAGAAACCAGTTTTTCCTACTGAAAGTCTGGTCTGTACGGTTGGAAAAGCCTCAAAACTCCATAATTCCCCAGACTTGAGCGGGTTAAAACGTTTTTTTTTTTTCTTTTTCACAACTGTTTCTGGCATCCGTGTTCTGATTGGCTAGGAAAATGCACTTCCGCAAAGGGGGGTGCTCAGGGGTCGGACGTTTTAAAGTTGCAGACACTGGAAGCAAAATCAGGCCAGAATTAAACAACATTTCAGCTGGAAAGTTAAAACGTTGCCAAGCTTTAAGACTTATATTAAGTTATTTATTTATTTATTTTTAAATAGAAGCATAAGGTATGTGGTTTGTTTAAGGCTTGTTTTGCAGGTTCCGTTATTAACGGAATAACAACAATTTGTTGTCGTTGTTGTTGTTCAGCCGACATGAGGACGTGATTGAATTTGAAAAGGTGTGAATGTGAGTGGATCCAGGGCGCATCACCGTGCCTGTTTACCATAATGACAGGTTACAGGCCAGTGAGAAACACAGATGTAAGACACGATGACGAAGATTGGATCTGAGGAAGTAATTAGCACTGATCGATAACGCTTGTACCGTGAAGTGACTTTCCAAAAAACAACAACAACAACAAAAAAAAAAAAACAATAAATACCTGAGACTGGTGCCCTGTTGACGGCCGGAGCCAGATCTCGGTCTGCCACTGCTCCTGCGTGGAATCATCTCGCGCTATGACTAGCAGCGGGGAAGAAGTCAGCAAGGATGAGGAGGATGAAGACGGCCGGAGCGTCCAGAGAGACAAGACCTCTCCGGTGATCTCGATCCGGAAATCTGTCGGCTGGCTGCACTCGAAGTGCACTCGCCCTGCTCGCCCGCAGTCCTGGAACATCACTGCAGGAAAAAGAAAAGAACACAAAGAGAAAGAGACAGAGTGAGTGAATGTGAGAGATTCCCCACAGGATACCGCGCGTAGCTATGTTTGTGTGTGTGTGCTTCTCTGTCTGGCTTTGAGAACATAAATGCATGTTTTAGACAAGATTTGTTGGAGAAAAGAAGGGGGGGAAAAAAAGAGCTAAAAGTGTGACGCTCATACATTATGGATGGTGTTCAGCAGCCCCACCGGCTTTTCTACGGCATGAAAGGAGAACGAGTGGAAGTGGGAGAAACGCAGCCCTAAAGGATGCGGACGGAATCACAACGACGAGTCGGAGCGCTCTGGCGCTTCACCGCGCTGCTCTGAACCTCGCTTCTGGAGGAGGAACGTACCTCCTCGGGGACGTTAGGGGTTATTGGAGGCGCGGTGATCCTCCGTCATTGATGATTTTCCTGTATCAGAATGCCTCTTTATGTTGTATTCGTTTTCTCCATCGCTCTCTGTTCTGTCCTCTCTCTCACACACACACACACACACACACACACACACACACACACACACACACGTACACACACTTGCTGGAGCAGAGCGATGACACGGTGCCCTGACAGGAGCTCTCTTCTTGGGCATGAAACGAGACCCCTTGGGCAAACAGTTACTTTCTAAACCAACTAGCCACATGGCATACACAATATATCAGCCTAATCTGGTCCAGCCCTCCTCCTGCGCTCAGTGATGCTAATGATCTCTGCCACGTAATTAGAGCGGAGAGTTATTAATAAAAGCGGGCATTTACACACGAAAGGCCTCGTTCTGAACTGCAAATTGGATGAAAAACTCGGTCCCAGTCCCGGCTTCAATGCGGAGCTTATAATTAAAACCGAATATTTAAAAAATAAAAAAGTCTTGGGGGGGGGGGGAAATGATCATACGGCGGAGGAAACAAGAAGGAGGAAGGGTCGGATGTTACGTGCTAAATTTTTTCGCCGACTCTGGACAAGCTGACAGCACTTAAGCCACACGGACGCACGAGGCAGTCAAGCGTTTCGGCGAGCCGCTCTCTCTATCTATCTCGCTCTCACCGTCCCTGTCTTCTTTCATTCAGTTTGTAACACGTCCAGAGGGAATAAAAGAGCAGGAAGGAGGAGATGAGAAGGGGGTGTGAGGGGGAAAAAAGAAAGGAAAAAAAGAAGCCACAATCGGTGTAAACAAATGCATTGGACACCAGCTCCGGCTCCGCTTCCACCTTCGGAGAGGACACTGAAATAGCCGAGGCCTTCGAGAACTGTGAGATGAGAGCAAATGAAATTTCAGCCGCGATTATCACCCTGACACATACATGAGAGAGAGAGAGCGAGAAACCGAAAAAAGACGCCGCACTCATTATTTACACTACACAAAGGTACAGCGCGGCCTCTTGCACCGAATACACCTGAAAAAAAAAAAAACAAGTTTTTCTCAACACACACGCCGTTCTTTCTCTCACTAAACCGTTCCCAATCATCAAAAAAACAAAAAAAAAAAAACAACCTCTGTGTCTCCTTCAGCATTTTCGTACTGCAGTCTGTCAGAAAGGCGCTGACTTTTCCCATTACCTGGCTCACCTGTCAGTCAGGAACCAAATCTAGACTTCACGGCCGGGGTTTCTCAACAACATGCCGTTTCTCTAGGAACGCTCCAAAAGTGAACGGCGTTAGATTAGCTACAAAATTGCACCTTCTCTCTGAACCGATTATCTTTTAGCCTTATTCAGACCGGATTCGTTTCACACGGCGGTCTGGAATAATGCGATTATTACTGGAATATCACATCGGGAGCTCATTTCCGTCTGGACGAACGTGGGGCGTCGGTGATGACTGCGTCATGACGATGCAGCAGGGTTTTACCTTTTAATCCGAAAATGTGGTTCCGTTATGAGAAAAGTGGAACGTGTTACACTCCTGGAAACACTTCTTTTCTGTATTCGCCCGTCAATGTACTATGTACAATGTAAAAACTTTTATTATAATGAATGAAACGCTGTAGCGACATTAATTTGCCAATGTTATGGACATCGAAAGACCGTCTTTATTATACTGTTTATGAGAGGTACAATTGTGATAGTCGTTCGAGTCAAACTGGGACCTGTGATGAAGGCGTAAAACCGACTGACATTAACTGGAGGCATCAAGCGCAGTACAGTGATGAGATTCTTAGCCGCAGTAAAACATTTGAATGGTGTTTAAAGAATGCCGTACGTCTGCGAATGATGCCGGCGGCCGAGGCGGCGTTTCGGAGCCCACTGCAGTCGTGAACAATCACTGAGTGGAATGCTTCATTCTTTCAAATTGCCGGATGTCTTGTCGCCAACCTGACGGAGAGACGTAACTGTACCCGTCTGTGAGAACTGTACACACAACTGTGCACTGTACACACTGTATTTCCACATGTTAAAGGAGTTCCTGGGAGGCCAGCGTTTCAGACGTGAAGCAGGCAGATCGATCATGGCTCTATAGTACTGAGAATACTCTCTACCCTGATGGTGTCCAAGCGCGAGTGAAACACTGGGATAAGTGCGTTAGTGTAACAGCGGATTATATAGAGAAATAAAGGGAGATTGTACTCTCATAACTGTGTTCTCTTATCCTGCACGCGCCACCAAAAGTCCCGGTTTGACTTGAACACCACTTGCAGTTTAATGAAATGACTATGGAAGGGCGTTGGCTATATGACACTGGGATAACGGTGATGACGTCAATGCGATGTGTTGCGCATTCGACTCCAAAACTATATTTATTACAGGATTTACGTTCTTCTATTCCAAAACTAAAATACAGCCTACATGAATCTAGATGTTATATACCACATAATCCGTCGTCTAAATGCACTTTAGCTGTCATTTCCGGATAAATAAATAAATAAATAAATAAACAAATAAACACCTTGACTCCATAACCCGCAGCTCCACTCCATGAAGAACGAGAACAGCTGTTTAATCGAACGCCATTTAATCGGGAGTTTAATGACACTTGAAAGCTCGGCGGTGCCACGGCAGTTTATCAGAACGGGACACGTCCTCCGCTCGGGTCGGACTGATTTTCCTGGACGGCTGGCTGGCTGGCTGGCTTTAGGAGGGCTGTTTATTATTCCAGACGTCCCGTCCGTAATTGCTACAAAACCTCGCCTCATTTTTTTAAAGCCCTCCGCTTATTAGGTTCTGCGGAGATCCCGAACATCGCTCGTGGGGCCACGCTTAATCTCCAGGTCCTTAGGTATACTATACCGGCCTGGAACGTGAACATTTCACGCCTGCTAGCAAGAGAGCAAGACGTACTGAAACCCTGTGCATCGCATCTTAACATCAGTGAGCGAGTGATGAACGGAGAAAGAAAGAGCGGCTTCAGAGCGGCGCTGAAAAAAAGAGAAAAACAATATGCTGAGCAGACTAATTAATTTTATCACCAGCACTGTCTGATTCTCCTTGCTTCCAGTGAGCTCGCACTAACTCCTCCACATTCGGTTGCCTTGACGATAGACGACGCACAGACGCTACGGGTCCACCGGCTAGGTGACTGCCAGCTGAAAGGAATTTTTCTGTCTGGGTCTTTGACAAGATTAGTCAAACCCCTGAGCTTGGGAGAGGATTTGGTGATGGTGTACGTCACGGAGAATATTTGATAATAATAAATGGATTTTATTACCACATGTGTGTGTGTGTGTGTGTGTGTTATAAAAACAGAAAAATCATGTAATACAGTCTGGCAGATTCTTTCCTGTACAGTACATCGTGTATGTGTGTGTGTGTGTGTGTGTGTGTGTGTGTGTGTGTGTGTGTGTGTGTGCGTGCTCAGCTCTTGGCCTGGCTGAGATTTGGCACCTCTCCTCTACCGGGAGGCCTCTTCAGCTTGAAGGCGCCACAGCAGAAATCCCCCACCGACAGTGCGAATTCCAACAGTAATGAAACGGTGTTTGTGTGTGGTCGTAGCATGGGCCTCCTCCTTTACATACACACACACACACACCTTAACCTGTTGGCTAATGCAGTTCTTCCTCTAACATTGCATGTTTATAATTCCAGACAGCTGTATAATGTTACTTTTGTCCACGTTGTGTAATGAACACAACGCTGATTCGGGTTTAATCCAGGTTTGACAGGAGCTTGAAAATAAATAGGATCTCCTCCCATCCGGCAAACACTGCTCCGGCTATACGCTCTCCGCTCCGAAGCACACCCTCGTGCGGACGCAGCAGATACTCCGTCATGGCCGATGGAGATAAAGTTCTCTATAGAGTTTCGGACAGAAGCGCCAATGCAGGAAGAAGAGAGAAAAAAAAAAAAAAAAGGCCGAGTCAGCAGAGGAGTGGGCCATGTGCTAACGCCCTGCACCCTGGCCCGCATTAGCGCTAACTGAAAGGGCCTTTTCAGGATGCATACGCATGCATGAACACACACACAGTCCCTCCATGAACAAACAACAGCTCCTGTATACAAAAGCCTCGGCTCTCGCATTGTCTCTCTCGCGTCACGTGATGCTCTGACAGCAAAGATGGATAAAGAGAAGCAAATGAAGAGCGATAAATATGTCCGGGGACTAATCAGGGAGGGGGTGGAGAAGTGTGTGTGTGTGTGGGGGGAGTGCTGTTCCAGGAATATAATCAGTGACCCCATCGAAAGCATGTTTGATTTCTTTTATACCAGATGATATGGCGCGCTGTTTACAGTCGCAACATCTCAATAAATCCCCAGGTTGGGTGGAGTTCCAACAAATTAGCTTTTAATACAGGGATGACGCTATATCAGGGCGGGTGCATCCGCATACATGTAAAAATTAAAGTATGGACCGAGCTACTGTCCAAAAAAAAAAAAAAAGTGAATTAAACCTCGTTCTATGTACAGTATGTCTCTGTCTCTTTCTCTCTCTCTCTCTCTCTCTCTCTCGCTCTCTCTGAACACCTGATGAGCCGAAATCTGCTCTGATTGACGTGTTTTAATGGCCGGGATTTAAATCATCACCATTATGCCCGCTCCCGACGCTGTTCTACACAAATGCCAGTCATCCGGCAGAGGAAAAGCAAAGCGACAGGCGTGTAACGCCCCAGATTGGAGGCTCATCAGGAGGCCGAGCGAAGGAGGGGGCAGGGATAAAGAGGACATGCCCAGGATGCACTGCTGCCTGGGTGATGCATTATTCAACAGCACAGATAACCAAATCCAGCTTGTGCAGCGATTTGGCGGGGAAGTCACCCTTTCTGCCCTAGAGAGGAGCTGGTGGGTGTCTCGGAACACATGCTACGGTGACGACAGACGCCTCCGATAGGGCCACATACACTGCTGAGCTTCAGGGTTTAGGAGGGGAAAAAAATAGCTGATAAGGTGGATATTCAACAACTAATCCTCTGTGACTTTGAGGACATTTACATTGGTCGTGAGGGAAATAAATGAACGGAGGCTACCGAGGCTACAACGACCTGCCTCGGTACTGTAGCTATAAAGGGAGCGGTGCCTGGAAATACTGTAACACATGAAGTGATTTTATTCTGATCTCACGTTTCCTACCTCTTTTAATAACCAAATTTGTTCACTTGTCTGTCTGCTCTCGCGCATTCTCTCCCGCTAAAAACATTACAGGCTTCTATTTGCTGTTCATAATGGTTCTTAAAGGTGTTCAGCACTTTCCATTTGCATTCCAGATGGTTTCAGAGATGAACCGTAACTGGTTTTAGATGGCAGATTAATGCGATTTAAACGTGTCCAACAGGAATATGGTGCTCTCAGTCGAGCTTTTGAATGGTAGAGGTTTCATAAACTCTTGGGCTTCTTGCAAACCACATCTACTATCTGTTTTTCTTTCATATTAATATTTAAATTCATATTTAAGCTTTATCTGGGTCAGTGCTTACTATCCAGGGAACACAAGGGGCAAGGCAGGAATCCACGCTTGGACGGCTGCCAGTCCGTCGTAGGGCATCTCGTGTGATAACGCGTACACCTGGGGAGCAATTTAGCATCCCAAGTTCATTTAGTGGCAGGTTTTTGGAAGGTGGGAGGAAAACAGAACCTGGATGTAGCTCAAATGGTAGAGGGAGTTAAGCCTATCTCAAAATCAGAACTGAAATGAAGGCTGTGGAGTTGTGAGGCAGTAATCGTTCCTCTGCAGAGACAGAATCCCAAAATCAATGACGATGCAAACGTTGCGAGCACAGGTAGGAGGTAACTTAAGTACACTTAAGTACATATTTCACATATCTGTACTTTACATGTGTCTTTTACTCGGTCACATGGTACAGCTGTACTTTTACTTAAATAAAATATGTTTCTGCATGACGTTGCGTTACCTAACCCCATTGATGTGTTGTATATGAAACAGGAATCATGTGTAAGGCTTGCCTTTCAACACTTTCACTTACTGCTAAGTAAATTTGAAGATGATTACTTTTGTACTTTTACTCAAGTACTCTTGCCAATGGGGCACTTCTACTTGAGTAATATTTGCCTTATGGAATCTTTACTTAGGGAATCTACTTATGCACAGAATTTGTCTACTTTGCCCAACTCTTGTAAGGCAGCAACACTTTCTGGACATCCTGTACATCCCAGGGAAGGACATACTGTACATCCCTACCTCCTGATGCCCCTATAAAACTACATATTGTTGCATATTGTTGTGTCTGTAACTCTTTAGAAAATGCTTCCACCCCAACGAGAGCCTTTGTTTTTGATGCGGTCACAGACTACAGCTTTCTATTTCTTCCCAACTACATATTTCATACAGGTTTGTTTATGTGCCTGTTTCTGCCATCCATAAATTCCTTCAAAATGCATCGCCACACTGGCAGGACTGTCCATCAATCGCTGACAGCCTCTCAAATCTAATCGACTCCCAGTTACCAACAGTTTCTGGTTTGTTTTTAGACCGTTTGATTCACAGCCTCTTGTGCTGCACTGCAGGTTCCACTCCAAAAACCAGCAGAACAGTTACAGATCTGTTTCTGCAATCAAAACCCTGCCTCTGTACGGCCACGGTGACCCACAGGCCCTTAGATTCAACAACACTGAAAATGTGAAATTGACTCTGGCACTCTGTACATTCTCCCTGAGCCTGTGCTCCCGCTCGCTTTATCCGAAAGGGTTTGTGCTCTCAAAACCTGAATCCCATTGTGACAAAAGTAACATGGCAAGCAGACAGATAGATCGGATGTCTGCGAGAACTAAAATCACCCTTGTTCCCATTTGAGCCATCTCCTCGCCGCATTAAAGCGGACACGTAGTATCAGATTCTGCACCAGTGAGCTTCAAGAGTCAGATAATGCTGCGTATTAACTTCCTGCTCTCTGGAGAAGGATGGATCTCGAGTACTAATGTACGTGATAGTACGACTGAAATTGTCAAGTGAAGAAAAAAAATAGTTATTAAATGATTACATATATTTAACTTTACACTGTTTAGCCTTACACTTCAAATGAAATCTAGAACCAATAAGAGTACTTAGGATCTCCCACTTATAATAAATTGGCCCAAGTCGTTTCCTTCAAGGGACCTAGAAAAACATAATTATCTGAAGGACCCTTAATGGCCTGGCCAACTGAAACAAAGAAAAACAGTATGTGTTAGCAATTAGCATTCTTGCACATATGTTCTTATGATGGAAACTGTAGGAAATTGATGGTGTTTTACCATCTCCAAAGAAGCCTTTAAGAACTTTCTCATGTTTAGTCCCAGAAATGATGGAAATAAAAAAAACAATACCCAATGGGAACTAGCAACAAGCATGTAGCAAATGTGTACAGCATGGGTTCCTCTGTTGTCGTCCTTGGGGAAACTATCCTGACTCCATATAGTGTTTCCCTATCAGAAAGGTAACCAAGCGGAATCTTTTGTAGAAAGTTAGGAAACTATAATCTGCACAAAGAAATTTTGATGAAACTATGAAGAGCTATGAACAGCTGCGTAAACAATTAATGTTTGTCCAAATATGTACTTGGAAAACAAAGACTCTTGAAGGCTTGCTAAGAAGGCATGTTAATGATAGATAGGCTAACATGTAGCACGTTTGTTATTTTAATGTAAATAGCTATGTACATATTTCATTATTAAGCAGCAGAGAAACGTTTTCTGGGCTGTGCATGGCTTTGCAAATAAATATTAAAATAAATATTGAATTTTTGCGTGTGTGTTCACACTAACTGTAGGCCCAGAGAATAACAACCAACCATCCCTGTAATTACTGCTGACACAACATATGAGCAGTAATTGCACAGTAAAACATTCCAGGCTAAACAAAATTGACCTCTTTCTGCACTCTGAAACAGAATTAAATAAAACCTCCACTATTAAAGTGAAGTATGCAACAGTTCGCTGTTCTGGATGAATTCTCAGCCCCCAGATGGCTTGCAGTCGAGTTGTCTGGATTAGCCAGTGGTAGAATCACAGACTGCGGCTTTCGAGGCCTGACAAACGTAAGCTACATCCTCGCCGCTGCTTATCAGCTGGGAACTGCCGGGATTTGCTTTTTGCCACATTGATGAAGGCTGCTCGATAGAGAGGCTTTACCGGGAGATTAAAAAAGGGGTTGAAATCGCAAGACGTCAAAGGCTGTTTTCCTCACAATCCGGCCCTCTGTTTGGATCTTGCGGACAAGACGCGAACATCGCTCTGACTTCTAGGTCGGCTCTTGTGCCAGTTTGGAGGGCAGCGGTGACAAAAGCATTAACACCTGCCTACGCTCTGGCAACACTATATCTAAGATCACTCTGAACGACTGAGTGCTAAGCTACGGTGTCAGATTATCATTAGACTTGATTTACACGCGATAGTACGGTCTGGATATGCTGCCACCGTGCCACCCAGATCAGTCCATTGACTTTTTATTAAATATGGTTGGTATAATACAATTCTATCTCATTACAAGCGCCAGGAGTTACTCTCCTTTCTATTTTACTTGGAAGACTTCTAGATCTAAATGCAGCATTCTTTTCCCTCCAACAATTCTCTCACTTTTTTTTTTTTTTTTTTTTATCAAACAGACGTATAAGGTTATAAATAGACAACACCCAGAACAGGTGCACATATTAGGAGCACCATTTACAGAACAGTAACAAAGACAGGATTATGGAGTGCTCACTATGCTAGGAACCGCACTATGCTGTTTACCATGTACGCAGGCATTCTGACACTCTACTCAAGTGAATTTATCACTGCGAACTCGAACAAGGTGGTGCTTGCCCACATTCCCAACTGTTCCACTGCACACATATCACTTAGAAGTCTGAGTACAATAAATTGCAGCATTATGCCAGAAATCAAAGGCAAGAAGAGGATCCATTTCACACTATTTGCCTCTTACAGTTCTTGCCAAATGAATAATCTATATGTTCTCCTGCCTTAGGCCGAGGCCGTAACAGGACTACTAGGGTGAGAGGAAGACCAAACACTCTGTCTGCTCAATCATCCCTGAGCAATCTGATAATGAAAATCAAATTATATCATTGCTGAGTGATGCACGAGTCCCAATGTACGCACTTAGATAAAGGTCATGATTTTAATTGTACTTTCTGGTGTACGGTATTTGGAAGGAACACGCAGTTCATTCCACTCAACGGCAAAAGGGGAAAGAACAAAGAAAGGGCACGGACTAGCATTTATCGAATGGATGTGTTTGCTGTGCAGCATAATTAGCAAGACAAGAAACAGTTGCCACTACGGTTGAATTGAGAGAATCCAAAGATCCAAAGACTGACATTTCGCTACCCGTTGGCTTACTGTACCAGCGTGGAGGGCTTGATGCGGCAGTACTCCACTTAATGCCGGGCTATTATTAGTCTTATAACAATCAATATCTTAACTATATCACTATACCATTTAGGAGAGTATATTGGAATAGCTCCAGGAAACCGAGCTTCAGGAATTGAGGAACTATTGCAACAAGGCAATTTTCATTAGAAACCTTTCCTGAACCTTGTTTAGAGCCAGTGTGTTTCTGTGGAGGAGAACGTACTGGGGCAGAGATAGCCGAATTTAAATTCGTTCGCTGGTTAAAGGTAGAAAGGCCAACTTGCTTTCTGGCCATTTCTAAAAACAAACAATTACTCGAACATATTTTATATCAGAAGACACAGGATAAAATACAATGGTCTACCAATTACAAAAAAGTAAAACTTCCAATATTTTGCCTAGTTTCATACTTTGGGTGGCTGGAAGGCTAGGCTTGAGGGTAGAAGCTAACATAATGAAAGACTCACTCATTCTGTAGTACAGGGTCACATGAGGCCTGGAGCCTACCCCAGGGGACTCGGGGCACAAGAGTGGGTACCCCCCTGTTAAGGTTTCAATCCATCGCAGGACACAACCTCGCACACACTCACACAGTACAGGCAATTTGGGAACGCCAGTTAGCCTAATCTGCATGTCTTTGGACTGTGGGAGGAAACCAGAATACACGGAGGAAACCCACTAAGCATGGGGAGAACATCCAAACTTCATGCACACAGACGGAGACGGGATTCGAACCATCTGAGGGTCCGAAACCACAGGGCTAACCACTACTACAGCACCCTGCTGCCTTGGGGAGAAAATGCAACATACAATCCCTTCCTTACAAAGATCTGAAGGACTGTTACTGTTTAGTTTACTGCTAACAATTTGAAGTGGCTGCTTGGTTTTGATATTTTACAGTTTGACTCTTTACAGATGAGATATCCGTTTTAAAGCTGAAAACGAGAATAAACACATTCATCGCAGAGCTGCCCTTAATTAAACAATTTACGTTAATTCGTGCAATTGCCAAGAGAGAAACAATCTGCTACATAAGGGCAATGGTTAATTTAAAATCAGATGATCAGTATTTTGCAAGTGCTCAGTTCTACATGGGATCCCTAATCTATCAACTAGCACACAGAAGCATAGATACAGCTTCATTTCCTATGGCTATACTTTCCAACATTTCATATTTCTTGTCTTTAAAACACTATCAAGAGTCAAAAAAAACAAAGTGTCATGAAACTAGTGTTGTAGTCATTTCAGTATTTCTTCTTCTTTTTTTTTTTCCTACACTATCAATAAGTGTTAACACTGCTGCTGATCTCCATTTCATAGCACAACCTGACCTCATCCTTTCCTGGGTTCTCTCCATGCAGCCTGCCTGGAGAATCAAAAGTAGCCTAGCATGACAGAAGATCCATCACACTAATGTAGGTATGAACCAGGTCATAACTTACACCGAGCAGGAGACTGAACGTGACTCTGCAAATGAAATACATGCACTGGTGCACCGCACTTTTCCTGCTGGATGTCCTCAGGCTCAGAAATACGGAGATATGCGCAGGTAATGTCCTTACAGAAAGAAATTTCCCCCCAAAAACAGCATCATTTCTGGGTGCATGGAGAAAAATCTGTATTATCTTGTAGATTATACATCCAGAATATCTTTTATGTGACACACCATGGAAAAAACAACCCTTTCGAGAAATAATGACTCAAATAAATAGGAAATCACCATCAAGGCCTGGTGTCTTATGCAACTTAATGAGACAGCAGTAAATTCTAATAAATGTCCAATTAAATAAGTTTAGATTAACTATTGACAGCGTGTAGCTCGTGCGGCTTCTGATCAATACATGTGCAGGTCCCGAGCCCTGAGCGCTCGATCTGAGCACTTGCATTATCATAAATTAGAAGCCAGGCCACAAATGAAAAGCTAATAAGCAGCTCCTCTTGTGAGGTGATGACAACACTGCGTCCTCAAGAGGGCGAGAGAGAGGAAGATGGGAACATCTGGGGTTGGCTCTAGGCTGGGTTCACCTCCATTTGCATTCGCAGCTATTCAAATAATGCACAAGGAGCTGACGCTGGTGCTGGTGCCGGTGCCTCTCATCCCTCTCTGCCAGTACGTGTATGCGTGTGTGTGTGTGCATGCGTTCCGACAGTGCTGATTTGACAGGAACATATACAATTTTGAAACAGGGATGTGCCCGCTGCACACTTTCTAGACAAAAGGTTCAAAAAGAGACCTAGTTTAGCGCTAGAGCCACTCTCTCCCTTTCTCTCTCTATCTGTCGTTTTTCTCAAACGGCTTTTCATTGAAGCTCAGCACTTGACAGCCTGATCTGTGGGGATTCCAGCAAAGCTAGTGGTCCCCTCCCACACATACACACACCAATTCAAACGCCCACCCCCCCCCCTCTCTACACATACCCCCCCCCCCCCCCCCAATTCATTTCCATTTGAATGCATCACCCCGGTCCTCCTCGACATTTCCTGCAGTGTGCATAAGAGGGAAAGTAAGAGAGAGAGAGAGAGAGAGAGAGAGAGAGAGAGAGAGAGAGAGAAATGGTTCACACTAAATATTTGGGAGGATGCTAACACCCAACACCCAGCAAGCAACCTCTCTAGAGGAAGAAAAGAAAGAAAGAAAGCAAGAAAACACTACCACCCACAGTCTGAGTCACATGATGGGAAAAGGACCAGGCGGTTAGAGAAAGGAATTTCCATATTGGTTAAATCCATTTTAATGAGTTCTTGAAGTCTGACTAGCATTTGAAGTCGGGACAGGAAGAACGACTGTGAGTCTGTCATCATTGACTATAAATATTTAATCTATTCTGTCTAATCTGTCATTAAAATCCATTCCAATGCTGTTTTTTTTTTCTTCTTTTTTACTGGACATCCGACAACCAAAAAAAAAAAACGCACGTAGAATGAAGTGGGGAAAGTCAGCGGAGGACAAAGAAGCTTTACAGGAAGACAAAAGCCATTTCCCCTCCCCCGAGTCCTCCTCTATAATTCAGATAATTTGATCTCTGATTGAATGAACATGCTTGTAGATTGGGACGTGATTAAATTGCTGACAAATTGCTCGATCCTCGGGCTGGTTCGCTTCATTACCCAGCGTTCTCCAGTCCCTCGTTCGGTCTGCATCCAGCAACAACAATAGCACCCATTGACCTGTAAGCATCCACAAACTCGACATGTGCGGAGCATGTTTACGCTTGAGGGACATGCTCGGCCAAATCTTCCCGCTCTGACCTGCTGAAATGACCCGCAGTAGCTGGAAAAAAAATACTAAATACTGAATTATGCATGGTGTCGTCCTCTAGCCTCGTAATGAAGATACCCCGATACTCCAGGAGAGATTTTCATGCAGCGTGGGACTTGTTTACAGGAACTGGCCTCCTGTTCGTGGCAACCCAGCGAACCCGAGAAGCCTGTTCATCATCCGGAGTTCAGGCCCTAGTGGCTGGATATACCGAATATTTCCAATTACACGCACTACTTCCTCTCTGTCTGTACAACCACTATTCTTATGAATAACAGGCCGAGTGGGCATTCTGTAAAGAGCTGGCGTGGAGAGGGGAAAGGTCTGAGCTATTTCCCTATACAAGCACATCATCATCGTCATCATCATCATCATCATCATCATCATTTAAATAATTCAACGGCGGTTTATCACTATACAGTACGTGCTGATATTACTCTAACTAGCACATGGAAATGTGAAAAAAAAATATTGTAATAACTTACATCTAAAGCAGCTACTCATATCAGATTTCATACACGTAATAATATGTAAATGTTATTTTTTTTCTGCTCATCGTTTTGTTTTATTACATTATCATAATTTAGTGCTTATCACTGAATTTCATTTTATTTTTTCAGAAAATAAGTATAAATAGCATAAAACTCAGCTATTCTGATGAAAGAAAAATGGTAATATTGGTCATATGGTCACCTACATGCTAAGTCAGCTGGCTAACTGCACTAATGTGCTGAGTATTTTGCTAATAACTGCTATTTTTTTGTAATGCATAGTTTTGTTTAGTTTTTACAACAACAACAACAACAACAACAAAAAAACACATGAATAAAATCTTGGGTGTTACATATTTTAACAGTTTTGGTTAATGTTAAATCAATTGGTCATTGTGGCCATAGTGTTTACTAGCTAGATAGCTTCTTGGCTAGCTAATTTATAGCTGGCTAGTTAACAATGTCAATAATAAATTAAAACATACTTAATATTACATTGGTACTGTTAATAACATTGTCTGTGAATATAACAACAAAAACAACAAGAAACCAATCCATGAAAGTGTGGCAAACATGCTAGCTTAAGAGCAGTTACCTAGCTGGCTACTAAACTACCATGTCACAGCTACCTTCCCAGCTGACTTATGCTAATGTCAGTCAGTGTTTGGTTTGTTTGTATATTTAAATTTATTTGAAGTTAGATATTTATGTTTGCCTGTTAATACTGTATAAATCAAGAATCGGATATTAAAATCTCCTGGAAGTCTAGTGGTGACATGCTAGTGTAGTAGCTGTTAGCAAACCTGCTAGCTTTAGAAATATCATGAAGGACATTTTCATGGGTACTCAAGGTAAAAAAACAAACAAAAACAAAAAAAACATTTTAGCAATTCCTTGGCCATTGAAGCATATTAGACAATGTACTTCTTTACATAGATTAATCACATGGTCAGTGGTGCTTTGACTAATGCATTAATGAATAATATGCACCAAGTTCGTGCTCTCTTTGGCGTCCGTGTACGCTCGGAGCAGTGCCGCCGTCCCCAGTGCCCTCTTTATACAGGACAAATCATCAGCAGCGTCTGCATATATATGCCCTGACCCACGCAGCAGAGGCACAGCTCCACTTTCTAGAGGTCTTTATGGAGCCATGTGGAGCCATCAGGCGAGGCTAGGAGTGGTGAGACAGCTCTGAGCTGCTGCGGGAAAATAAAGTGCTGCGCAAACAGACAGTGCAGTACAAGGACTCAGGAAGTGAGTTTAATAAAAGAGTAGCTCGGTCCCTTCATGGAGTGCTCGCAGAATCCAGCAGCACACACGCACAAGTGGTCAGGAGTTTGCTAACTCTTAGAAGAGACAAAGTCAAAACGTCAAAAATGGGAACGAAGACTCTCTCTCTCTCACTCTCGTTCTAACTCTCTCGCATCTTAAATGGCTGATTCATAGGTTAACATGAGACTATAAGATTCCTTTACAAACTCAAGATAAGCCCATTTAGACATTTTGCAAACATTACCACGCCACCAAGGATGTTTCCTTTGTGTAAATGGACACACCTCAGTGTTTTCCTTGAGTTTTAGTCATTATCTTTTTTTTTTCCTTGCCAAAAAAAAAAAAAAAAAAGAAAAGAATTATGACATTAATGCCATAGAGAAGATTTATTCTAAAATGTTACAACACAGAGGTCTTAAAATTTTGACTGTTCTTCAAAGGTTCTTAGCAGTGTTTATTATTATTATTATTATTATTATTATTATTATTATTTATTGATTGATTTACTTTGGTTCTCAGCTTCTTAAAAAATATCTGCAGTATTCAGTGTAAGCTTTTTAGGAGAAGGAAACACTTGAATTTCACTATTTTAAGTTGCGGTGGTACCTCGGTCGTGCCTTAATTTTTGCCTTCAAAACTGAAATTTTGCAAGGAATCATAAATTAAGGTTAAGTGAGGTGTAATGTTTATTTATTTAATATTTTACTTAATTTACATGTCTTTTCTAAAGGTTTTTATTGTTTTCTGTGCAATAGTCATAAAATTGGTTATACTGTATTGGTACTATTTTGGCTGCATTTACATTATTTCCGCAATGCGAAACTGCGCCTTAAGAGCCCGCCTCCGGAACGGATTACATTTGTATGCCGGGGTACCGCTGTATACTGCACCTTCTGAGTTCATCGTAATTATCAACAACGTGTACAGTGTTCTCTAAAGTTATAAAGGGTCCAGGAAGTATATGTTAATTTTGTGAATGTGATATAAACTGGTTAAATCGACCTTCATCATTGTCTGGCTGTCAGCTTTGATCATGGTATTAAACTGAGCTTGCAGCACGGAGGCATCTGCTTGTTCCAGAGACAGACAGGTCCGTGAGGAATTACAGCTATAGTATCACATCAGGACACAGTTTTTCCTAGAGCCTCAGGGAAACATTATCTATCTGTGTAGCTTGGAAAGTGACCAAAAGCATGTACTGTACGTGCTTCAGGACAAGTGTTATGTAAAGCTCAGACAGAGCAAAAACTTTAAGTCACGACCGCTCTGCTGTCTCGCATATTCCCTGTTTTTTTTATACACTTAACCTCTTTTTTTCTTCTTTTCGAGCCGTCACACTTACAACACATGACAGGTTTTAACAAACCTCTTAATTCAGTGAGAAGGGAAAAAAAGAGAAAAGACAGAGAGAAAAAAACAACAACATGTTTCCAGATTTTTGGAGGAACTGACAAATCCTATCTGAGGGAAGAATAGAAGAGGGAGAATGAGGATAGAGGAGAACCAGGACAGAGGAGAGGTGGTGTGAGGGTATTTAGAGGGTTTTAGGGGGAGGAGGGAGGATTAGAACAGATGCCAATGCATACAGCACGCGCAGGCCAACTCCTCTTCTAATCATCTCCGCCCGAATTCAGCTCAAAAACACAAAGAACGACAGAGAAAGGAGAACAAAAGAGATGGGAAACGAGTGAAAACAAGCAGCCGCCTTCTCCTTCTTCTTCGTTTTTTTTTTTTTTTTTTTTTTTTTTAATACAGTCAAGATAAGGCAATGAAGACACGGGCCTGCTATCTCAGCATTACATTTTCGGAATGTTACAGTCCTATAAACTTGGTCTATGTGAGTGTTTAATATTTGGACAGTGAAATCGTGTTCACATTTTGCCTTGGTACAATGCCACGATGTATTCGAAGTGAAGTTGTGTGATTGTGGAGGGTAGACGTTTAGCTTTATTTTAAAAACATTGCATTAACTGTTGAGGAATTAAAGCCATTTTTCACATTCACGGCATTTGGCAGACGACCTTATCCAGAGCGACTTACATTTATCACATTATACATATGAGCGGTTGATGGGTAAGGGCCTTGCTTAAGGGCCCAACAATGGCAGTTTGGTGGGGCTGGGGTTTTGAACCTGCGACCTTCCAATCAGTGGTCCAACATCTTAAACCACTGAGCTACCGCGCCCCTCCAATCCCCCAGTTTAAAATTAATTAGATAACTGACTGACGAGGAGTTTCATGGCCAGGTGTGTGCTTTTAGTTATTTCATCCTATATTTCAGTATTTATTTATACATTTTTCTTCTAAAGTGCATAGAGTAACACAGTCTGCTGAGATTCACTGTACGACTAATAAGACACCAATTCACACTAGAGACGGACCTAAAAACATAAAAAAGCATACAGTGAAATCAGCTCAAGAGCTTCTTAATTAATTGCAATTTCACGGCGGTGAAAACAGATGGCTATTTCTTTGTTAAACAGCCTGAGTTAAAGCTGAAAGAATAAAATTCAATCAAATCTCGACTCCTACATTTCAGATCCATTGTGATGGTGTAAGTAAGCAAAATTGCAAGAATTCCATCACTGAAAAATGAAAATATTTATGGATTGTACAATACCAATTGTACTGAGTAAGGAATGACACACTAGAGGACATGCAGTTATCGTAAAACAATCAACAGGAAGTTACCATCATCAGGCGAAACTTGATTATTTTCCTGAAACAGCTTGATTACAAGTGTTCTATTGATCTTACACACAAACATTTTCCATCTGTGCAGTTCAGGGCCTTGCTCAAGGTGACAACCTGGTGGCGCTGGTGTTTGAACCTGGACCTTCCGAGCAGCAGGCCAACGGCTAAACCATTGAGCCACGGATGGCGCTGCGTCCTGTATGTGTATGTACAGCATGTCATCTGTGTATGTATCTCCAGGATGAGAACTCACAAAGCGTTAACGCCTCCTCCTGAGTGCTTTTCTGTTCCTGGAGAATGTTACTTGTGTTACTGAAGTGTTACTTCTGTCAGCTGCATGGCACAAGAAAACACCACCATCATACATTTTTAAATCCACTTAAGTGGCATGCTCGTTACTCCAGTCCCTGTTTAAGTTGAAAGCTTACTAGTCGCTGGAACTCCAGGAAATGAATCACCAGAAATCAGAATCAAGATTTCAACAGCGCTGTGGGACAACACAGCAGAGTGTAAAACACCGTAATGTAACCATCTGCCTATACGTCTGAAACAACCACACCACAGATGAAAAAAGCGATTTTCACAATGACCGTGGTGACATCTGAAAAGACCTTGAGTTTATTTTTTTCACCAAAATGTGAAAAAATGCCCAGATTAAAGACACGCCTCCTTCAGCAGTCGCAGCCTACTGCATTATCATCAGCTTTCTCTCTCTCTCCTTCTCCCTCCTGCAAAGTGGCTGCAGTGGAAAAGAGCGAGAGCAGAAGCAAGAGAAGGGGATGAGATAGACACACACACGGAGAGAGAGAGAGAGAGAGAGAGAGAGAGGACGGAGGAAGGACAGGATGAATAAGGGGGAGGAGGGAGATCATTCAGTGCACACCCAGAACTGTGTGTGTGTGTGTGTGTATCTGCGGGAAGGCTGAATCAAGACTGGAGGGCCATTGATGGTGAGGCTGGTGGTAAATCGTGCTAATAGCCGTAGCACCAAATATCGATAGAAACCATATATTTCTATATTGGATGAGAAAAAACAAAAAAGAAAAAGAAAGAGGGAGAGGGTGTGAATGGTGGGAACTTGGCAGTTGTCTAGCAAGATGCTGTCCGGTCATTTCCACCAAGAGGGACTGTCATCAGCGGCATTACTTCGCAATGACACACTCGCTGTGGTGAAACACAGAGTTCAGTCATTCCAGAAAGCAGCTTGCTTTCTTACGCATGACTGATTGCTCAGGCAGGAGGCGAGCTGATACTTACCATGCCGACGTGCGGAGAGGTTTTAAAATCTGCAGCCTTCATTCTGGTACATATCTCACAATCTGCTCGGATTATGTTTGTCAACTCCGCAATTAGCGATGCAAATTTTTTTTTTTTTTGTACTAAAAATAACGTGGTGGTGACTCAAACTTTCCTCTGTTGTTTTTTTTACGCTTCCCTTTTCCCCGGCGTTGCTCTGGCACCTGCCCAATTTGCACAGAGGTACTAGTTTTACATTCGGAGATGTTTGTATAGTTCACACTCTACACTCTACATCATCTCTACAGCTTTGGTACTGAACCTGAAACTCCATGCAGATTGCTAATTAACACCTACATGAGGAAGTGCGCAGGCAAAGACCTTAGCTCCAGTGAACTTTAGCAGGTTTCTTAGGCACTACAGAAACGACATGCAATCTCGCGTAAAGCTGATGTATATATATATACTGTACTGTACTGTACTGTATACTGCTACAACCCTGAGGATGAGTGCTTTCTCTATAACAGGACAGGGCATCCAGGAGTGTTTTATTTCTCTTACACCACAGCACTTTGGCCATGTTCAAAGCCCATGACCAACAAGTTGTCCCCGTTGGACTCTTGAGCAAAGCCCTTAACCCCCGATTATTCAGATGTATGATGAGAGACAGCTTTTTTGAACCTATTCAAACCAAAGTGCAGCGATGAACCGCAAAGCGGAAATCTTCAAGTTGGATCTTTATCCGTGACTGTTACAAAAGCATTGAAATTGGAGACTCCTTCCATTGTTTTTGAAAATTAGAACGACTTTGGTCCATGCTCCCTTAAGTTTCTAACTGGGTTTCGAATTCGGACGGACACAAGGGCTTCCCACACACAGCGAGTGTGTCTCATGGCACTGTTCAGAGTTATGTTACTCTACCTCGTTCCATTTGGAAATACCGTAAGGTACATCTTAGTTTCGAAATGACTTTACTGTCATGTGATGTGGTGCAGAGCATCCAAATGGCATCACGTCCTCTTTCACAGAACAGATCTTAGACCTTATTTAGTCATCTATTTATTTATTTATTTATTTATTTATTAACCGCTTTGGTATTTTTCCAGTAGTGCTTTCACCACAGCAATCAGTGTTCGAGTCTCACTCAGGTCATCAGTTTTGTTTTTTTCAACATTGTGCTGGGGCATTCGTTCAACGTTATCCCCATGTCACTACGATATTTTGACAAACCAACACCTTAAAGAAAACTTGAAAAAAAAGTTTATGCAGTTCTGTGTGAGCCATTACTATTAAAAAATGATGGCCTATTATACAGTAAGTAGCGGCATGGTGGGGTTGTGGTTAGCACTGTGGCCCTGCACCTCCAGGGTTTGGGGTTCGATTCCCGCCTCGGGGTCTGTGTGCACGTGTGTTCTCCACGTGCTTGATGGGTTTCCTTATGGGTACTCTTGTTTCCTCCCACAGTCCAAAGACAAATTTGGTGTTCCCAAATTGCCCGCAGTGTGAGAATGTTGACTGGAGCTCCTACCACACACTGGTAATCACCATTGGCCTCCATGGTCCACAGAGGTTCCTAGATGAATGGCCGGATACTGTAAGTAGTGCATTAACAGAAACCCCGTAGTCATTTCCGACCAATCAGATTTGAAAATTCAACAGGACTAAGATATAAATATTCATCAGCCCACGCCTGACCCATTATTGACTATTCTGCGTCGTATTGACGGAAATTATTTCCGTGCCGGATCATGGAAATGCCATGGTTAAGAAACACTCAGCCACGGAGGCTGAAATTGGTCACGGTACTCACAGCACGCAATAAAAACATTTAGCTGTCCGAGAGCTCATTTGCATAATGCGGCCGTCTGAGACGCCTGTGTTCCGAAGGCCAATATTGCTGTAACGATTAAGAAATGATAGATTATTCATTACCTAGCGATAATAAAACTGCATGTCGTTCTGTTGTTATTTGAGTCTCTGCTGGTCCTCCAGTTCCAACCATTCTCGATTATAAACAGCAGATGGGAAATGTTTCTGCTGCGTGTGTGCGTGTACGTGTGTGTGTGCTGAGCGAGAGAGAGAGAGAGAGAGAGAGAGAGCAGCATTTCGTCTGCAGCACTACTGATGCACTAAAGCATTGCTTTCACAACACTGGAAGACCTGTTGCACCTGTCGTTTTATATATATATATATATATATATATATATATATAAATAGAACAAGGAGGATGTGCTTGTTCATGTATTTATTCTTCACCTGAAACTTTGTACACACCTGGATGGATCCATTTCATATTTTGTCAAACTAGTGACACTCATAAATATAGAAACCCCATAAATATTAGAAACAGTGCTGTTTTTTTGCTGTTTTGATTCGCGCACACTGATTTTATACTGTTAATAAAACCCCAAATGAGGAACTGGACAATGAGCTCTAGCTTCAGTAATCTTGGGTCAAAAGTGAAGTCATGCTTCCACAGAAACTTTATAAGGAACTAAGTAAAAGATTAAATGGCTGACTGCTGTTTCACTGAATAGGATTTAATCATCCTGCTTTTTCCCCCACTTACAGTTCTGTTTAGCATTGTGGAACATCCGCAAAAAATATAACTTCCGTTTTCTCGCTTACTGTACATCTCAATATCTATAAACAGCTGTTAACTTCATAATTAACTTCTTTTCTTTTGAAAAAGAAAAAAATCGTTCAAGGCAGTAAAAGCTGTCAATTCGATCTGATTGAGTTTTGGTCGTGATTCAGTAGCACTAGCGAGGTTTCTTACATATTTTGAAGAATTAAAAAAGACTAAAAGTATGTAATAAACATTTTATTGCTTTGTTTCTTGTGTTGCTGATGGAATGCAAAGCAAACATTTTTTTTCTTCACACTCCAGTCCAGTAGGGCGGAGTCTTGCAGCAACCGACATAAACTCAGAAGAAGCGATATTCTTGCAAAATACGAGTATCTGCAGAAGATGCGAGTATTTTTGTCCGTCCCTGTGCCATCCGGCACATCGTGCCACGAATATGGATACACCCGACATTTCTGAGGCTGTTAATTAATGGGTCTTGTTGCCAGCAATGTGACTGCCATTCACACACTATGGGATTTGGGAACGCCAATTAGACTAATCTGCATGTCTTTTGGACAATTTGGGGCAACCAGAGTACCTGGAGGAAACCCACCAAGCATGGGGAGAACATGCAAACTCCACGCACAACAGACCCTGAGGTGGGAATCGAACCCTGACCCTAGTGGTGCAAGGCCACAGTGCTAATAACTACGCCAATTTTCAGACTAGAAACAAGTCTAGCTACTAGACTATACAATACTTTTTTTTTGTTGTTGTTGCTTATCTAAACTCCAGAGTGGCTGCACCATCACTCCATCATATCTCTACATCTGTGATTCATAACAGCGAATAGACGCCAAACTCACCAGGAACCAGGATGTGTGTGTGTAGGTGTATGTGTGTGTGAGAGAGAGATGCTCAAGCCCATCTGTCCCTTGTTTCATTCTCCAAGCAGTCTGTAAAAAAAAAAAAAAAAACCCACAGAGCCCTAAATGTACCTGGACAAGCAAAAGCGCTAACCGGGCCTGGCCTTCGCTCTCCGTGTAAAGCAGGATAAGCTGTGATAACTCACAGGAATGTCAGTTTAATAGTTTAGAAGGCTTTATTAATGCCTCTAAATGTCACGTTAATGCATTAAGGAGTCGTTCTGACCTCGAGAGAACACAAGCGCGCGTCTGCTGCGCTTCCGACTCCGCGTCTGGTAATCTTCAAACAACCCTGTGAGATGAACAACCAGGAAGCGTATTCAGGGAAAGCTTCAAACGGATTAGCTCGCCGTTTTCTTCCCTCGCTGAGATCAAAGCTACGTTGTGCGATCGAGATACTTGAGAGATGGTGCGTCTTATCGGGCTAAAGCGGCGAATACGAGCGACCACCTCGAGTGCCAAAAGCGAAAAAGAAAAAAGAAAAAAAAAAAGGAATCTCAGAGAATGAATGAGAACAAAAACCAAAAAAAAAAAAAAAAAAATTCACTTCTCTCATTCAAATCAATTCAATCCAATCTGAGGCACTTCGATTCAGAAGTGCTTGACTGGCAATGAAAGACGAGTAACGATGCCAAACTGTGCCAAAGGAAAGCGCATTAACATCAATAAAACGTAAGGAATGCAGCGCGCGCAGCAAAATCCCCAGCTCTGGATTTGCTCCGTGTCCGGCAGGAAGAATGGATGCTGTAGGTGTTAAATCAACGCAGGAGATTTTGCTGCGTGGCGTACAATTCTGCAAAGTAAGTATATTAAAACTGATTAAAATCCCTGGCATTCACAAAGAGTTTCTCTCCCAAACTCATTTCTTCCATGCCACTTAAAAAAAAAACACAACAAAGGCAGAAGTTACAGTACACACATAGCCACCCACCGCATTGACCCCCCCCCCCACACACACACACTTCTGACGAGTGATAAAACATGAGACGGAATTGAAGGAGACAAATCCACCACCCTAAAGCTCTTTCATCTCCTCCTCCTGCACCCTAAACACCTTAACACTCATTATCTGCCAAACTTAATGCCGCTTCCTGCTGCCGCCTCTGACCTTAAAGACAACACAATGCTTTTTTTCCCTTCCAATTATGCGATTTACTTGATATTTCCATGCTTTTGTACATGTGTGCGTGTGCGTGTGTGTGTGTGTGTAATGATTCATCCTTCCCAACCGAATGAATCACAAATATATTAACAAACTAAACTAAATGCGACTTAGGGACACACCTTCTAGAAAAACAAAAAAAACTTTTTCCAATTAGACCGAATCTGAATCCAGATTCGAATTGGAATCGAACCGAATTAGTTTAAATGTGCATAAACAGCTTGTAAAGCAAACCTGAATCGATTCGATTGCTTACGCAAAATCATGACACTGTAGAAATGGGTATAAACATTTTTCATTCCATATTCATGTAAGATAAATAACTAAATTAATTAAGCTCTCATTAGCCTTTGAATCAAAATGCAAGGAAGATGCCATTGACAGTACATTGTAAGCTTTTTATTTAAAACCACAGCATGAGTCGATGACGATTACATGAAACATATGTGCCTTTTGCCGGTGTGTAAACGAGGAGGTTTCAGACATCAATCTGTGTATTTAAGTTTTCGGATATGTTAGGTAGAACGAAAGTTATCGTTACTTTTATAAATGGCATTTTACCACTACTGGAATATGGAAGTGATGTCGCCTTGCACCTCCAGGGTCTGGACCCATTCACGCCTCGAGTCTGTGTGCATGCAGGCTGAATGTTCTACCCGTTCTCCGTGAGCTTCCTTCAGGGAACTTTGGTTTCACAGTCCAAAGACCGTAGTGTGTGAAAGTTGACCGGAGGTCCTACCACAGCCGTGAATATGGGAATAAACACAGTGGTAATCACCACTGGCTTCTAATTAGACCACAGAGGTTCCTAGATGGATGGATGGATAATGGATGATGGATGGAGGACAATGCTAAATGACTCAGTCACTTTTAATACATAATGAACACATTTAAAAAAGAAAAAAAAGAAAAAAAAGAAAAGGAAATTCAGACTTGAAGAAGCAATGACGCCTGAGAGCAGTTATGATATTTATGAGTAACTCAGTAGAATAGCGCTGGGCCAAGCATGATCAGAATCTAGACCAGTGCTAATAACCGCACAGTATGACATGAATTAAATAACGGTTCAATTTCAATTTCAAAAGTCATGAACACTTTAGCATCATCATCATCAGACAACGCTATTTGACTTTATAAGAAATGATGATTGCAGGCAAACGTCTTTTCTTCTTTAAGCCTGGATTTCTTTTTTAAGCATGTTCATATTTTTAACCGTGTGACTTATCACCTGCCGTGAAGTCCTAGCGAACTCGAGCTCTGCTGATACAGCTAGTGATTTTTCACTGCGTCCCATGCGCCTGCTAAAACTGTAGCCGTGACTTAGAGCTCCGCTGAACCTCCCACCACTCGAGAGCCGATTCAAATACAGATGAAAAAAAAAAAAAAAGACCACGAACGTCTGATTAAAGAGCAGCGCTCAACTCAACATCAATCACTTGATTCGCTCGTTTTTTTTTGTTTTTGTTTTTTAAACCTAAGCTAAAAGCACTTCTACACTGTTACCCAGGACCTCGATTGCCTCCGTGTGTTCACCATCATACTGTAACAGCCTGCTCCAGGCTAAGGAGAAACCTCCGGAAAAGAAAAGCGGGTGGAGGGGTAGCAGGAGGATTAAACTGTGCCAGGTGGTGTCCCATTTTCTTCCCACTGTCCCCTGCTACGCCTGCAGATATAAGAATAGCAATTTGGAGCCTTCAGATAGAGTCTGTTCTGAAGAGAAGACTGAACGGTGCACTGAGATATGCATTAGGTTCTTTAATCGCTCGCTCTGTGATAAAGATACTCTGATTATCGCACACTTTCATTTTAAATTTGTGGATGAATAGATTCTGCTGGAGTCAGATAGATAAAAGCATAGCTTTTTTACGTCTAAGAACGAAAAAAAAAAAAAAAACATCTGACAGTTAAAAGTGTTATAGAATTTGAATAAAGTCTATAAAAAAATGAGTTTATTTATTATATAAATATTGAATTTGAATTAGTACCTGAATGAAGCTTGGTTAAATAAAAAAAAAAAGTTTTACAAAAGTAAAAAAAAAAAAAAAGAGTATATTTTTACGAACATTAGTAAAGATAAACAAATATTTGGTAAACATTACGAATCATTAAACATGACCCAAAATTAGTAAGCGAATGAAGGCGATTGCATTCATAAGCAGAAATTTAAGAGAAAAAGACAAAAAAAAAATGCAAAAGAGTGATTCGTGCAAATCATTAATTCGTGCAAATTATAGCATCAAATAACAAGGTTTTAACTTTTAAGCTCAAGACTAAAATATAATGGGTTCCAGTGTATTTCTTTTTTTAAATCATACAGTTTGTAGTTAATTTGATTTATTTACCTTTTTTTCATTTGGTTAGGTATATGAATGAAAAAAAAAAAGCTAATTACATAAAAGTAACTACAAACTGCATTAATAAAAAAATATTAATTACATTTTTTATTAAATTTTTACACCATATTTTTATACATTTACACCAAAATAAAAATTCTGATCAAATCAATAAAATTGTTTTTCTAATGCAGAAAATGATCAATTATATAAAAATTACAATTCGTAAAATGACACAAAAGGGGAATTTGAGAAAAGAATTAATTATTTTTTATATGAATAAATTATATACATTATACATGATGGATCATTAAACTGACTTTGAAATTACATCAGTGATTATACTTAAAATAATTATACTAAAAAGTGCTTATACATATATATATATATATATATATATATATATATATATACTAAAATAGTATATACTTATATACTTTTATATATAAACATCTTACAACTCTATTTCATTTTTCATGCAATTTATTTGTTGTTTTTTTAACCCATTTGGCTACAGTTGGTTTTTCCGAATGTTTATCCAGCAGTTGATGTTTATTGAGTGTGAAACGAAGCGACTCTGCTGTCTTTGTCTGTTCCAGATGGCTGGAATACTATTTCTGAGACTCGCACTGACATCTTTCCAAAAATCGGAAAAAAAGGTAAAAAAAAAAAAACATGGCAGTCGAGATGCCGCTAACCGAATCCTGTCCCTCTAACCCAATCAGCAGTCACATCAGTAGATGGGCAAATGCTGAAATATTGACCCACTTATTGACTAATACAATGATTATATTCCACAACAGATGGTTCTCAGGATAACACATATATACAATATATATGAAAATGGAAAAGGCATCCATCAGCTGTTTGATTTCATTATTTTATTATTTCATTTTCACAAGCAGTTGCCTTGTGGCAGATGCAAGAAGTGACATTTAATGCCAGTGCAAGTGTAATCTCTCACTCCATAGGGCACTAATGTAATTTGTGGTTTGCACAAAAAACAAAATGTGTCCACCGAGCATGTGTGTATCCCTGCGTATACCTTTCATCCTACCTCGGCTGCTGTTTTAATGTAGCAGTATCCAGACATACCCACATAGAAAGCTATCTCTTGTGCGCACGCACACACACACACACACACACACACACATACACAATTCTATTGTGCCTGAATCTGGAAACGTTTTACAGCTATTGCATGTAAATGTTTCGTTATCCATCTCTTTCTTTTGTGTTCTTTCTTTTTCTTTTTTTTTTTAAGAACGAACAATACCTACATTTGGCAAGTAAGCACAACCCAGAAAATGGAAATATAGGGAGATATAGGGAAGAGAGCAAGCGAGGGCACAGAAGAAAAAAAGCAAGATATAACAAAGAAAGGAGGAGATACAGACACTGCTTCCAACTGTGCTGGTGTTGGGACTACAGATTTCCTTTCTAACAAGTCCAGATTTGCTCATCATCCAGCCTCACTCTATTACACACTATTCATCTACCCATTCAGGCACCATGCACATGCTTTAAAATCAATGAAATGGTTCCCAAATTCAAACCCTGTGGTACTCCTGTTCTTTTTCAAAAATGGAAAGAACACTCCAAATTTGTGTTTAAATTTTTAAAGCTTGCATGGATTGATGTTACGTTAATACTGCACAATTAATTGCATGTAAATAAAAACTGCGGTAGGAACCTCTGCCATTATCTCATCACAAATCGCTGCAATTTATTACAGATAATATATGTGAAGTTATGTACAGTTTGTCAATAATGTTAGTATATATTTATTGTATAAATAAATATTGAGATCATTCATATTTGCAATAACTACATACATATGTTTGAATACTAAATGGTACATTTAATAGTTACCTACTTTCGCAGTTTAAACTGCAATCGCAATACTTACAATGTGATTTTTTAAATCAAATTGTGCATCCTTGTTTCCACACAATAAGCCTTTTTACCAAGACTGAATCAGAAGAAACAAGTAAACATTTGCTTGAAGAAAATCTCAAAAATGACCCAAGCACAGTCAACATTTATGTGCTACATCTATTTTTAAAATCATCATACGTCAAACAAAATATTAACAACACACAGCATTTCTACAGCACTAAAGCTTTGTATTTTGGCTCAGTTGGTACCGCGTGGCAAGGTTTAACAGCTTACTTCTTTAAAAAAAAAAAATCCGCAACCCAAAGAACACAGTAGGTTTACTCCTTGCAGTTTGATCGAATTGTTAGAGTCATCATTTCCAACTAATTTTCTTAAACACGGAACAAGTTTTTTCTTGGAGGCCAACGGAGACGACCACCTGCTTGTTTTGGTCCACGCCTGAATGTGATTTTTGTGCTCACATCTGGATAAACATATCACGGTCCGACTACAACAGGCTTAGTGCTGAAAATGTGACAGAACCCAAAGACAGAGGTCACAATCTGTTTGACCAGACGCTGGATGCAGACCAACGTAAAAAAGGAGCCAAGCTGAAAATACAGCAAAAAAAATGTTTGCAGTTCAGAGAAATGACGACATGGCATGTTTTCGTTGATGATAACAGAATATTTAGACAGCTTGACAGGAAAGCACGCAATAGTTCTTGGCTTCAAGTTCCAAATCTTTAAACATAACCACATCAAACTATCTTATTCATAACCGTGGATCAATTATTAATGGTTAAGCATAAAAAGGTAACATGTCTTCATTCTTGTTGCTTATCTGTATCTTTCTAAGCAACCGATTTCACTTTGTACCCTGGCTCTATGGTGACAAAAACTGCCGAAACCATAGAAACAAACTTCATACTAATAATCATTCTCCTAACACTATGCACTAAGCTCCTGCTCTCCTCGAGGTCAACACGAACAAATCCATCATTCAGCCTCTCACAATGACAATGTTCGGCAGGAGGGCACAAGGGCTTCTCCGGTTACTCCAATGACCAGCGACAAACACGCTCACTGATTCAATTATACATCAAGCGACTGAGTCACACTACCTGGCATTTTTAACTCAATATAATGGAAGGGTTTAAAGGCTGCTGTGAAAGCAGCAACTACGATGTCCTCCCTAATAATACCAGAATTGTGGTATTCATCGCATATAAAAGCTTATAAAATAAATATTTACTTGCAAAGGCACACAGAGCAGCTCAGCACTTAATGGAGCCACTCATGCTAGAGGTTTAATGTGGACGATGAAGGACTTGTGTTAATACGTTAGTATAAAAGGTCTCTTTGAACATACTTTTTACTAGGAATTCACTTTCACTTTTGTCTTTGATCAGCAGGAAAAAAGATAATAAAACCCTTTTGATGTCATGTATATGCAAATGATGTGCAATTTCTACCTTATATACAGTATAAGCTCTAAACTGTACTATAGCTTGGCATGGAGTTTATAGCTTCAAGGACGTTTTCCTGGGAAAATGAATATATATTTTTATGTGCTCATGTATTGATGATCTATAATTAGCCGTGGGGTCTGTTGTGCATGCCGTTTGCATGTTCTCCCCATGCTTGGCGGGTTTCCTCCAGATACTCCGACTTCCTTCCACTGTCCAAAGGCATGCAGATTAGGCTAACTGGAGTTCCCAAATTTCCCATAGTGTGTGAATTCACGTGTGAATGTTGACCAGAGGTCCTACCATGGTAGTACAAATGGGAATAAATACATTGGTCACCATTGGTCTCCATGGTCCCTTTGTTGGAGAATAGCGGTTGGATAGCTGGATGGATGTGTATGTATACAGTATATATACACATCCATTCCTTGCAACGTAAACTAGATTCATTTTCCTGAATCACAGATACATGAAAATTCACAGGTAATATTTTTTTCTCTCTATCGTTTCGTATCTTCATAGGTTGGTTATCTCCAATCAATCAAAACACATTCATTACAATTTCCAGATTTAGCAAACATGTGTTTTCAAAAACATGCCATTCCTTGAAAGCAGAAGCAAAATCACAAACCCACAGAAATGCCCTTTTTATGAGTAGGTGCTACTTGTCTTTAGTGCTCCTACAAATATTCTAGATAGCATTGTTTCTTTCAGGCACCCACCCACCCACCGACACCACAAACACGTATCAGTATCATTATTATCCTGGCTACTTTTGAAAATGATCTGCCGTGTAACATGAGTCAGAGGTCCCTGTGCTGCAGGGATCAGTTACAGAGCAAGAACAAAGCAAAGTGAAGTAGGGTGAAAGCAAGAAAAGTACAAAAGCCGGTTTGACAGGGTGAGAACACGAAATAACAAATAATCTGAATATGATCTAAACTGAGAATCGTGGAAGAGCTGATAATTCTATGGACTCTAAACAGCTGTGTTTGAAACAGCACCTGTTTGGGGCTCATTTCCAAATGCTGTTCATTGGAATAAATGCTTCCTGATCCAGGAAATGGGGCAGCCTGTTCGCTCTCGGACTCATTCGTGAATATTACATCTGTTCCCTTTCTCGACAATGAACTTTCTGACCTGAACATCTTAACTGGTAATTTACTTTCACTTCCAAAAAAAGTCCATAATTCTTCCATTCGCCCCAATGAGACATAATAAGCACACTGGGGAACAGAATATTGGCACTAAAAGGATTTGCAATTGTTATCCTTGCACTAACGCCCCGAGCCTAATCGCTGAAAGCCGATCTTTGTTTCTGGCCACGCTGCAAATGCCTGGCCTTGTGTCTACCACATATCACCGCATCCCTCTCTAGCACCAGTTGGTACTTTGAGCAGCAGGCTGGACGTGTGGGAGAAGTGTGGGCGACAGCTGTGGTGACCCCAGGATATCAGGAAGACCCTCGGCCACAAACATTTGTGTTTTTGATCGCCTGCGTCTTAGCCTACGGCCTTCATGATGAGAAGTCGTTGCCATTCCGATGAACAGCTGCGTCTAGCCCGAGTTTGAAAAAAGAGAGCTGGGTAAACAATTTAGGGTGGAGGAGTGGAATAGATAGCAGCTTCTAGATATCTAACACCTTGCTGAATGTTCCTAATCTGACTGGACCCTCACCATTTGCCAGCCTAAACCAAATAAATGTGCAGAAGATCCGACCTTCTTTTGTTTCCCAGCATACCTCGAGCAACATGTGTGATCAAATAAATACTTCCCCTTTAATGGGTAATATGATAAACCCTAGGGGCATGTTTAACCCAGTGCGAAGAGCATGTCAGGATGAGATTTCAATTCAAAACCAGGAACGTTGTCATCACATATGGCGCGTTCAATCAGGAAATGGGCCAACGTGCATTAGGTAAAGATAGGCTGCTTCTGATTGGACCTAAAGGACCTATTCACGTCATATCAATACAAGGACATGCACCCGGGCAGCGAAAGAAGAGGCAAAGGGAGCGGGGTGTTATACAAGGACCCCAAGGTACTTTCATATACTCAAGGACAGGTGTGCCCTAGCTGTGAGCAACAGTTTGGGATCTTAGGGGAATTTTTTTTTTTTCAACCCCCTCTCCTGCTCGTTCAAATCCTTTTACTGCTCAGCTCAAAGTGTGAGACAAACTGAGCAGCTCCTCTGCTAAGATCATTACACTGCTTTTTATTGTCCCCACCAGCCCAAGCACCAACGCATTTAATGAGGGACACTGTCCAGCCCCCGATATTCTCTCTTTTTACAACCTCCATTCCCCTCCCCAACTTAACAACCCACCGTGGAGTCCCGGCCACTACCCAGACATCTGGCTCCTCCATCTTGCATGCAGGCCTAATGGCCAATTACCGGCTGCGCAAAGGGCCGTGGGAGCAAAGGCGGATTTATCGTTCGATGCATTCCAAGCCGAGATCTTCAGTCTATCACTACCACATTAAGGCCTGCCGTATGAGACAGGAGGCCCATCAGGTTTAATTTGCTTTAGCTCTACTTGAAAATGGCTATTAAAGACTCCCCACACGCCATGCTAGCGTTCATATTAACCGAAAGCAGAAATGAGCCTCGGCCTCCTCGTTTAGCGTGTTGCAATTACCACTGTCTTCCGAGGACGCCTTTAACAAAACAGCGTCCAAGTGCTCAGAGAACAAGGGTCAATACTAAAGTTATTTCCAAGTCATGCATTTTTTATAAACTAATTAACGTGCCTTTAAACGTTTCTTTAATTGTAGCTAATTTGGCCCACTTTGAAGGGAAAAAAAAAATTCCTTCTCACCAATTACAATGTATCCTGATTAGATATTTGGATTAAATAGTAACAAATGTCGATGATGAAGACCTGTTGTTCAATGTTCAAGAAAGTTGAATGAACAACGAATGATGAGGAATCAGTAAAACACGCTTTGCATGTCTGCTCCTTTGGATTTGCTCCAGCTCAATCCCACCATGAAGTATCTACGGCATCTATGTAGTTGAGGCGTTATTACTACAAATGTCCGGTGGCCTGACATGGATTACAAGCCTGGCTAATTGGACTGATTTATGAGAAAATCTAAACTCAATGTAGAGTCTTAATTAACTGAATCCTGGAGCACTTAAGAAGCCCACATGACATAATATGAGTACTCATAGACACTAGTGATCATTTGGTTTCCTGCTTCGTAATTAGCTCGAGTCCCACTGCCAAGTGAGCTGGAGGGAGATTCAAGACGAGAGCACTCTGTTGCCCTGGACAACCCGCTGCTTTTTCCATATTTCCAGCGACCTGTGTGTTGCCTCGCGGCACGCTCATCAAGCAGAAGGCTGCATGTACGAGCGGCCCAGTGCTCCCACACTACAAACACAACAGTGTTATCCATGTCAAATGCATTGGAGAAAGCCTGGGGGAAGTCCATATGGGGCCAATAGATGGACTCTCTTTCTCCCCCTCCTCTTTTTGCTGAGCAACACCTCCTGGGAGGCCAATAAACAAAGAGCAAAGCTACAAGCTCATCACAAACACATACACACCTAGAGAACTTTTGTGTTTCTAATTTTACATTTATGCTCGCTTCTATTCACTGGTCAATACGGAAACATGCTCTTTAAGGATGATGTCATCTGCCTGCTAAAGTGTGGACCAGCCCAAACATATTTCAACTGTCGGCTGATAAAACAACGTCTCCTTATGTTTTCCGCCCCGTCATGGGGACACCGCATAGTTAATGTTTTGAAAGCTCTCCGGAGCCGTTTGCCGCTAAAAGACAAAAGAGAGCGCAATGAGATTCACATCGACACCTTTGAGCTTTTATGCACTTCCCTGCAACAGGTGACTTTGAGACAATTAACACCTGCGCTCCCGTCAGGCCCTCTGCTGCGAGAGAATGAAAACGAGCGTGCCGAGGTGTTAGAGGCTCGCTTCCACCCCATTTATAGGGTGGCTATTATCCACCCCAGGCATGTGGAGCCTAAAAATAACGATCAGCGAAGACAGCTGAAAATAAACCCTTTCACGTATCAGCAGAGATAACCTGCTCACGCTCAGATACACATCCAGGTGCTGCTCGTGACAGCTAACATGCTTCCTCTGGTGTTCTTCTGATGAAAGTAACAACAACGGCCATGTGGCATGATTTACATTTGTAAAACACCCTTATCCAGAACAACTCTTCATATATATATATATCTCTTTATACACCTGAGCAGTTGAGAGTTTAGGACTTTGCCAACCATGGCAACTTGGTGGCGGTGGGGTTTGAATCTGGGATCTTCCAATTCGTAGTCCAATGCCCATACCCCAGATTTCATAAACAAGCCTCCAATCAGGAGCGAGAAAAGGTGACAGAACGTAATTCTGGCAAAGCAATGCGTCTGAAGGTCAGATTAGATTTTTTTCCGCGTCCTCAAACGACAATGAGCCTTTTCATAAGGGCTGCTCCGAATCCTCACAGAGACCCATTAATCTGAGGTGGATTCGTGTGTACATCAAAAGCTCTCCCTGTAGCTTATCCTTTGATTACACAGAAAACGTGACAAAAAAAAAAAAAGGAAAGGATTCTTCAGCATGCTGTGCTGCCAGGTGTGCACCACACTTTTTCATATTATTTACCCAGCAACCAGCACCTGAAACACGCTTTATTTTCTTTATTTCTCTCCATCACTCTTTACTCCCTGTTCCGCTCTTTTGCTCGATCTCTCCGGTGACAATGTCTAGTCCAGCTGTCACTTAATTTTTCTTTACGGGAACAGATAAAACTCTTAGTGACAAGCCTAGCTCTTAAGTCTCTCCGTTTTAGGAGTCACATAGGACTTGTTAGCGGAAAGCCTGGCTAAGGAGTCTTCACTCTTCTGCCTGCACCTGAATCCTCAGCCGTGTCATTTTTTTCCCCTGAAAAGTTCAGGATGAACGATTTATTTCGCCTCAACCTGGAGAAGATCTTTCTTGGCTTTTTTAATGGCAACATCTATCAATACGCTATTGTCTTATAAAAATGTCTCCAGCGGAATCATTTGACCTTTTTAAGATTTTCAGCAGGCAAACGGGAACATTATGCTTTATAATATATCACTTGCTAGTAATTATTGTAATATTGCCCTTTGCAGAGCTGATACTGACACTGTGGTAGTATAGAGGAATTTGCACAATTAAATACTTGTAATTAAAATGTGATAAAGCTTATGGTGTAGTTTTACGCGCAGGATACGCTGGTAACTGTAACCGTTCCGATATCGCAGCACTGTCGCAGTGCTGCGACTCGACGTTCCACCCAGTCATATGGATGGAGTCTCCAGTTTCAGTGGTTTGTAGCCGTTGTAAATTTTCAAAAGCTAGAATTTTTTTTTTAACATCATAAAAGAAAAAGAAATCAGGAACTGTTTTTAGCTGCAACAACATAAGTGAAAGTATGAACTATTTTGTTTCGGGGATGTTCCACAACATACTTACACAATCACACTAAAAAAGTTTAGCATAAACTCTGCTTTTAAAACGTTACAAGCTTGCAACCATAGCTAGGGAAGACACGAAGTAGTGGTTAGAACTGTGGCCTCGCAACTCGGGGTTTGATTCTCAGCATGGTGGCATAGGGGTTAGGGGTAACTCGGTGGTTAAGGCATTAGATTACTGATCGAAAGGTCCTAGGTTCAAACCCCAGCACAAGTTGGGATCTTAGCCCTTAAATGTCAGTCGTTGTAGATAACGGGTCTACCAAATACCATAAATTTAATGGTTAGCACTGTGGCCTCCCAACTCCAGGGTTGGGGTTCGATTTACATCATGGTTGTAGAGTGGTTAGCATTGTGGCGTGGTGGTTAGCACTGTGGGTTTGGATCCCGCCTGGGGCTTGGAAGGTTTCCTCCCTAAAGACATGCAGATTAGGCTAATTGGCATTTCCAAATTCCCCTGAAGCGTGCGCTTGTCTGCCCTGCATGGATTGACACCCCATCCAGAATGTACCCTGTGTCACGTCTGAAGGAGAGGCAGAGTCTAAACATCATTAAATAAACAAAATGCACAAACATGAATACAGGAACTGTGGCTGGGAGCTAACCATAAACTCAACAGAACAACAGACCAAACTAAGCGGATGCAAGACAAAGGAACCACCTCAAACGAGGACTATATACGATTGCAACCATGTGATGGAGACGTGCGTGCTGGGAAATGGTAACTGAGGTCCATGACAACATAAAAGTCCTGAAACACAAGTCACAAAGCACAAAACCCTAGAGACAAACACAGGAGGATCATGATACTCTGCCTAGTGCCCTGAGTCCTCTGGAATAGAGTCCTGCAGCCCTGTACAGTATAAGTGGTTTAGAGAGTGACCGAGTCGTTTTTGCTAGTTAGTTGTAAGAGAAACATAAACCAAGTACAACGCGGAAAAGTAAACTTGTGTACTCGTGTATCTTAAAACATGCCTTTTAGTACATATCCGGCTCAACATGCAGCGCGTTCGCCTCCTGCCATGATACGGATCCATAAATCAGCACGCAGTAGCCGGGGCCGGCCAAACGCAAGCAGGCGCCGCATCGACTGGAAAGTTATGGGACGCTGCCGGAGTGAGTGCTGCACTACTCCTGCTGACAGCAGCACCCGCGAACGACTAGCACTTGCCGTTAACACCAAACGTCTTCTCCACGCTCGGCTCCAGACTTCAGCGCTCAATAAAAACAGTTCGCAGACGTGCAAGAGCACATGACGAGCTTAACGCCGCACCAATAAAGAGTGATTAGCGAAACCAGGGCAATGCCTGTGCCTTAATTCATACCCGATGCATTATGTATTCCTGTTTCAGTGTGTGTGTGTGTGTGTGTGTGTGTGTGTGAGAGAGAGAGAGAGAGAGAGAGAGAGAGAGAGAGAGAGGATCAGAGGGTTTCTCTTAGAAGAAAATGTGAGTCAATGCCTCGAGACTATAGCAAGTCTTTTTTCCTAATTCACGATGAAAGAAATAGGAACATGAAAATGAAGGCGCAGAAAAAAACCCAAAGTGTTATTTGAAATATCTGAAGTCTGATTGGGAAAAAATAGAGTTCTGACCAAAAATAAGGGCTTACTCAACAACAAAATAAAACAAACTGAAATCTGTTTTTATACTGTAAGATGCGGGGTCTGGAGAAGCTCGCCGTTATGGGAAAATAATGAACGACTGTGTGGCGTGATGCAACCCGCATCACGAAAAGAGAAAACGCGGAAAGAGTTACGACCTTGAAGTTGATTGTTTTCCAATGAAAGCGTATCCCCTTTAGTAGCATAATGCATTATCGCTTACGTTATAGCAGCGATAAACGGTCATTCCCTCGCCTGCCACTGAAAGTGAAAATCTTCAGGTTAAACACCTTCACTCTTTCCTGGAAAATCTCAGTCTGTAGTGTCAACTTACTCACGGTCTATAGATTTCAATCCCCCCCTCTGATTATTTTACAAAATTACATTGTTCAAAACAGATTTTAAATTCTTCCTCTCCAACTCTTCATTTCTTTTCAATAGCCAAGCTTTCAATCCCTGAAATGTTTCCAGTTCAATTATCTCATCTCAAATAGCCCTAAAAGCTCTATAAATGCCCGGGATGACGTCTATTTTATCTGATTCTGTCCTTTGCTCCTGTCTGAACAATCCGCGTCAGGAGCCACTGCCCGGTGTAATTCGGGATAACATTTTATTTCCGAGTGCATCGTTTCAAATGAATAAAGTGTTGAGTGAAATCGAGTTAAATACGTGTGAAAGGGGCCAGAAGAGCTCTCAGGCTTTCTCTTTTGACAGTAATGATGGCGTTCCTCACTTCAGTGCAGCATATATATATATATATATATATATATATATAAAACAAAGGAAAAAATATATAAATCAAGTGGCTTGTTTAATTGGCTGGCTGGATAACAGGCCTAATAAAGCAAACGAACCCATGATAGACATTGTAATGGACGCAGGTTCTGAAGGGGTTAAGGAAGACACACAACATACTTCCCACGCACACTCATTACACATAGCCTGCATTTCCATCCACAAGCCTAAGTAACTTTGCTTTAGGCCTATGACTGAACTGATAAAACCACAGAGACAGAAAGAAAGCCCTGTATTTGCCCTCGCGAACGAGAAATGAAAACGCATCATAAATCCCGCGAAACGGCCGCCTCTGATGCACCTGTCAGTGCCCTCGGGGTAACAGAGCGTCGAAATCCACCAGTGTATTTTCACCGCACAATGCATCGTTATTGTGCGACTGACCTCAAGCCTCGGAGACAACGCAGTCACTGTTGCACACCCGGAGAAAAACAAGGCCTTCACATCGGAACACCGGCCCACCAGCAGCTGTCGTTTCCCTCCACTTATTCAATTTGCCAGCGGAAATTTAATAGGCCGCACAAGGAAAACCGCTCATTTGCAAAAGCTACAAAGCCTCGCAGGCAATAATTATGTGAGCGGCTGAATTTACGAGTGCTCGGATGCTCTGTGAACTCCATCCGCCGAGTGGATGCGCCCGGGATTTAGCCGGCTTTCCGGCTCGACTTTGCTCACGCCGGTGTTGAATCGCTATTATCGCACGGGTTGGAAAAGCTCACGAGACTCGAATGATCAGCTATAAAAATCTGTCGCTGTCTATATTAAATCTCCAATACCCGCACGGCAAATCTCCTCTATCCACTCGCCAAGCTGCGCGAAAAAACGGCCGGGGAGATAAACTCGAGCCAGCATGAACGCATTAGTTTCAAGATCAGAAACCACCCTTTTCAAACGTGGGGGATACACAACACCAAACACACACACACACACACACACACACACAGTACAAAAGAATGCTGAGAATAAAATAAAATAGAACATCGAGTTTTGATGTGTTCTCAGTCCCGGTTTTGTGTAAACCGTGCGTGGCCTTTGTGTGGGTAGGAAGGAGGGGTCATGTTCCTTTGTGGCCTCCCACGAAGAACAGACATAGAGAAACACACAAACACACACACACACACACTTGTGTCTCAGCAGAATTCTTTCCACAACTGACCCAGCATGAAGCTTTTTTTGTTGCCCCCATAAACCAAGACATGCTCATTGTCCTGCCTGCACGTCGGCTAAAGATAAGTTAGCTATAAAACACTCGAAGGGCATGCTGTCATGGGAAAATAATCATCTCTGAGGTGGTGTGAGGCAGCCTGGTGTGACGCACCAACATCGTGACGTGACTTTCACATAAATCACATGAATTCGTTTACAATTACAACTTTTCATTTATTATGAAATAAAGGTTTTTCACAATTTTTAGTGGAGACTTTCTGACACTGGAGACTCCTTCCGAAAATGCCTCCTATAAAATATATTACATCATCATCATCATCACCATTATTTCAAAATCTGTATGTTAATCTTTGCTAAATAGAACATTAAAAAATCTGTTTATTATACCAGTCCCTATGCGAGTTGTTGCTATAGAAACAGTACCAAAATTGTATTAATTAACACTTTAAATGAATTCTTTTACATTTTCGGCGGCCCGTGAGAAACTCTCAGTACCAGGTCCAGTGACTATGGTTATTTGCTCAGCTGAAGAGAGAGCAGAGGGAAAAAAAGTGTGTGTGTAAATCGTGTGACCAAGTTTCAAAGGAAAGAAACAACATCGTCACCTAGGTGAGCTTTCAAGCTGCTCAAACAGTCAGTGTCACCGGGTCCAGACGGCTGCTCTGTGTGTCACCAGGGAAAGTTCAGAGCGGCTGGCTGAACCGACGGACAGGTTCTGCTTTAATAGAAGACAACTACTGTTAAAGTTTAAGTGAGCACCTGCAGCCTCACTTGGCAAAGGTTAAAACATGTGTCCTTACCGAGGAGGGGAGAGAGGGGGCTTACAGGATCATCAGAAAGGTATTTTCTATTTTATCCTAGGGGTTGCCATGTCGGATCATTTGATCCGCAAGATCTGGCACAGGTTTTATGCCGGACGCACTTCCTGTCGGAACCCACCCATTTTCAAACTGGGCTTTGGACCAGCACTGGATGCGGTGGTTTGGTTGTATAGGGTGTTGGGTTAAGGGTCTTGCCCAAGGACCGGGCAACGGTGAGCGAGCGGTGGTGGGGCTCAAACCCCCGAGCAGCAATCCAGAGCCACACTAAGAAAGGTAAGAGTTTGTCCGCTGTACGAATCCGTAAAAATTCCATTTGACCCGTATCTAATGTTCACTGGTCGTTGGTCTTTCTGCTCGCTCCTGTCAAGTGGCCGCCATAGCAGACCATCGGATCATACAACTGGGCCCGGGGTTTACACCAGATGCCCTTTCTGACACAGCTCTCCCATTCTGTCCAGGCTTGAGACAGGCACTAAGAATCCAGTGGGTGGATTTGGGCTGGGAATCGACCCCAGGCTTCCCGCATAGCAGATAAGAAGCCTACCAATGAGCCACCAGTGCTTTATTCCCACATTATATCTAATCTACGTACCTATGCTAAATTCTTCAGCACCGTCTCAGCAGGCTATCAAAACTTCCAAACATGATAACAGCGGTACATCAAAAGCCCACTATCTGAACATCACAGTGTTTAAAATAACTCTAATATCTCCAATCGCATACTTCTGTACTAAAATAGTAGGTAAAAATAGTATATTAGAATCCGTCGCCACACTTGTCTAGTTCTGTAGGACTCCAGACGTCTTACGGAAGGTCTTCCAAAGAAATCATTAAAAATGTGTTTCGTCGAATTGACTTCAACGAATCCTGATTGGTCGAATAATTATCCGACAGCCGGATAATTGCAAGCAAGGCAAGCAAGGCAGACTCACATGTTCACTGTATATTAAAGCGCTCCCTTCAAATACATTATCGTTTCTATAGCAACAGCCTACTTGTATAGCGGATGCTCCACATAGACGATTAAAAATAGTTTTCTTTTTCTCAGTAAGGAGTCTCCAGTGTCGATAGGTTGTAGCACTCATAAGTTAAAACGATAAGGAAAGAAGGGAGCTAAAGGGAAAGAGATAGAGAAGATGAGTGTGTGCTGGAGGAGTGGGAGTAGAAGAGGAACGGAGAGAAGGCTTTGCATACTTAATGAGCTGGATGTTTCTATGTCTTCCACCGCCAGGTCGATCGAATTACCTTCTGGCGCTTATGCCGCACTCACGACCGAAGGTACAAATTACGTTCCACGAACAAGGACAATTATGGCGTTTCGCCGAACGCACGAACGCATACACCGCTCCGCTTAGATCGGTGTTCTACAAAAGCAACAAGCTACAACAACCGATCGGGAAGCGCCCGTGTGTCATCTTAAAAACGCTTACCGCGCTCTTAAACTCATCTCGTCTCCGAGCGGCCCGAGCCGGAGCCCTTAGGGTTGGCGGGGAAACGACCCTAAGGCTGAGAGCCGGGGTTTAATTCAGGCTGTGTCTCGTTTAGTGCAGGAGAAGAAGAACGTCAGAGCGGACCGCTTTAGATTTATGTTGCCATTTCGCTCGGTAAAGGATGTTAAGCAGTGCCCCTTCTGGCTAGCTGCCTCCTGCACTCCAGACCGTAATTGGACCGTACACATCGCAGACCGTGCACATGTGGTCTATCAGAGTTTCCTGAGCTAGTGTACTGTATATTTGAAGCTGCTCTCCAAACACACACACACACACACACATACACACGTACTTTAATGTTTCCTGCTCGGGGTCTCTGGTTTGTATCACGGTAAATAATGACGCCAGTAGAGCTGATACGAGGCCTGGTGACATCAGTGTAAGATGGAGGAACGTGTTTTCCTTCACCTAGCGCTCTGGAAATGGCAGCCGGTCAATCAATAGAGCTAAAAATAATCACACAGAGATAAGGCTGTATTCTAAATACCGACAAGGTCCGTTTTCTGGATGTTGATTGGTCCGTAGGTGACCAACGAGCAAGTGACAGAATATGCAGAAATGAGATCTTGTCTTTTTATGTGATATAAAACGTGCATTGTGACATCATTGATCGATATTATATCGTCATCTGTTACTTTTCAGTATAGCCTCTCATACTTTCATTCCTTTTCCTATTTTTTTTTTGGGGGGGGGGGGGGGGGGGGGACTCGGCACTGCTGTAAATTAAAGCGCGCCCTTGATGTGTTCTCTCCAGATTTAAATAAATTAAATGAAATGAAAGATCACAGAGAGGGAGGCACTGACAAGTGAGGTCTCCAGAGCTGGGGATGAAACTCCTGGAAACCTTCCAGCAAACACACACACACACTAATACACACACACACACACACACACACACACACACTCATACACAAGATCTTCTATTACATAAATCAACGTGATGCTCTCTCTGTCTGGTGGAGGCTTCCTACTCGATAGCCTCTCACAGGGGAATTAATGGACGAGCAACAGAGTAACCCGTCCAGCTTTGTCAGAGTTTCTAGACGTGCTAGACGACTCGAGGGAAAGAGGAACCACTCCTAGCTTCGCTGCTACGTTATCCTGAAGTATCTCTCACTCTCTCTCGCTCTCTCTCAAACCTGAATCCGGGGACCGACATCAATTATTCTCCATCAGTCATTTATCTGGCGTAAGAGCGACAGAGGAGGTCAGCGCTGAAGGTCAGGAGGCCAGCGCGAACGATCCATCAAGGAAGAGAACAGTGTGAGAGGAAGAAAGAGAGGGAAAAAACAGGGAGGGGCTGAGTAAAAAGGGCTGGAGACAAGAGGGAAAAGAAAGGGAAAAAGAAAGGAAGAAAGAAAGAGAGGGGAACGTGTCCACACGGAAATGCTGCTGTGAAACTCAAGCCCCGGGTGGGAAATGTTTGATCGCGGTTTCTGTGCCTCCTGGGGAGGAAGCGGACCTTTGTTCGTGTGGTTACTGGATAAGGGTCAATTACCATCATCTCCCACTTTCATTGTCACCTCTGCGCCAGGGCTAAATCGGTCCCAGCTTGAAAAAAAGCAAACGTTTTTGGAATATCCGATGGGTTTCTGCAGTCGTCCTTCCTGCTACGCTGCATACGCCTTCATCATACAATTTCATTAAATCTGTTGCCTGTCTTTTACTGTCATCCTGCATCCTTATTTGGCCTTCACTCCATCATTGTGCTTTCTCTCCCCTTAATCCACACCTGGCTTGGTTCATAACAGGAAGCAATTACCTGATGAGCTGAATCAGATGAGTGGGAGAAGAGACAAAAACATTCCAAGAGCAGGGATTGAGAAACCACAGACCATGCCAACCACCATTTCTGACCTCCTCCTCCTCCTTCTTCTCCTCCCCTCCCCCTCATTCTCATCCTCCTCCTCCACCTCTTTCTTCTCCTTCTTGTGCTTTTCCAGCAGATGAGCTCACTGTTGATTTATTATAGCAGCCTGCGTCCTGCGAGTGTCATGCACAGAGATCCAAACGCTACAGGAGCCAGGCGGTGCCAGTGGGGAAACCTGATGCCTAATTCAGAGAACAAATACTCGTGCCAAAGAGAGCCACACCCTGCTCTGAGCGTGTCAAAGAAACCACAGTTTTAAAAAATAATAATAATTAAAAAAAAAACAAAAAAAAAGATATGGAGAGAAGAATAGGATCTACTGGTATTGAATTGTTTCCTGCTTAATGTAACTTTTGGTGGAAAAAGGAATTGACCATCAACCTGCCCAAAAAGCATTGAGATGTGTATTAGGTGGGGGTGTAAAAGAGAAAGATCAACGGAGCAAGACGCAAGAGGCACGGAAATAATCAAAACTGAGAGCGAACAACAAAGCACCCAGGCACCAGATCAATCGGAGCAGTCGGGTTAAGACTGTGCAAAGAAGTCCCTCAAGCCAATGCAGCACCAAGCGGCAGGGTGCAAGATAAAGAAACATCAAACGGCATGAGGTTAGAGATCATCCATGAACATCTGCAAGGACATACTATATACGGCAAGTATGAGGCAACGCAGAGCACTGGAAAACCGCAAAGCTCCCACAGACCTTGTGGGACTTCCATATCTGAACAGATAAACAAGTCATCGAGAAGCAACCGGACATGATGACGAAAGATGGAAGTTAACCGAATGTACAAGGCTAGAGAAATATCAGGAAGTGGAAGAAGGTTACATCCAAGGTTGCCCCGGTGATGATGGCAGCGCTCAGATGGATATGTTCAAGAGTCCAAGATATCTACATTTACATTTATGGCATTTGGCAGACAGCCTCATCCAGTGTGAAGTCTGCGTCTCTGTTAAAGAAAGAACACGAGTGAGAACCTATTTAGAAAGAAATGCACCTCATCATTCAACGTGTCGCAGGAATCCATATTGCTCAGATTAAAGGGCTAGTTTTGATTTTTTACATTTTTTTCCCCAAGTCTGTCTTAAATCAAAATTGACTTGATTGATTTTCTTTCCCTGGAACTAGCCGTATGGGTCCAGTTCCAGGTAGCCATATGGCTAGTTTTGGTTAGCCCTATGGTTTGTTCCGGTGAAAGCAATACGTTTTTATTAGACGTAATAAAGCCTTTATGAGGCAGAAGCTCCAAATGAGTCTCGGCTGAATTCTGGGACGCATTTTTGCACGAAACAAGGGCTGGGGAATTCGGCCCCGGTTACTATTCCGAGCGACAAACGTCACGGTCAGTGTACAGAGCACACAAACTTAGACCTGTGGTAATGCACGTATATGCACCTCAATTCTGATTTATGAACATCTTCCGAACTACCGTCGTTTTATGTTCTGTTTATTAATTTTACCTAACGTCTGCAAAAAAAGAAAATGCAAAGATGATTTAAAAGCATTCACATGAAGACGTAGTAGTAGAGGAGATTTAGAAATCTCCAACATTTCCGCTAGCAAATGCTGTAAAATGAAAAAAAAAAAAAAAAAAAATGACAAATGCACAGATTCATAAGTGTGGGCTGACGATGAGATTCTGCTCGTCTATCTGGTGTTTGTCCCACCCACGTGAAAACAATGAGACTGGAATAACCCCGTTTTTGTGCAAACAGAAGAAAAAAAGCGACATTTTTAAAAATATCCCCGT
>CM059205.1:33331859-33416859 GCA_030347435.1 Clarias fuscus
CAAAAAAAAATAAAAAACTAATTTTGTCTTTTATTCTTCTTCTTTTTCCTCCCATGGCCCTTTAGGGGCTCAGTACCTCTTGCCCTCTCCTCCTGTTTAAAAATTGCAGGAGCAGTAAGTGCTTCTGAGATTGCTGCTTAATTAGAAAGAACAGCGGAAATGCAAATACTGTTCCCATGACACAGTGTGAGTCCATCTCGACCATCTCTCTCTATTGAAAAGACCTTCTTCTTTTTTTTTTTGCAGATTAAATTCTTCACAGGCGACAGAACCACTTTGTGCATCTCAAAAAGTTCTATTCTGTTTACATGCTTTGAGCGTTTAAACGCACTGAAGGCCCTTTTTTTATAGGTCAGCCTACTTTCCGTGTTGTAAATTTATGTTGTCGTATGTATGTAGCACCTTGGTCCTGAAGGAACGTTGTTTCATTTCACTGTGTACTAACTGTATATGGTTGGAATGACAATAAAAGCCTACTTGACTAATGCAGAACTACACTACTCAGTGGTTATTGGTGACTTTAACCGCTGGTAAGAGGCATTCACCTTAACACTTACTGAGCCATTTAAATGCTCAGATTCTCCTGAAGTCCTTCAGTAGTCACACAAGGTGTGTCAGGAATTCATAATAATGGTAACCTTGTAATAACTTTATGTAAAAATATATACTGTATATACAGGGCTTGGACAAGGAAACTGAAACGCTTCTGGTTTAAGACCACAATAATTTATTAGTATGATGTAGGGCCTCCTTTTACGGGCAATACAGAATAAATTTGTCTTAGAAGTGACAGATACAAGTCCTGCACAGTGGGCCAGAGGGATTTTGAGCCATTATTCTCGCAGAATAATGTCCAGGTCACTACATGTAATGTTGTGGAGGAAAACGTTTCCTGACTCGCTCCTCCAAAACACCCCAAAGTGGCTCAATAATATTTAGATCTGGTGACTGTGCAGGCCATGGGCGATGTTCAACTTCACTTTCATGTCCATCAAGCCACTCTGTCACCAGTCCTGCTGTGTGTATTGGTGCATTATCATCCCGATACATGGCACCGCCTTCAGGATACAATGTTTAAACCATTGGGTGCACGTGGTCCTCCAGAATGGTTCGGTAGTTCTTGGCAGTGACGCGCTCATCTAGCACAAGTATTGGGCCTACAGTAGGGAATGACATGATATTGCAGTCCAAACCATTACTGATCCACCCCCATGCTTCACTGTGGGAATTCTCCACATTGTAACTTCCGGATGTGGGAAAGACAGTGAAGGTGGACTCATCAGAGAACAATACATGTTTCAGATTGTCCACAGCCCAAGATTTTCATTGCTGGCACCATTGAAACCGACTTTTTGCATTGGCATGATTGACCAAAGGTTTGGCTATAGCAGCCTGGCCATGTACATCGACCCTGTGGAGCTCCCGACGAACAGTTTTGATGGAAACAGGAGAGTTGAAGTGCACATTTAATTTTGCTTTGAGTTAGGCAGCTGTGGTTTTATGTTTTTTGGATACAATCCAGGTTAGCACATCCCTTTCAGACAGCTTCCTCTTGCATCCACAGTTACTCCTGTTGAATGTGGTTCGTCCTTCTTGGTGGTATGCTGACATTACCCTGGATACCGTGGCTCTTGATACATTACAAGGACTTGATGTCTTGGTCACAGATGCACCAGCAAGACAATAACCAACAATCTGTCCTCTTTTGAACTCTGATATGTCACCCATAATGTTGGAATATGTTAAGCAATATGTTAAGCAAAACTGTGCTATTACTCTACTAATTAAACCTACACACTCTGTTCTTACAGGTGGAATGTGCAATCAATGAAGATTGGCCACCAGGCTGGTTAAATTTAGCCATGACACCTCCAACACTAAATTGTCCAGGGTTTCAGTTTCATTGTCCAACCCCAAGAAATGTTTATCAGCTCAATTTTACATTAGAATAAGAGCCAGATAGTCTCTGAACACCAGGTAAGGGTGTTTTCTTTTTACATGTAACCCTACACTTTATGAGTTTTTCTAGGTAAAACGTACAGTACAACCTACATGTAGAAAAGGAAGTACACACGTGGACAAAATTGTTGGTACCCTTCGGGTCAATGAAAGAAAAACTCACAATGGTCACAGAAATAACTTTAATCTGACAAAAGTAATAATTTAAAAAAATTCTATGAATGTTAACCAATGAAAGTCAGACATTGCTTTTCAACCATGCTTCAACAGAATTATTTTAAAAAATAAACTCATGGAACAGGCCTGGACAAAAATGATGGTACCCCTAGAAAATACTGAAAACAATGTGACCAAAGGGACATGTTAATTCAAGGTGTGTCCACTAATTAGCGTCACAGGTGTCTACAATCTTGTAATCAGTCAGTGGGCCTATATATAGGTCTCCAGGTAGTCACTGTGTTGTTTGGTGACATGGTATGTACCACACTCAACATGGACCAGAGGAAGCGAAGGAAAGAGTTGTCTCAGGAGATTCGAAAGAAAATTATAGACAAGCATGTTAAGGGTAAAGGCTATAAGACCATTTCCAAGCATCTAGTTGTACCTGTGACTACAGTTGCACATATTATTCAGAAATTTAAGATCCATGGGACTGTAGCCAACCTCCCTGGACGTGGCCGCAGGAGGAAAATTGATGACAAATCAAAGAGACGGATAATCCAAATGGTAACAAAAGAGCCCAGAAAGACTTCTAAAGAGATCCAAGGTGAACTTCATGCTCAAGGAACATCAGTGTCAGATCGCACCATCCGTCGTTGTTTGAGCCAAAGTGGACTACATGGGAGGACACCATTGTTGAAAACAAATCATAAAAAAGCCAGACTGGAATATGCCAAACTACATGTTGACAAGCCACAAAGCTTCTGGGAGAATGTCCTATGGACAGATGAGACAAAAATTGAACTTTTTGCCAAGACACATCAGCTCTATGTTCACAGATGGAAAAATGAAGCATATGAAGAAAAGAACACTGTCCCTACTGTGAAACATGGAGGAGGCTCTGTTATGCTCTGGGGCTGCTTTGCTGCATCTGGCACTGGGTGTCTTGAATCTGTGCAGGGTACAATGAAATCTCAAGACTATCAAGGGATTCTAGAGAGAAATGTGCTGGCCAGTGTCAGAAAGCTGGGTCTCAGTCGCAGGTCATGGGTCTTGCAACAGGACAATGACCCAAAACACACAGCTAAAAACACCCAAGAATGGCTAAGAGGAAAACATTGGACTATTCTAAAGTGGCCTTCTATGAGTCCTGACCTCAATCCTATTGAGCATCTTTGGAAGGAGCTGAAACATGCTGTCTGGAAAAGGCACCCTTCAAACCGGAAACAACTGGAGCAGCTTGCTCATGAGGAGTGGGCCAAAATACCTGCAGAGAGGTGCAGAAGTCTCATTGACAGTTACAGGAATCGGTTGATTGCAGTGATTGCCTCAAAAGGTTGTGCAACAAACTATTAAGTTAGGGGTACCATCATTTTTGTCCAGGCCTGTTCCATGAGTTCATTTTTTTTTTATAATTCAGTTGAAGCATGGTTGAAAAGCAATGTCTGACTTTCATTGGTTAACATTCATAGAATTCTTATTTAATATTACTTTTGTCAGATTAAAGTTATTTCTGTGACCACTGAGTTTTTCTTTCATTGACCGAAAGGTACCATCAATTTTGTCCACGTGTGTATACACTTCAATTATAGCAACATGGAATTGTACAGGTTGGTACAAATTTCTGGCAGTACAGTGGCTTAGTGGTTAGCACTGTCGTCTTGAACCTCCAGGGTCTAGATTTGATTCCTAGCTCGGGTCTGTGCACATTGAGTTTTCATGTTCTCTCTGTTTTTGATGGGTTCCCTTCAGATCCTCCTTTTTCCTCCCACAGTCCAAAGACATCCAAAGACAAAAGTGTAGGCTAATTGGTGTTCCCAAATTACAAATATTGTGTGAATGAGGGTGTGAATGTGTGTGTATGTCTGTTTGCCCTGAAATGCATTGGCACCCTGTCCAGCATGTACCCCGCCTCATGCCCTAAGCCCCCCCCCCCCCCCCCCCCCCCACCATTATATACAGATAAAGAGGTATAGACAATGAGTGAGTGCGTGAGTGAGTGAGAACCAATTTCTGAGCCTGAACCATTCAGCAGTGTAATTAAATATCTGATAATATCAACCAGGTATTAACATAGAATATTACAAATGCACCTAATATTCTTTCCGCACTTCAATTCAATTCAGTTTTATTTATATAGTCATCTGAAGTGTTTCAGAAGGCAGACTAGTCAGTATTGTGTGTCTGCCTAGAAAAAAATTTTATCACTATCTTCTTTTATGTACAGTCCAGAGCAAAAGTCTGGAGTCAGCTCGCATTTCTTTATATTTCGCTTCTAAACAACCAGATACTTTCTTGTATTTTTTATATAATCTTGTGGAACAGTTCTCCAGGCTTCCAGAAGGTGATTTCTGGCAGATTCTCGGCTCTCATTTTCAGTCCAGTCCCTGTACCCAAGCAGTTTCAGGGGAATCTGTTTTATTTGTTAAGTCACACAGTGAATCAAAATATGAATCAAAATATAAAAATATAAAAAACCATCTAACTTAAGATATGAACCAGTGAGAAACAGGTGCAGATAATGGCAAGGATCACCAGTCAATTAGTATACTGGTGGTCCTGAATCCCAAGAAATGTTTATCAGCTCAATTTTAGAATAGAATAAGAGCCAGTTAATCTCTGAAAATGATTATGGGTGGTAGTGGTTCAGTGTGTTAATGCTCTGAGGTACCGTCAGGAAGGGTGGAAGTTCAAGCCCCAGCTTTTACAGTTGCCGCAAGGCCCTTTAACCCTGGCTCAAGTCTTGTGCAAGGTACTGTAGTTATGTAAACAACTATTTCTGATCTTTTTTGCCCTAACCAAAGGAAAAGTCGAGGACGATCGCACCCAGACATAGAAGAAAATTGGATTTTAAGATTTTACAACATTGTTTGTTAAATTGGTGTATTAGCTAGCAAAATGAAAACTATGATATATATATATATATATATATATATATATATATATATATATATATATATATATTCACAGTGGCATCAGGTTTCTCCAGACTAACACATAGAGAGAGATATTACTTTGCCTATTCTGTAATGAAAGTACATTATCATATACTAGTATATGGCTAGTGACATCTAGCTTTTTTGCTGAATCATTGATTTGCTTCATAAATGTCAACCTCAATGAGACAGGAAACAACTGGCTGTATTAGCGAAACAATGGAGTCTTGTAAGTCGTGACCTCATTACGACGTTACAGAGATGAAGTGTAACAGACAATCAAACTGAACAGTACGTGTATCGAATTACAAAAGGAGAACTAATATCACAGGAGAAAAGTCATTTTTAGTGTTTTAGTCTTCATAAATTTCCCCCAAAATCTACTCTCATCTAGAATTTAGTCTTAAAAGCTCCCCAATTAGCGAAGAGTAGTGCTTAACTCAGGAAGATGGCGGATTTCCAAGACATTCATTAGTAAGGTTGATCTAACAGAGAAGGCTAATAATCAAAAGCTATTCGTCACGTTGGAATTGTTCTGGGGGAAAAAAAAGCACTTGTTTTATATTAATGACTTGAAAGAATGCAATCCCAAACAAGTCCATAAATTAAGATAAATAAGCTAGAAAGCTATTCCATTAGGACACAAGTAATGACACCCTTTAAAAGGTGTCCAGTGTACACTGCCTGTACACTCTAAGGTTTCATTCAGTCACATTTAGCTCTGATTACAGGACACAATGTTGTGGCCAGTTCAGGTGTGAAAATGATTCCTCATGCTCCAAGAACCACCCTGTGCCATCAGGGGGAAAAAAAACTCCATAGATGTAATGACCTGGTCATTCAGTACATTCATGTTGTCAGTTGACTTGATTTTAATATCACTGAGTGATAATAACGTTGCTGAGTCTAGACCTGAGCAACTGAAGCAACCCCAGATCATAACACTGCCTCCAGAGGCTTGTACAGTGGACACTATGCATGATGGGTGCATCGCTTCATGCGCTTCCCTTCTTACCCTGACACGCCCATCACTCTGGAATAGGGTCAGTCATGTCTACGTCAGACGACATGACTTTTTCCATTGCATCGAAGTTCAATCTTTATCCTCCGTAGCAAATTAAAACCCTTTTTTTTTCTCATCAGTTTCACTAACAAGTGGTTTTCTTGTGGCAACACAGCTGTTTAGTCCCAGTCCTGCGAGTTCTCATCACATTGTGTGTATATGCAATGCAATTTATTAGTGTCGATTTATTTTCCATGCAAAAAAGAATTGTAAACTAGAATTTATTATTATTATTATTATTATTATTATTATTATTAACATCATTATATCATAATATAATATTAATACCAATCATTCATATGTCTTTGAGCTTCTAGTTAGTGCTGACGATACAGTCCTTTTTTTAACTGCACAATATATATTTTTTTTTTCTACACACACACACACACTTCCGTCACACACACATTCAAGCACATTATAAAACCCTTCTCCCTTCATACAAGCTTCAGACAGGAAGCTGTCTGTAGAAACTATATTTCCTAATGTAAATAACCTCTATTTTGCATTTTTTTCCCCCGCATTTCTGCTTCTTCACATCTTCAAACACAACTGAATTTACATTTCTATGGAAAAGTTTTGCATCAAAACCCTCTGCCAGCCTGGAGCCGCGATCCGCGCAGCTTTGTGTCTTCCAGTCTGAAACACCCGAAACTCAGCTCATCAGCTAATTATCAATGCCTTCATGATTTGAACCAGATGTAGTGTCTAAATTACACATGCTGATTAGAGATGTACAAAAACTACACTGTATTGTATGGCTCATCCACCTGCATTAGAGAGCTTTAAAAAAAATAAAAATAAAAATAATCAGGCCATTAACAGAAAGGCAGCTTACTCATCTCCGCCAGAAACAGTAAAGGGGGAAAACAATCCTATATGTTTTGCATAAACTAAACTCTTGCCCTTTCCGAGACAAAGACGGTGAGCTTTAAAATGTCAATTATTAAGGATTGTGCAGAAGGCTGACATCATCAGATGAGTGTTGATAGAAAAACAGAGGAGAGGTTGGATGCAGTGACTCAGCAATGGGCCTAAAAGGAGTGACGGGTTGGTGAGCTGGCACATCACAGCAGGAAGCAAGAGAGAGACAGAGACAGAGAGACAGAGAGAGAAAGAGAAGGGGCGGGGCGGGGGGGGGGGGTCAGCCTGCAGCTTTTGCCATTCCATTAGCTTTAATTTTTATTCACATTTGTTCATCAATAAGCATGGTGCTAGTTTGTTCGCCTCTGTATGTGCTCACTGTGAACCTGTACATACTCCATGCAAAAGGTTGCTAAACCTGGCAGACCCTCCTAATCCAACTAAGGAATAGAAACAGGTTTATTAGACAAGGATAAAATTGAAAAAGTGTGGTGATCTCAGAAAAGCCTTGACATTTTGACATTTTGTACTATGTACTGTACGTTTGGGAGCCTGTATAAAAAAATGCAAAAAACGTTGTTTTGGTTGAATTTGGGCCGACTGCCAAAAACATTTTGTTTTTTCCACAAGCACATCACTTGGTATTTTTCTACAAGTACAATAATCCACTTGTTATTTCCTACTTGTCAGTAGATTTTTACCAAAATGACATGTTTTCTTTAGGCTATGTTCTAATTTAGGCTTTTTTCCCCCCTGCAAAAATCATGTTGTGCAAGGAGCCAGTTTGATAAACACGCCACTACAAACAGTCTGTCTGCCGAGAACCTTGTGAGCTAGGTGCGATTTCCCGACACAGTGAATGTTTCACCTTGATCAAATCATATGTACAGTATGCAGGACTGAAAGTAGTTCCAAACTCTACTACTACTACAACCTTCATCGCTCCATATCGTTCACTTCTTCTCGGCTTTATGCATCCTTGAAAAAAAAAAAATATTTGAAAATCAATGACACAAATGTCAAAAGCTTCATAATCACAGTCCGAATCAGTTCAGATCAGCCCTAATCAGTTCGGATTCAAATGATAATCTGAGTTGAAAATCAGAAACTTAACAAGTTAACAGGGTAAAAAAAAAAAAAAAAAAAAGACTTTTTGCTAATTATTCATATACTTTTTAGATTGAATTCTTATTGCAAAAAAAAAAAAAAAATCCAAGGTAAAATAATTACCAGCCAAATTGATGCAAATATGGATTTAAATGACCTATGCATACTTCTGTACGCAAGGCATAAAATGCTTTCAACACTTTTATTTTACTTTTATGTTTTTCTCCCCACAATATACTGTATCTATCAAAACAACCTCTGTAAAATACTTTGAATGTATGTACTTTGAAGGTATATATAAAAAATATAATGTAAATATCTTTCTTAATTTGAGACGGTCGAGGTATCAAAATATAATGAACGCAGCTCATTTAGAAACTTTTTCGACATAATATGGAGGGGGAGGAAACATGGAGAAAATGTTGACAAGAAAAAAACTTGCTGAGACACTATGAGGAAGAAACCTGGAGAGGAACCACACTCAAAAGGGAACCCATCCTTATTCAGATCATACCGGATCACAACCATAACTATGGCACTGTTATAATCATATCCCTGACCAAGCATGCAGTTGTATTACAGTACAAGGAATATGTTTCAGTTAACATAAAGTCAATATTGTTGAGGTTTCCTAATCATGCAATTTCAGATCTAAAGCAAAGAAAGTGATAGCAGTCAGCCCCATCACATAAATATAGTTTGTTCCAATGCAGTCCAAAGCCATCTTCATGAATATTAAATGGAACCATGCTCAGTTATCACATTTAAGCAAAACACATGAGGGCATCCTCGGCAGTGATCCATCCAGACGTAAAGCATCAGGATCAGTCAGACAGGTTTGATGGGCAAAAGGGGTCAGAATCACAGGTATCTCAGGAGTACCATGTGTAGCTTGACAGAGGCAAAAAGAGAGAGTTTGGGAGATTGACATGGGGGCAAGTGGGTGTATATTTTATGCAGAGTGCAAGCATGCAAGCATTCTCCTGGAGGACTAGCCATAACAGCATAACTAAAAAGGAGAACCAGAAAGAAACACAGCACAAAGACATATATGGACTCACTGGAATGTAAGGAAACCACTTGACTCTCAACAAACCTGAATGAACCCTTGAAAATAGGGGAAGAATATTAATTAGAAGAATATTCCATAACCATAGAATTATGCAAGGTACCAACAAATAGCTTTCACCCTAAGAACAATGTAGGCGGAGTGGATCATAGAATTACAGTGATTTTTAGTGGTTTAGTGCTTTGTAGGTATATAGTATTATTTTTAACTTAATGTGAAATTTCACTGGGAGCCAATGCAGTGTGGATAAGACAGGGGTGATGTGCTCATGTCTTCTACTTCTGGTAAGGACTGCATGGCTGCTGCATTCTGGACTAAATAGAGCTAGTTGAACATGCAGATAGTAAGGCATAACAGTAGTCCAAGCTAGAGGTAACAAAGGCATGGACTAGATTCTATGCAATATATAGTCATATTATATTTCTTATCATGGAAATGTTTCTGTGATGAAAGAAGGTTGTCCTACGGTAGTAATATTATCATGAGCTTCAAATGAAAAACTGGAATCCATAATCCCACCAATGTCTTTTACTGCTGGCCATGATGAAACAGAAGGGCCATCCAGAGTAAGTGTGTGAGCAGAAAGCAGAATAGCACTTGGTCAGAAGTATGAAAACAAAACGGAATAAACATCTAGTGTCTAATGTAATTTGCCCATTTTTTAAAAAAATTTGAGCTTGTGTCTCTCATCTGCTTGTGCTTTCTGTCCATGATTTTGTGTGATCATGATTGAGTTAAGTTGATATTGATTAGATTACTAAAACCTTTTCTGAGATTATTAAAACAGATTTTCCGAGTATTTCTTCATTTATGTTTTTGGTTTCAGTGACATTCTGACAGGTTTTCCCAAATCATGGGACTATGAACTGCAAAATTCCCAGGTGGGAACAAGGACCCATGATCTGAATAACTAACGGGACACTGTGATGCTCCCTGAAGCTAAAGGTCACTCACTGGTAGGATCTCATTTAATCTCTTTGTTTCACATCAGTTTTGGTCTTTCCCTGGATAGTGATGTCATCTGAAAGGACTTTATCTCTAAATAGTTTGGGACCATGAATGCAGACTTTAAATACACATAAATGCTGACTTATACAGGCTCTAGTTCCCGCTTTGTTCCTGTTAAACGGGTATTAGTTAGCATTAGACAGTCAGTACAAATGGAAATTTGCTAGCCATTAGCATAGCAGTGGTATGCCTTTAGTGTATGTGTGTGTGGCAGCTCCATATTCACAGTCTGACTTCCCTCCCTGAGGACTCATTAATCACAATGGAGACGCCTTGCTGTTGTGCATCTGTCGTGCAACTGATCTCCGACAAGCTGTTGGCAGAGTTAACATCCCTCCCGCTAAGGTCAATCTTTTTCGATATCCTCTCTGAGACTATCATTTGGATTTATTCCCGTGTTCAGGGCAACCACATGAACACTCTAGTGTTGTCTTTAAAGTTTTTTTTTTTCCTTCCCTTTTTCTTTCTTGTTTCTCTCCATGGCCTGACAGTTCAAAGCAAGTGTACTCTAAAATATCTGATTTCCTGTGTCGAATAATCCCAATAAAATCTTGGTTGAATTTGATAATTCGGGGATAATACAATCCTGTAAACAGAGCAGACCTATGATTATAGAGAATGCTTATTTTGTTCTTATGTCATTAAGCAAGATCTGTGTTTGAGCAGAAAATGGCTTTGGTAAAAAGCAGCTATGCTGTGCTCTTGAAAAATGATTGTAAAATTTGAAGGAGTTTGGAACCATTTGGGGCTTTAAAGCAAGTTTGATGTAATAAGCATATATTTTTTCTCCGTTTGTGCATATTTTGCATGTAAATGTGTATTAATTATTTTTTAAATCAAATATTACACACTATCATGATTATTATACTGGTAGCTGTCCTGTAAGTTTTATAATCTTTGCTGTCCTCCTACTATGGCTGTACAATGGGAATAAATGCAACGGTAATCACCATTGGCCACCACGGTCCATAGTTGGGCTGCAGAAGTTCCTGCATGGATGGATTGATGGATGGATGCTGTCCTTCTACTGTTTTTCTAGAATCACACTAGTTCCCAAGCTGTGTTTATGACAATAAATAAATAAATAAATAAATAAATAAAGAGGTTATAAATTTCAAACGTTCTACACTGCAAGTCTGAAAAAACTCCCTTTCACACGGGTCAATTTATGAGCCTGAATCAAGCAAAGAAAACAACTAAGCAGCACATCGAAGGGAGGTTGTGAACCATCAACTTTCATGTAAGAAATGGGCCTAGGAAAATTAAATAAATAAACTGGAAATCACTTCCGCGTTTGGTGAAATTGTATTGTAAAAGCAATACATCCGTGTGGCCATAAGAACACCTTGTTATTCAGGACAATTAAAAAAAGAGTTTTAATGTGTTAAAAAGCATAAGGATTTGATTTCGAAGTAATGAAAAACGTCATGTCGCCTGACGAGTCCAGATTAATCCTATTCCAGAGTCAGGCTAAGAAGAGAAATGCATGAAGCGATGCACCCATCATGCAGAGCGCCCCCTGGAGGCAGGGTTATGATCTGGGGTTGACTCAGCAATGTTTTGAGACAATAAAATAAAGTCTACTGTAAATATACTGAATGACCAGATTAGCACATCTGTGGAGATGATGTTTACCTTCAATTTAATGCTGGCTAATATTAATATACTGTATGTAAGCAAGGACGATCGAATGTTTCTTTCAAATATAAAAGTGTATATGAGTGTTTTCTGCCATCCACCTGAGATTATTTTCTGTTCTAAAGTGGAGTATTTTGGATTTCTAGTTTATTTATTGGAACCATGAGCACCTGTGGCCCCGAAGCAACAGTAAAACCAGGGCTCATAAAAAATGCAATGAAAAAATGAGGGTGCATTTCTTTCTAGGCCAGAACGTCGTCCTGCAGCTCGTCAGTGACAGCTGTGTCAGGTGATTACACAGAGTGATATGCGCCTGAACATTTGATCTCCATTTGGCCTGACAATTTTTGCACACATTCGTAACGTATTATCGGCAGTCACTGGGAAGGTGAACGTGAAATATTACAGGAGCAGGTGTTCGGGATGTAAAAAACAGTTTATTCGTTTATTCTCTCTTGGAGAAGAAACTTAAAGTAAAGTAGGCACACATAGTCCAGTCTAAGAAGAAATTGCAATAAAGGACTCCAAAGTGTAGAACTCTAAATGAAGTGCCGGAATGATACCTTTTAGCTTGACACTTTTTATTTCGTATTCAGAGAAGACACAGCATGAACCCAGAGCATTATGGAGCCGAAACATTTAAATAACAATTAGAACTTACAAATGCAGCTGCTTCAAATCATTCTTTTTATGGCATCAAAACATTATGAGTTCCTTCATAGTTTCAATGTTGTGAAATTGATGGATACTAGCTTTTAGAATTCTATATATATATATGACTAGTTTGACAGCAAAATGAGATAACTCCATGTGCAGTATACCATTTAAGGTTTTTTTTTTTTTTTTTTTTTTTTCCAAATGAAACCAGTCACAAGGCTGTTATAAATGCCAAAAATATTCGGCTAAAATTGCTTGGGTTATATAAGGGTGAATTTTGTGTGATAACTCTACCTCCTACAGATGTATCGCAATGGACAAATCAGCCTGCAGTTGTGTTTGTGGTTATTTAACTATGCAAAATAAATTATAGCAAAATCATGGTTTGGCTGTGAATTTTTACTAAAAGCAAATCGGATCAACGGGAAAATTGTTGAGTTTTGCTGCACAGAAAAGCTTTTTAAATAAAAAAAAGGTTATTGAAAATCATGAGTAACATTATAAACGGTACAAAAACTTGAAAACCTTTTAGAACATCATCAGTTTGCACTACACACTAACTTACTTACCAAAGTACGTACAATACCGTATCCTGCATATATTTGTTAAGTATATAATATGGTGTTTGCACAACATCCAAATTGCACAGTTATGCTTCACAGAACATATCACAGACATTAAGCAGTGCATCCCGTAATACATTTATTACCCCTGCAATAGCAGTAACCAAGAGCACACATCTTTTTTCTTGGCTTAAACATTCTCCAAATATTCATTTAAGCCAGCATTGCAAACCACTATGGTGAACAGGACGTACATTGGAAAATAATTTGCCTAAATAAGTAAAGCAACCAAAACCAGCATTTATTGCAGTTCCTATCATGGCCAGCCATCTGTGTGTAATATCAGTGGTTAATGTGGTTGTAATATACTACTAGAGTATTTCTGTAAACAGTGCACGATGGCTCTCACTGTGGTTTGCTCGAGTCCCCAAGCCTTGAAAGTGGCTTTGCAACCCTTTACACGCTGATCTATGTTAATTATGTTGGTTCTCATTTGTAAAATCTTTTCGCATGCTTCACTTATGTCAGACTGGTTCTATTTAAGTGATTTCTTGATTCAACAACTCTGGCAGTAATCAGCCCTGGGTGTGGCAAGTGAATTAAACTCAGCTTTCCAAAAACTATGCCTAATCACAGGATGTGCCTCATCACAATCGAGGGTTTGTACAGTTTTTCTTTCCCCCTTAATAAATGAATTCATCATTTAAAAAGCTGCATTTTGTATGTAATATTAAAATTAGTTTGATGATCGTAATCATTTAAGTGTGCAAAAAAACAGCATGGTTAATGGGGCTTTGGCTGTTACGAGACTTGATTTTATAGATATATTCTAGTTTCTCAACATACTGTCTATTTTTAGAATTCCTGCACTAGTACTCTAACCCAGAACCTGATGGTGCCCAAAAGCACTGCATGTCTGCATGTAAAATCATTACATTATATAATATCCATATATGCAAAAGGATCATTGTGAAGTGCATAGAGTGAATGAGCTTGACATGGATTAATGCTACAGAACGTCTACCATGTCCTTATTGAGTCCTCGCACCTCTGGTGATGCATGTGCACAGCTGGAGTCTGAAAGCAGACCAAAACAGCCCTGTCTGTGTGTATGTCTGTGCTCACCGGAGTACTGTTCGAACTCCCATCTAAGGTTTCTTGCACCATACTAATGCCGTTTGACTTGGAAGAAGACATTACAGTGATATACTTGAAGGCATTCTTACTATTCATTGATTATTTTTGGGCCTGTTTCAGGAAAATAATCAATCACAGTGATTATTTTTAAGCAACATCATGCCACAAAGTGTGTATTTTCTTAAACTACAGCAAGTTGCCAATAATTACATGTATGCAATACGCTGTCTGGCCAAAAACTGTCTGGATTTCAGAACAGTCAAATTATTGGCGATCATCAAGTAAAGAAAAACATTTGAGGAGATTTGCTGGAATTGGGTTAAGAAGTGTCCAAGACATCATTAAAACCTGGAAGGATAGCGCTTATTTGTTAACTTTGTGGGACGAACTTGTGGTCAGGAACAAAAAACAATAAATGGAAATTGCTTATGCACTTTGCGAAGTTGCATCATGAAAGAACAATAGTAGAAATAACATTCATGATTAATAATGAAACTGAGAGAATTTCCACACAGGGTGTGATGAACTCCCAGGATTGAGACCGGAAAGTGGTGTGGCAATAGTAAAACCACTTCTTAGTGAAACTAACCTGAAAATAATGTGGTCATGTGTCCGCTCATGCGGTCTGATGAGTCCAGATTGACCCGGATGCATAGCAATGTGTGCGTCATGTGGCAATAAATGAAGTCAGCTGATGATCTGAACATACTGAGTGACCCGGTTATCACATCTGTTCAAGTTTCTCCGATCTTTTTAATACATTTTTATAATTAGCTTATTTATTTATTTATTTATTAATAGGGGGCAATAAATTTATTTAAAAAAAATGTACAGAATACTTTTTTTTTTTCATTTATAGCTATGTGTACTGTTATCACATATATTACAGCTACTGTAATGTTAAAGTAAACTGTTATTGAATGAATGAATGAATGAATGAATGAATCATGAAATGAAGTGGTGTGTCCACCATACAAACTGTTACTTTAGACACGATGTGAGGAACGTGTTTAAACAAGCTCGTGAAGATAAATTTAGAATGTACAGTACGTTACAGATGGCGCTAGCTGCTGTTATAGAAATGTAATCGACACCGCATCCGAGGACTCATCTGCGCTGTAGTATATGAACCCGTTGTGACTGGTTAACATTCATTATGCATTTCATTCAGTAGACATGTAAAACCGATCCTTAGATTTGTAAAGGAATATGTTGTTGCGCGATAAGACAATACGACAGCTGTGTCGTGTGTATGTTGATAGTAAATCAATTGGTGTCTCGTAAGAATTCTTCATTCTCCTTGAGTTATTACCCCAGAAGCCGGCATCTAATTGACTGCTAGGCAGCGTAAAATCTTGTTACTAACTCCCTCCTCAACAGTCAAATCAAAATGAATAATGCCGATCATTCAAACCAGCTCTCACGTCTCGTGTGGTTTGATATAAATCATATCGAACTGGAGAGATACCGAGGCAGAGAGTTCTTAATTCACATAGTTGTAATGGTATTATTTGCTTAATCTCATTAGATCTAGAGTAAGAAAGCACCCTTTACGGCTTTGATTAATGCAGTCACGCCGTGCAGAGCAAGAGGCTAGATTCAGCTCCGGCGTTTCTCTCTGCCCCTGATGACATTTTATTCTTCATTAAGCTGGAAGGTCTAATCGGGGAAAGGGGGCAGGCAGGCAGGCGGGGGGGGGGGGGGGGGGGGGGGGGTTTGCGGGGGTAATAATGGGATGCACTAAGGTATATCACATGACCCTGCTTCATTTGCTTGTGTGTTTTAATGATTGTAATCACCACAATGACCTGCTCTTCCCAGCTATTTATGGCACTCATATTAAATCGCTAGGTCTAGGTTTAAGAGTTACATGAGGAAGGAGTGCTAACATTCAAACTGAGTGATGTTGATAAATGATAGATGATAAATTAAAAGCTACTGGAGGCCAATTAGTATAATGTAAATTAGATCATGACCCAGTTACCACTTATTTATATCGAGTAATATTAGCGTTATTGCAGAAAGTCTTCCATGAGAAAAGAAAGTAGAAAGTTTTCTTTTCGCCCAATTCTTATTTATAATAATAGATTTGTTAATAGTAGTATAAAAGGTATAATATACAGTATAGATAGATAGATAGATAGATAGATAGATAGATAGATAGATAGATAGATAGATAGATAGATGATAGATCTAACATCCAGTAGCAAGGATATTAAAACATGCAATCATCCAGTCTTGTAGAGGAAAAAGATTGATACTCTGACTTAAATAAAAAAAATAAATCAAAAATAGCCACCAAAAACAACCACTGTGCTCAAATTGCAGAAAATATTAACATACCATTGTTAAAAAGAAAAATGATTACACATGCTACAACTAAGAAAAAAAATTGGGAAACTATATATGTATATATTGAATATGACTATGAACAGTGAGTGTGTTATGAAGGAGAGTTACTTGTATAACTGAGAATGAGTAGTGTTTGAGGGACCGTCTGACCCAGAATGCCAAGAACGTCCCCAGGCACTGGAAAGAGGTGTTAAAACAGCATATGTCCCCGGGAGCAAAGTATTTCCCGAGTCTCTCAGTAGAACAGCTCTGTGACAGAAGTTCGCCACCAAACATGCTCCAAACATATATAAATAAATAAATCTGCTTGGCAAAAGCTCCATACAGTGGATGACTGGACTGGGGTTGGGCATGATGGACAGAATTTTGTTCAAGGTCCTCTGTTTCAGCAGCAGCTCCACTGAGTCCAGCTTAAAGCCAACCACCGATTCGGCTCTCCTGACTGCCTTACTCAGTCGAGTGCCGTCTCTGCTTTTGAAGTTCCGTCCCCAGCAGACTACAGCATTGAAGCGAATATTGGCCACCACTGATTGGTAGAACATCTGTTGGAACTTTTTGCAGATGCATGATAATACAATGTATGATAAAAGTATAAGGCAAATGAAATCGATATGAAACAAACAAACAAACAAACAAATAAACAAATAAATAAATAAATACATAGGTTGCTTCACATGTTTCTACACTGATACTGGCTCATGGTTAACTTACCAATCCCTACTCTCAGCAGTAGCTGGAGAAAAACTTTTCTGACAGTGAAAAAAATAAAAATAAACAAATAAATAAATAATAATAATAATAACATTGAATCCTACAAAGCCAACCAACATGGGGGGACAATATGATGTAAATGGACATACACTGGTGTTGAGAAAGACATATTGGCTCAAGGATAAGAACAAATGTTTGCATTGAAAAATAGGATTGTTTTAAAATGGTGGTTTAGTCATATTAATTATATTATTTAGCAGTTTTTACTTTTAACTAGCTTTTGGCAGCTTGTTGAAATCCAAGAGACGTGAAGAACTTCCATGAAACTGGCCTTCTCTACTGTACTGTATCTCTTTTTTTTTTTTTTTTCTAGCACTGGCATACGACCATTAATTTTAGTGGGGCAGAATGTCATTAATAATGACATAGCCTCAAAGAAATATTATGTCAAGAGGATATATCTGTTGGCATTTGCTGTAGGCTACTATCTTATGAATTTGTAGACTTTTCCTGTTATGGGCAGCTCAGAGTTGACAACATAAAGTCATCCAGTCTTACAGCGTACGGCTTTAAGTAGTGTTAGACATGCCGTTGTTCTGCTTTACTGGATACAATGGGTGTTTTTCCTATCACCAGTGAGGTATGCAAGGACAAGCTAATATCATTAAGCGATACCATTACCAGGTCTCACTATATTGTCCAGCCCAACTACATATTAAAACCCACTCAAAACACCATGAAACTAGCCAGATTAATTCAGGCATTACAAAAGGAAGATACATTTTTCCTCTTTTGTCCCCAGCCTTTTGTTTCTTTGGAAACTAAGACTTTCTGGTGCACACAGATAAAGATTTTACCCTTTCCTCCTTTCATCCACTGCTTATATCATGTAGGGATTGACAGGGAACACAAACCAAAGGAAATCAAGATGGAGGTCACTGTGGGTAGTGCATAGGCACACACATTCAAACATTAAGGGTGAATTTAAAGTGTCTTTAAACTGTGGGAGGAAACCAGTGGACCCAGATCAAACTATCCAAGAGTGAGGAGAACATGTACACAGACCAGTGTGGAGATTTGAACCCTCAATACTGGAGGTGCAACGCAGCAGGGCTTTTAACTCAGAATCATTGCGGTGTGTAGTAAAATATATATGGTTTTATGAATTGTACATTTTATATACTTAAACTTTGTCTCTGTTTGTTAGGAATTTGTTAGATTCAATTCCCTTATTTGCTTTAAACAAAAATGTTTTTGGGCATATACACCTTATAATTGTCCTTTCCACTGCTCCGTTCCTGTCCTAATGCACTTCTATTATGGCGTGTTGTAGTTTGCTGAAATAACACTACTTTGGGGTTAAATGGGGCATTGGACATTCTACCCTATGATTGTGTAGCACTTAGAAAATGTGTTGCTTCTACCCATCAAGTAGCATTTTATTATTATGATTTTTTTTTTGTATTTGGCCACTCAAAAGCAGTGATTAGCAGATGTGAGACCAGTGGTGGCTGGTGCAATTTTTTTTTTGGAGGGGGCGCAAACAAAATTAAAATTAAACTTTTAATACTCGCCTGAAAATATCCATTTAATATCCATAGTAATATCATTACTACTAGTATAAAATAAAGGCATGACTCACATCGCATCCAGTCAGCAGCTCCGCTTGCCATAAGAAGTGCTGGAAGACTCGTTGAGAACGGTCCAATCACATGAACCCAAATATTTAAAAACAATATTGATTCGCTAACAACAAAAGTGGGCGGGTTCAGGGCGGACAGTGCTGCGCCCGAAGGATGATTTGACAAAATCCAATCAGAGCTCAGCCTCAGGTCACATGCTTTTCAAAAATGTACGCGTCTACATAGACACTCATTTGTCCGGCGCCCCGCGTACACGAACACAAATGAACATAATACAGTTTAGATTTTTTAAAATTGCAAATAAATTATATTAATAAATACAGTGGGATATTGTGCCTAAATGACTTTATTTCATTATTAAAATAAATAATTATTATGTTAAATAATTACATGTTAAAGTGGCATTCTTCTCTGCTTTAAGGGGGGAGGCGCCCCTGCACCCCGTATTGACCGGCCGGCACTGGGTGAGACCAAGTCCTTCTTTCACAAGACACAGTTGAAGTCCAGACTGATTAGTCCAAGTAAAGTTACAAGTCATTAACCACTTTTATCATTAAGATTTTATATTTCAGATTGGTGTTTATTGGTTTCTAGACAAACTTTATAACAAAATAAAGTAAAAAAAACTTAATATTTCAGCTCATTTTCATAAGTTGAGTCATAGAACATTTTCAATATCCAATTTGGCTTTGCTTTGGGATTTGCCTTGTGCAGCTTCAAAGGTAGAACAAAATGTAAAGTTATTGCTTTTGCATCTGTAAATCTTGCTCAACATGTTGCAGCTGTTTTGATATTGAAAACAACACAGTCTTGGCAGACGAAGGCTACTGAGCACATTTTCACCTTTATCATTATTTAATGCATGGTGATTAGCTGGCTTGACTGGTTGAATGTTGAGTCAAGAAAACAAAAATGTCTTGTGAGAAACGTGTAGTTTATTCACTGTGCATTATTAAATGCAAATTATTAATATATAATTTTAAATTATATATTTTAATTAAAGTTTATTTTCAAAATGATTTCGTTTCTTTTGAATCTATGAGTCTAAGTGAGAGGCGGCAAGGTGGTGTAGCGGTTAGCACGGTCGCCTTGCACCTTCAAGGTCCGGGTTCGATCCCCGTCCCTGTGTACATGGAGTTTGCATGTTCTCCCCGTGCTTGTTGGGTTTCCTCCAGATTCCCCAGTTTCCTCCAAATACATGCAGATTAGGCAAATTAGCCGTTGTGTGTGAGTGAGTATACAGTCGTTGCCAAAGGTTTTGAGAATGACACAAATATTAGTTTTCACAAAGTTTGCTGCTAAACTGCTTTTAGATCTTTGTTTCAGTTGTTTCTGTGATGTACTGAAATATAATTACAAGCACTTCATACGTTTCAAAGGCTTTTATCATGACAATTACATGACATTCATGCAAAGAGTCAGTATTTGCAGTGTTGGCCCTTCTTTTTCAGGACCTCTGCAATTCGACTGGGCTGCTCTCAATCAACTTCTGGGACAAATCCTGACTGATAGCATCCCATTCTTTCATAATCACTTCTTGGAGTTTGTCAGAATTAGTGGGTTTTTGTTTGTCCACCCACCTCTTGAGGATTGACCACAAGTTCTCAATGGGATTAAGATCTGGGGAGTTTCCAGGCCATGGACCCAAAATTTCAACGTTTTGGTCCCCGAGCCACTTAGTTATCACTTTTGCCTTATGGCACGGTGCTCCATCGTGCTGGAAAATGCATTGTTCTTCACCAAACTGTTGTTGGATTGTTGGAAGAAGTTGCTGTTGGAGGGTGTTTTGGTACCATTCTTTATTCATGGCTGTGTTTTTGGGCAAAATTGTGAGTGAGCCCACTCCCTTGGATGAGAAGCAACGCCACACATGAATGGTCTCAGGATGCTTTACTGTTGGCATGACACAGGACTGATGGTAGCGCTCACGTTTTCTTCTCCGGACAAGCCTTTTTCCAGATGCCCCAAACAATCGGAAAGAGGCTTCATCCGAGAATATGACTTTGCCCCAGTCCTCAGCAGTCCATTCGCCATGATGATACGTTTTAAGGTACAATGGAGGTTCATAGTGTCGCCATGTTTTTCAAAACATTATTTATTTCTTTTTTTGCTTGAGGTCCAGGATTGCGCCATTTGGCAGACGCCAACCAACATTCCTATTTCACTATACACCTGAACAATTGAGGGTTAAGACCCTTGAACCTAACAATGACAACTTGATGGTGCTGGGGTTCAAACCTTTTTTTTTATCAGTTTTCCATCACATGAGCTACTCATCCTGTGATTATCATTACAAGTTTTGGATTCATACCAAGATCTCAACGGACATTATGTTTGAAAAATTACTTTTAACAAGTTATTTAGTAATGCATAGTAAAATAAACAAATATTAAAACATTTGATACAACGCATTTGACATAATAAAAAAATAATACATTTATAAAAGTTTGATAGTTGTGTAAAAATGACCATATATTGTGGCATCATAGGATGCCAGTGTACGAAAGGTCAAATCATTATCCAATTGCAAAAAGCTGCTAATAAGTCTAACATCATCACACACATTAATCTATGTGAAGTTTGTGTGGTTCTTTGCAGCTCATCATCTTGTCATTACAACGTCTACTTCTGATGATGGACTCAGCAAAATGGCGCTTCCTCCAACCTCACCACCTCCTGTACACCGGGCCAGTTTCCTCTTAATCTGCTGGCATTCTCTTCCATGTCAAAGGACATTTCATAAAACAATATCCAGTAGAGAAGAGAGCATCTGGGCTTTGAAAAGAGCTATCAATTCCAATCAAGCTTTATTGTGGTGTGGTGAATGGAGCTCTCCGAGGGTCAGTGTAATTCTCTGATTATACTCTTCTTATGCCAAATTGCCATTCTCGGCTTTTGTACTACATGAACAATTTGAGCCCGTCGAGTCAGTACTACGTAGGTCCCTCGGAGTGACAAGTAAATTTAGGTAAATTTATGATATCGCAAAGTCCGTTGACAACAAATGCCACGCTAATTTTCAAACATAGGTTTTTCATTATCTGAAGTATATATCCATTATTTCAGCTAAGTAAGCATATCTCCAGTATTCCAGTTCCCTCATTAAACCGTGACGGGAATTAATCAGTAAAGAATCATAGCATTACTTGTAATAAATAGGTGCATGGAAATAAACATGTATATCTGGAAGGACATTTTTACACCAATCTGTGCAAGTCATTATTGCTGTCAAATGGGCTAATATCAGTACGTTCCACTTGGTTGAAGCATCTTATTTCGTGCAAATGTACATTTCTTTCATTATAATCATCAAACGAGTCCTCATTGTTCACAGAGTCCTTGTGATTGTTATATTACTATATTTGAAATATCCTTAAAAAAAAAAAAAAAAACTAGGTAGGAAGCAACAGCAACCTTTGCAATAAACATCCACAATGCTACATGACACCTATAGAACCTTTTATGAACATTTATAAGTGCATATTTAAGCTTCATTAAAGCTGCTTTTCTCCATTTTAAGGCCAAGGTCATCCTACACCATTCCATCCGTGTGTATTTTCCTATAATAACATTCACTGACGCTCATTTATTCCACACCGAACTAATGGGTCAACTGGAGCTACTTTTCATGAGAATGTTTCAAGTAAAAGCATTTCTTACAGATTCAGTATTAACAAGGATTTCTGTTAACTTCTAATTTAACTGCTAATTATATTTAATCAAGACCTGACTAAATTCCCAGCCTCAAATTATGCCCTCAAATAACGTCTACCATCAAGTGATGCAACCCGGGATAAACCTTCCTAACACCATCCTTTTCTAAGCGAAAGAACGCTTTAACATATCACTTCTTGCTGTTTATTACCTGCTTTCTTAGTCTGAGTAGCAGGCAGAATTTGCCTACTGTCCTGAAAGACAATGAACAGTGCTATTCCTTCTACATTCACACTTGCGAGCGAATTGCCCTTGTCACTTCTAGTTTTTCTCTTGTTGGTGTATACATTCCAGTGTCAATGTTTTTTTTTTTTTTCTAGCTTTTTTTTCTTTTTTGAGAAATGCAGCAGTGAGAATGTGTAGCCTAAAGGTAAAACATTTCATGCACAGATCAGTGTGGAAATTGGTTGCATATTGCTGCTAGGATTTGTAGAAGCATTGTGGTGAGGTTAATAATGTCTCCAAGTTCAGCTTTTGGTGTAGTGTAGCATGTATGTGTTGGCAACCCATCCAGGATGTACCCTGCCGTGTGCCTTAAGTTTCCTGGGAAAGGATGGTTTGCTGTGACTCAATACAGTGAAAATTAGCATAGAGAATGAACAAAAGGTGAAATGTCTCTAGCAAAGCATGCAAATTAATTGCAGGTACAAGTTAAAGTTGTGAGTGGAAGAAGAAGTGAAGAACCCTACAACCACCTGCATCACAGTTTTGGTCTAAGAAATTATTTGAGAATCATAGTTTAGTGTTTTTTTTTATTTTTTATTTAGTGTTTTTTTTTTTTTTTTTTTTATCTGGGTACCCCAGTTTTCTCTCACAGTCCAAAGGCATGCAGATTAAGTTAATTGGCATTCACAAGTTTCCCGTAGTGTGTAATTGTTTGTGTCAGTGTTGACCAGAGGTCCTACCACAGTTGTAAAATAAGAATAAATGCAATGGTAATCATTGATGGCTCATGGCTGAATGGCTTCCATGGTTCCTATCTTACTACAGAGGTTCCTAGATGGATGGATGGATGGATGGATGGATAGAATAATAAAAAAAATCAATTAATTCAGTAAAGTGAGCTTAATTGTTTTTTTTAAATCACAGAAAACTCAATATCAATGTCATGACAATACAATACAATACTAGAACTATATATATATATATATATATATATATATATATATATATATATATATATATATATATATATATATATATAATTATTATTTTTTTCCAAAAAATGAGTGACCATTATTGAAGTCTGAGAATTCCAGATGTACAATAAACGCCAAAGTCATTTGTTGATGTCTATCAGTCTATTATACAGGCCTGGATAATTTACTTACTTGATATCAATATTGAATAAAGTTGTCATTAGGACAGCTGATGCATGTAGGGTTAAACCTCCACAAATAGCTATTTAGGTTTATGACACTTGTAATGAAAAAGGCCATCTAGAACACCTCATGTGAACTTTCATAAATTGGTTGAAAAGATTGAACTGGCTGCACGAATTATACAGTTATACAGTGAGATGATATTACAGCAATTTTGCTCAAACTGAATACAATGTTCCTCAAACTATTATTCAACCCTGGATTAATGAAATCACTTCTGGACAGAAAAAAGGCCATCTGGCTGGTTTTTGATAATTGGATCTCATTTCCCGACTGTCCACTTTTTATTCATGGTCATTCTGTAAACTCAAAAAGAGAGAGAGAAAAAAAAAGCCTGTAGTGTAGTGTATTAATAGGTTTATTAAGGACTGTCTGTTTTTCCCACCTTCTATAAAATTTGCAAAGCTTTCAGTTCAAAATAACAATACAACTAATAATAACAAAATGGAAAATAAACATTGCACTGTCAAGTGGTTAATTACTGTATTCATAATTCTTTTTTTTTTTCTTCCCCACATATGCATTATTGAAAATTAATTGCCGCAATTACCGCAGGACACAAACTCATCAATTTCGTATCTATCAATCTTATCTGGCTTGGTTTTTATTTCAGCCGGTCTGGAAAATGAAGCAATTATGGTACTAGCAAGTCAGCAGGGCCTAAATGAGTTGCTGTTTTAACAGAATTGAAAATTTGACCTTAAGATTCGCATAAAGCTCTCGGTTCCTCCGTTGATTCTGCAATGCTAATCACTTCCTTATCGTCTGCTCATTACCTCCGCATGGAAACACATCCTTTTTAACAGGCCACCGAATGAAGCACTTAGAATGTTTAAGTAGTGTGCTCATTATCCTTTTATAATCATGAAAACTTTGTTCCCTTTTTGCATTTATTAAAAGACAAAAAGGAAGACGGTTATGTCTCTCATTGTTCAATGTGTCCAAATGTCCCCTATTTTTGTATGCTATTTATATAGCTTGTATTTTTCTTGAACTTTTGCCAATTGCAAAACAAATTTTGGCTGAGATGTTGAATTGAAGGAGACGTGAATCACTAGATAAAGTCTTCTAAAGCTCTTTTCAAATACTTTCAATGGGCTTAAGGTCAGGACTCAGAAAGTCAGAAACTGATGGTCAATGCATGTATTCAAATAAATTTTCATGCTTCTAGAGTCATTCTTTAACAGTTTGAGGCCTGGATCTACTTCATAGATGTGATAACCTGGTCATTTAGTACATTCAGGTCATCAGCTGACTTCATTTTGTTGCCACATAACGTTGCCGAGGTTAGACCTGAGCAACTGAAGCAACCCCAGATCATAACACCATACCAGAAACTGAATGTCATATAGTGTACCTGTTCATCTTATCCATGTGAAATGTTAATGGCTGCCATGAAAGACATTAAATATTTATGCACATATTGTATGTATTATAAATAATGCAGTAGATTTCTAGTGATTTATTTTAGTCGTGGCTTTACGAGAAAATTCATATATACTGTAGGCATATTGTCATTGTCTGATTAAAATATTGGTCAGAGATAATTTACTTTATAATGCAGCAAGCTCAGGAAACAATTTTTTTGCATTCAAGTGACAAATACAATATGCTATTTATGCAGTTTCTCCAATACACCATACTGATTCCTCAAGTTGGTTTAAAACATATTTACATACCATTGATGTAAATCCTTTAAGACAAATTATATGCATCATATTCGTGTCAATCGCGTAGGTATGCTGAGAACAGTGATGGATGGGAAAATACTAAAACAAAACGTGAGTAAAATGAACTCGGATAAAAATGTGCAACTATGCAAAAGCAATTACTTTAACCAGTGTTTATTTATCTTTTTCCTTTTTTAAAAAAAAATTCCAAGTCAGGTTGGCATAAGAGCTGTGCAGTGTGTCTTGTTTTGTTTATTGGATGGCAAAAGCATAAAACTAAACATCAAGTCATTTTCCCCCTTCATCCCAGCTCCATTTTGCTTTTCACCTTCTCTTTTCTCCTCTGTCTAATTGGGTTTCATTGATTTATCCGGCTTGGCGCAGCATTGGATGTTGCAGTTGCTGACCCTGCAAAAAAAAAAAAAAAAAAAAAAAAAAGCCGTCTAGAGGCCCGGCTAAAACACAACTCCCCTGTTCATACTCTTTACCCTCCAGCTAGACCTGAACAATGGAGCCAGAGGGCTAGAATCAGGTCAACCTGCAAATCAAGAGAAAAAAAATCCATAAGCCTGAATGATTTAGGGTGCCGTTAGAAACCACTTAACCTTGTCCTGTTGTACATTTGTGCCCATATCTAGGCTTCTTTTGGGGACCATCAAGAAACAGTTTTGCTGATACAACGTATTGCTGGTCATAACCTAAATAGAATTTTTGCAATTCCTTGTATGGGATTGTGACTCACCTGATCCAGGAAACTGAATGTTCGAGCAAAACCTACAGACTCAACAATGGCCTAAATGGGCAGAGTGCAAGTCTTCCTTGTGAAGTGATGGATGGTGGTTTTAGTCAAGTAGTGCTACAGGCTTGAAGGGGATATATAGTACAGGGTAAGTTGGTTTTGGCTTTCTAGGTGAGACTAAGTGTTTTGCAGAAGCTACAGTAAGCCAGTTTGAGCACAGTTTTGATACTAATGGGTACTACTAAAACTTTTTCACATAAGTGTGAATGTAGTGGCACCCACTCAATGGCAAACATCGGCAAGGATTCAAGTTCAATTTCAAGTTTATTTGTCATATGCATGTCAACACAGGGCCAAAGGATGAGAAGAGCCAGTCAACTTGTATATGTGTATATGTATGTATATGCATAAGTGTGTGTGCCCCATAACATTGGAGCATGATCCTCACCTTCCTCCATCTAACATGTCGTGAACTCACAAAATGGCTTCACAGGCAAAAAGGCGTCACTTTGGGCTGAGCCACACACATAACCTGGTCACCTGCAGCCATCACCCTGAGGTCTAGCTCCAGAAACAATGCCTGGATGTGAAAACATCCAGGCATTGTATGTTGTATTTTGTTTCTTTATAGCTCCATTTTAAAGATCTGTTCATTAAGGTTGGGCCTACTGGGAGCATTTTCAATGTTGGATGGCTATGCTGACCTCACTATACAACATTGGCCAACATTGGCAAGGTGAATTTAAAGATGGTTAGATGTCTGTTGGCTCTGGTGGCCCAACACTAACTCATGGGAGTCCAATGAGATTGTCCTGAGGTTCAAAAAGTACAAAAGTCTTTTCACTTCAATGAGGTGTCAACCCCTTAAAAGAGGTTGAGGTAGACCAGGTTTTTGAATATAATTATGGAGGGCTAGCGCCTAGCATTGTTTGGTAATTCTTCTGCTCAAACACTGCTGATCTTAATCACCAGGTACTGTGGTTGTGTCTATACATTGGTGAAATACAAACTGTGCTGGACCCAGGCCCTCTGGGACTGGTGTATACTGTAGAAGCCCTGCTGTAGTCTAATATACGTATATATTGAAAGTAATGCCAAAGTGCACATATCACATCTTTTTTAATAACTGAAAGGGGTTGTTTAAATACACACAGATTGCACAGGCAGAGGAAATCTTCCTCTGTAACAAGTCAACATAGTGTCCGTTACAAGCCCTGCATTGGCACCACCGTTGAACCATCTCTCGACTTCTCTCTGAAAATCACCTTTGTAGCGATTACAGTGCAGTACAAAATGTTTATAGAGATGGCACCATTGACAGGAGCAATGTGCACTGATGGATGAAGGAGAAGGAGAAGGTGAAACCAGCTCCGAAGACAAACCTCGCAGTGGGAAAACATCAGCTTTGACGAAGGGAATTTTCAAAGATGGTTGGGTTCAACAATAGTGCAAATGCATAACTAGTAATGGAAACTATGTTGAGTAGTACCTGTGTGTACAGGAAGTGGTTACTCTACCCACATAGCCGTTTGAATGACGTACAGCAGAGACCAAAAGTTTGGACACACCTTCTCATTCAAAGCGTTTGAATTTGTATTATGTCAAGAAAAAAGCAGCGAAGTGAAGAAAAAAAACGAGCGGCCATCATTACTTTCAGAAATGAAGGTCAGTCAGTCGGAAAAATTGGGAAAACTTTGAAAGTGTCCCCCAAGTGCAGTCACAAAAACCATCAAGCGCTACGTTTGGTCTGTACTGTATGTCAGTTAATAAAAAACGCTTATAGCCGCTTTTGCAACACTTTGCGTACAGCCCTTATACTTTACGAACAATGAGATTTTTCACTTTTTTTTTTTTTTTTTTACAGACTATCAGTGAAAGGTTCTGAAGGATAGTTAGCATTAGCATTAGCATTGGCAATCTTTTTATGGAATGCTGACATTATTGCATTGTTGTGTCTTATGTCCACCTTACAAAAAAACTTTCTGTGGCCTAGTACTTTTTTGATGTATTTAAATCTTGAGAAAGTCTGTTTGATAGTTTGAAGCGCAGGGATCATGTTTGCTTGCAGGGTGCCTTTAGCTGCTGACGGCTTCATCATCTGGTTTCAACCTGTATCACTTTTTTTTTTTTTTTTTTTTTTTAGCAAACCTCTGTATTACATTCCCTACACAAAAACTAATACTGTAGCATAACCATTGTCCATAATGAGAGACATTGACAATGAAGAACGTTCACAATAATGTATACTGTATTTTAATGATGGGACATCTTAAAGACAGTGTAATCAATATTAGCATTTTTTTTTTAATCAATAGTTAGCCAGGAGGCTATAAAGGCCAGAACCATGAAGTAAAGTTTACTTTTTTTTAATTAAGATATTTTTTTCCATGACTCCATACACTTCTGTGCAGCCTTTAACTAGGAGGCTTGCATGCTGCTTGCATATGATGGTTGAGAGTCCTGGGAAGCAGCTCAAGCTTTAATCTGCCAGTCTTTCTGGAAATAGCAGAAAGTTCACATGTAACGATAGTTATTATCGATTGCAAATCCCTGCAGTGAGTCTAAAGCAAATGTATGTGCTTATGTGTTAAACTTTTTTTTTTTTGTTTTTTTTTTTCTCCCCCTGAATTGCTTTCAATTTCTATTTTGCCATTCAAAGGCATTCAGCATCCATTCTGAGCCTCTTATTCAGTATGTCTTTTTGCATGCGTCTTTACCTTCAAACGTTCATTCAAACACACACTCTCTTGCACATATGGATGTTCACTCACAAATGAATTATAGATCAGTGTTTGCAGCAATGCCTCAGGTGTGGAGGGTTAGTTTTAGAAAGTGTGAAAGTAACTGTTTCAGAAGGCAACTTTCGACCACCCGTCTGCTCAGCTGTATGCACACACACACACACACACACACACACACACACACACACACACACACACACACACACACACACACACACACACACACCTACACACACCTACACACACACACACACACACACACACACACACACACACACACACACACACACACACACACACACACACACACACACCTACACACACACACACCTACACACCTACACACACACACACACACCTACACAGTTTTCCCACTGCTCACTGTATTCAATACTACAAATAAAACATTAAAAGGATTCTCTCTCTCTCTCTCTCTCTCTCTCTCTCTCACACACACACACACACACACACACACACACACACACCAAATCCACTCACTTGACTTTCATCATGTGACATCAGTATGGTTTGTATCAAAAAAGGGACCGCTTCAACTCTGTACTCCATCCAGCATCCTCATACCTGCTGCCCAATACAAATCTCTGCAATATTAGCCGTACAGCGTCCACAATCACATCTATATAAATGCTAATAATTTTGTTGGTGGGTGAAATGGGTTCATTTTTAAGCTCCAATTGGATTCATATATACTGTATATCTAAAACATAATGGTCTCTGTTCGTCCAGGGAGACATTCATTAGTATTCACACAATGGGTCTAAAATTGAAAGGTGGTTCATTTGCATGTCATTTCAGTAAGAAGAAAGATCTAAAATAAGTTTTTCAAAGTACATATGAACTTTCCTAATAATTTCCAACCCCTAGAGCTGGACAGTATCACTGCAAAAGCTATTTAAAGAAATGATTTGGTTTCAGGTTTTCCCCCAAAATGCATAGTTTAATACTAAATTGACCTTGCTCTCTTTTCCTATGTAAAGAACTTTAATTGGTTTCTGTGTTTAAAACATACTATATAAATAAACCTGACATGGGGGCAGTGCTGGCTCAGACAATTGAGGCTGATCAGAGGGTCGAGGCGGGGGTTCAAGCCCTGCCGATCCTGGGTCAACAATGTTTGGCCCTTAAGCAAGGCTCTTAACCTACATATTCAGTACCAGTCATAATCCTGCAGTAATTGGGTCGGTTGTGACAGGAAGGGCATCTGGCGTGAAAACTGTGCCAGATGTGGCATCCCCTAGTATAAAGGGACAAATAGACTCCACTTGACTTTCTTCGCAGCACTTCACAGCTTATAGAATGTATTTTGCATACAAATATCAGTCCTTGTCTACACAATTGTATTTAATTAAGTAGGAAATATAAGAGCCTGTGGGGGTTGGTGGTGTTAGAGGAAATCAACCAACAATAGGGTGGTATAAAGTGGTTATCACTGTGGCCTCGCACCTCCAGTAGAGTTTGAATCCATCTCAGATCTGTGTGCTTGGAGTTCGTATTGTTTCCACTGGTTCCCTCCCACACTCCAAGGAAGGATATACATTAGGCTAATTGGCATTCCCAAACTGCCCAGAGTGTGTGTGCTTGTGCCCTGTGATGCACTGGCAAATCTCACATTATGCTCCAAGTCCCCTGGGATATCCGACCCTGTACAGGATAATCAGTATAGAGAATGATTGAGTGAGCGCGTTATTGTAGAAAGTCTATGACTCAAGATTGTTCCTGCTATCACAAATGATACATATTATGAAGAAAACATGCAAAGCTATTTTTTTCTCACTGGATATTATGACATCAACTCACACAGGAAGTCTGACACTTGGGATTGTTTTTAAAGGTAGATAGAAAACCTCATAACGTTAATCTCCATCCATCTAGAAACCTCTGTCATCCGACTATTGGACATTGGACCATGGAGTCCAATGGTGACCACTGGAGCCAAATGGGTACCACTGTAGTTATTCTCAATTGTACAACCGTGGTAGGACCTCCGGTCAACTTTCATGGGCAATTTGGAAACGCCTAATCTGCATGTCTTTGGACTGTGGGAGGAAATCGGAGAACCTGAAGGAAACCCACCAAGCACGGGGAGAACACGCAACCTCTGTGCACACAGACCCGACGTAGGAATTGAACCCAGGACCTGGAGGTGCACGGTGACACTGTTAGTAAAGAATGAACTGCAACAATATAACAATTTATAGTAAGACGGTAGTTTTCTACATCTACATCTAGGCATTTGGCAGACGCCCTTATCCAGAGCGACTTACATTTTCATCTCATTACATCTGAGCAATTGAGGGTTAAGGGCCTTGCTCAAGGGCCCAACAGTGGCAACTTGGTGGTTGTGAGGTTCGAACCTGGGATCTTCTGAACCGTAGTCCAATGCCTTAACCACTGAGCTACCCCTGCCCTTTTGGGCAGTTTTGGGCCACTAAAGGCCCCTAAAACAGCTTTGTTGCACCAAAGTCGTTATAATTATACTGAAGAGATGATCTTCCAAAACACATCCCTTCAGTTGATTTTTTTCTGATGATAGTGACAGAATGCACGTCTAATATGTCATTCCAGTAAAAGTTCACTCGGCCATAACATGCGATTTACATCACCGTCGTCCTGGTCAAACTATTCAGTAGTCCCTTCTGTCCTATCGAAGTGGGCGGAGTGATGCTGGAAGAGACCATGCACATTGTAATAGAAATGTTTCATCATTGGTAGTGGTAAGAGGTGCAGATCAATCAGACGAATGTTGTATTGATTTGCACTGACACTTTGCTCCAAGAGGAAAAACAAGGCTGTACTATGTTAGCGGAAAAAAAAAAAAACGCCCCCATTGTGCTTCTGCACTTATTATTCAGTTTTTTTTTTTTTTGCCTTCTTCCATAATTTGTCACCTGCATGACGCAGTGCGCCTGTCACTTTATTCGACATGCGGCAAGTCAGCGTATCTCGGGAGGGCTGCCTACATTAACATGGTAATTATTAAGGCACGGAATTATGATGATTTGTGTCACAGATAATCCTAGCTCTTAAGTGTCATTAATAGTGCTTTAATAACATAATATTCACGTGTTGCTTGACAGCGCACCATGGAGCACCAGGAAACAAGAGTGTCTGCGCTTTTTCCTCTGTCTGTTTAAACTGTATTACTATTATGTAATTAAACGGCACTGTAAATCTCTCATACTGTTATGAGTCACCAACTTCGTTCTTTCTTTCTTTTCGTTCTGCACGTGGTCACTGATGATCTCGAGCATGTTTCACAAAACTAGATCCTTTACTATGGGAACGGTGTCTTGGTGCAAACCAAACCAAGTATTTTCCCTGGCTACGGAAAAAGTCACTGAACTACAGCCGGGCCGTAAAGCGGTGCATAAATTAACCCTGAAGAAAGGAACGATCGTTTAGTGAAATGAAAGCTGGTCTGGCCTTTCAGCAACATTGTTATTTCTTCTTCAAATTAATTACACCCCACGTTTTTAAATGTGACTTTACGCTCTTCAGGGAATATCCTTCGCCAGCGATCTAACCCCGAGTAGGTTAATTTAGCTATAGCCAGGATAATTCTCTTCTTGCAACACAGTCAACCTGGCTAATCTATCTTCGCTCAACCCTTTCATTAGCGCTCACACGGTCTCCGCTTCTTACAGGACGAGAAAGCAACACTGAGGTCGTAGCAGTGCTGAATTAGAGGGTTCACGGAACAGTGCCCTCTGTACATTAAGACAGATTACTCAGCGCCCTCCAGCAAGAGCTTTTCCCTTTCAATTATGCTATGTTTCAAAGATGCGTGTTAGTCGCTTCTGTTATTTCTGCACCTTTGCTTTCTCTGTTATGGTGAACTCAGGAATGTGATGACAGCCCCGAAGACCTCCGAGTTAATGGCATCTAATTCAGTCTTTGAAATTCAGCAATGACCTACACATGAACGCACCATTAAGTCTTCTTTCAGCGCTTCGCCCTCAGGCACAAAATTAGGCCGAATTATGAAGGAGAACCTCAAAACAACGATGAGGGTCATTACAGCAGATGAAAAAAAGCCCCAGATTCAAACAGGCAATCTAGGTTTTATTAGAAACTCATTTTGACCTATAAATGGGCAGAAAAGAACGATCAAAACAAAAGGAGGAGCACAACATCAAAGTAAACTAAATAAGAAATAAAACACTCCGGTGCAAAAATGATCAATGTCTGGGCGGAGTGGTGAAGCCTGATGTGTACTGGTTTTACTGGTATCAACAACAAAACCAACAACACAAAAAGGACTGTTTTCCATTAACAGTGTGGCCTCAACTGTTATATTCTTCCTATACTGCAGCATTTTCCCCCGTGATTTATTTATTTATTTATTTACTTTTTTTTTTTTTTGGTTATTTTTTTTTTATTATAAAACACTTTGTGTATCGGTGGCCCCTGCGAACAAAAAGTGAAAGCACAAAGATTATGGAAACAAATACTGCAAATACAAAGGTGAAAACACATGCAGAAATCAAATACAAGAATGCACAAAAAAGTCAGAGCACAAACATGGTAGAAAAGTGCTGCAAATACAAAAACGCACAAAGAACAAAAGTCAAAGCACAAACATCACAGAAAACGTGCTGCAAATACAAAAAAAAAAAAAAAAAAAAAACACATACAAAAAGTCAAAGCGCAAACATTACAGAAAAACTCAGAAGAATCCAGGCACATTCAAAAAACCCAAACACATACAAACCAGTCAAAGCACATGTTTAAACAACTAGAGTTAAATCAACCTCATTCTGTTTCCATTATAATACATGATACTAATGGCGTTTAAACAAATCGTTCATTTTGTATATGTACCACTTGGAAACACTGATCGACACCTGGTTGGCTGGTGCTTCCAGGTCTGCGTTGCCACTAAGTCAGATTCCTCACTCCCCTACAGTCCTGGAGCATTTCCGGTGTAGCAAATCTCATTTTTCTTTCTGCTTCTGTATTTTTGGCTTTTTTTTTTTTTTTTTTTCCTTTTTGCATGGCATGTGTTTTTGTTATTTGCAGCCCATTTCCATAATGTTTGTGCCATCACTTTTGTTGGCACTTTGTCTCTAGGGGCGACCGTATTTCTGTCCATTTTTAGCTACTCTTAATGTGGCAGAACATCCATCCTTTATCCTTTTATCTCTTATCTGTTGTATCTATAATCATCAAATGTTCTTATGTAATTGTGATTCCTTTATGTAAAGCACTTTGAATTACCGTTGTGTATGAAATGTGCTATACAAATAGACTTGCCTTGCGTTGGCTTATGAAGCTCAGAAGACATAAAAACAGAGCATTATAATATAATAAACAATTAATTCTTGTCAAATGTACTGTCCATTGTGTTGTATGCTTTACTACAATGTCAATGTAATAGAAATGTAATCAATCTCTCTCAGACCAATCAGAACTGAGCATCTCATTGAAACCCATCTAACAAAGAACCAATTAAACCGATCCAATCCATAGAAATACTGCAGCTAGGTTCCAATCACTTTTAAATTACAGAGTCTGTCAAAAAGCTTTTATATATTACTTTACAGATCAGACTGATCCAAACGCTTTCCAAAAATAGTCCTCCTCAAGCACCGGTTACACTGTTTCGCTTCCCAGAACGGCGTCTGCAATAAAACGTCTCGTCTATAATTAAACTCTCACATCTGGATGCCTACAGATGAAAACTGCACCAGTGAGTTTCTAGCAGGGTTCGTTTTCCTTCGAACCCAGATGTTTGCATCACACATAAATGTATTTATAGAAAACTACAATTGTGATACTGTTGCGTTTGCGAATTTAAAGTGAGTCTTTATCCTGGCTGCAGCTGTCATTAAAAAAACGGCCAATTTAATCAGCCTCCACGATCGTGCTCTTTAGTTCGTCTTTTTCTTCTAATGGGTTCTGGGAAGTCAGTATGTAGCTGATGTAAACCTCAGCAACTCAATTTTGAAACATCTCCCAAAGCATCCATCATTCCGTGTTTAGGAGAGTGGGAGAATAAAAAAAATAAAAAATAAATAAATAAATAAATAAATAAACTGGTTTAATCTGGTTTAAGCCTTAAATTGAAATTGAAATAGAAATGTCACATGAACATGATGTTGGTTTTAGACACTTCACATGTTATTTTTTGAATTTAGTGCACATTTTTTATATTTCAATCATTTATTTATTTTTGTCTTTTATATTAACATGATTAGATTATTTTTATATGAACTGGCAAAAAAAAAAAAAAAAAAAGGGAAAAAAAATCTGCTTCCCAGAATGTCTGCTTTTTGAAACAGCATTTCTTACATGATATAATAGTAAATTATATAAATAAATATCTAATAAAAATATATGTATTACATTTTCATCTTATTATTATTATTATTATTATTATTATTCATTTTTAATAGTAGATAAATCCTATATTCATTTTCCTCCCCAGGTGCAGGAATGATCAGAAAATTATACTGACATGAGGATTGATGGACCAGAATTTCCACAAATGCTGAATTAGTTATTTTTCCCTGGTTTCAATAGCGACCATATGCAGTGCATTAGGAAGGTGGCTATAAATTAAGTGCATTAGCTAGCTACATTATTTAGCTTATATCAAATAGGTTTGCAACGGAAACATTGCTATCCTTTATTTCAAAATGTGACAATTTCATTGCAACATTGTTGAGTGACTGAATGTGTCTAATCGTCAAGAACGACATGGGTTTACATTTTTTAAGTGCTTTGTTTAGGCTGTAGGCAAATCTGATCAGTTTCAGATGATATGTCTGAGCTTTAGGACTAATTGTCCACACTGGTATTTGTAAGCGATCACATCAGATTTGGCTCTGTTCAAACTGGCAGCCCAAATCAGACACATTGTCGAGCTATCTGGATTGGTTGCTATGGTAATGACGCCAGCAGGTGGGTTCACTGTAGAACATGTGTTGCCTGAGGTCAGATGCTGGCGACTTATAACAACAGACAAAAAAAAAAAAAACTCACATCTCACCCCTTCAGTTCATTGTCTAGTTATCGTGAAGAACAACTCAACTTCCATTTCTTCCATTATGTCCCCCACTTTTTCCAAACATTGATCCATGTCCCATACAACCTGATGACTTTTATGTTAAGTTGAGAATGATGTAATGGACAGTTTAAAAACCTGATTTGAGTGGGTAGCCATAACATTATGACCGCCTGCCTAATATTAAGACACTTGTGTTCTACCACTTTCTTATGGGAATCAGCATTAACCTCTGATCTAAATAGCTAAATAGCTTATCTGTTGGATCAGACAACATGGGCCAGCCTTCACTTCTCATGTGCATTAGTGAGCCTTGTCTTTTGGTATGTCCTGAGCACTGCAAACTGGGAAAATCCCACAAGAGCTGCGATTTTGGAGTTGCTCTAATACAGTTGTCACAGTTTGGCCCAGGTCAGAGTAGCAGTTGCAGTTGCAATATCTCATAACTCTGGCACTTGGAAAGGGGTGGGATATACTGTAGTAGGCAGTAAGTAAACACTTTGTCCCTGAAGCTGATGTGATGGAAACAGAAAAAAAAAATGGGCAAACACAAAGATTTGAGTGACTTTGACAAGGGTCAAATTGTGATGGCTAGATGACTGGGTCAGAGCAACTCCAACACTGCAACTCTTGTGGGATGTTCCTGGTCTACAGTGATCAGGACGTACCAAAAGTGATCCAAGAAAGTAAACCAGTGACAAGGTCATGGGAGGCCAAAGCTCACTGATGCACATGAAGAGTGAAGGCTGACCCGTGTAGTCCGTTTCAATGGAACAGCTGGGGGAGCTACTCAAAATTAGGCAGGTGGTCATGATGTTGTGGCTGATATTGAAATGTTTTCTATAATTTCACATTATTTAACACAAAACCCCACATTAATCTGAGTTAATTTCAGTACACAGTAGGTTAAAGTGCCCACCCACATTTGACCACCATGATAATGTGTGGGATGGTTTTTCCCCCTAAGGGAAATCACAGCATATAATATACAGTGCACTCCATTATATTATTCATGTAAAGTGTAATGTTTTTTTTTTTTTTTTTTTCCCGACAACAGGCATTTGGACACTCACACACCCACTCTCACTCATCATCTGTACAGGATTGCAGGGGGCCTGGAGCCTATCACACCAGGAGACTTAGGGCTCGAGGCGGGGTACACACACTATGGGCAGCTTGGAGACACCAATTAGCCTAATCTGCATGTCTTTGGACTGTAGGAGGAAACAAATATATATGTTACTTATTGTCAATGAAAATAGTGCGAAATAGAAGCTGTGATATCAAATGTGCAATTAAACCTTAATATAATGTGAAAAAGTGAAATAGTTCCATATCTGCTGAGAATCGTGTGTAAAATGTGCCATAGTACATTAGAGCGCTAGATAATGTTTATTATAGTCTGGCAGCTTCCTTCTACTATTTATTTCCTGAATTATACGTTTATTATTCTTTTCTAATATATACAGTATATATATTCCAAAGCCCTTCTACAAATCACTTCACTGGCTGCAATATTGAACCTCTTGAGTTACATTGACACGGAGAGCCTCTGTTGTTGTTCTTGTTGTTCTTTGAAACTTCCATGTATGAACTAAAAGAACCGTGTGCGTGTTTGATTCATTCCGCATATAAATTCGCCAGGAGCCTTATCGTAGTTTCATTCCTCCTCTACATTTCTCTATTGAACAATGAGGATGGAGTTACACAAAGCGGGCCGTGATCAATTACGGCACCGCGGATGGCGAGAGAACAAAGGAGACAAAGGGGTGCTGCTTGGATGTGGGTCAAGACAGAGGAAGGATGGTTACAGGAAAAGAAAGATGGTCAAAGAACAAAAGAAAAGCCGTCACGAATGAGAACCCTGTCCAGCATGTGTGTGTGTGTGTGTCTGTGAGAGAGAGAGAGAGAGAGAGAGAGAGAGAGAGAGAGGGAGGTTGGGCTAGGAGAAGGAACAGAGAAATGGTGGAGAAAGTCTTTAATTTACTAGTGCATATTTATTCATTCACACTTTTACCTACACTTATTTATTTATTTATTTGAAAAGAAACATTGACGGAGAGCGTCCTGCTCGTGTCACGATCGTAAGATCTGATGTGACGGCGTGTCAGCTTCCATTAAGACAGAGCAAGACGAGCGGGCGGATGAAGGCGAGCAGACAGCACGTCTCCACTTCTGAGGAAACAGAACCCGTCTGACATATTCACTCTTGAATGCCTCCGAAAAACGCAATCCAATCACAAATCTCAAACGCGCGCTCCTCTTCCTCTTGTCTTCGTCAGTGTCCGTTTGCATAGCAGAATCTAATGAAGTCAAAGATGCACCTGTCCATATTTCATGCACATGAAAAGGATGTCAAGAGGCATCGGGCAGTCTGAGAGCCTCTCCGTCAGCAGTATTGATTTTACGCCCACGTCTGGGATGCTTGGCACTGACACGCGGCGCAAAGCGCGGACATCTCACCACTTCGAAACCACAATTAATCTTGTTTTATCATCTATACCAAGTATCACTGTGAAGGTCTGCCAAAACTCTGTCCGTCATATATATATATATATATATATACATATTTTTTTTTTATTGCTTTTTGTACATAATGGCCTCACAGGGATTTACGGCTTTAAGTATCTGATCAAAGCAAAAATCTTGGGCCACCTCCCCAATTTTTCATATTAATTGAAATGCGAAGACATGTTCTACTGTAACATTTATGGCATTATCCAGAGCAACTTACATTTTTATCTCATTATGCATCTGGGCAGTCGAGGGTTAAGGGCCTTGCTCAAGCGGCACAACAGGAGCAATTGGGTGGTGCTGGGGTTTGAACCTGGGACCTTCCTCACTGTAGTCCAACGCACCTGCTCCTGTCCCTTAAGATACAATTTAAATGCTGCTTGTTTATGTAACAACCTCTGCAGCATCCTCGTTTCCCCTCTCATCTGTTCCAACCTCTCAGCATTCAGCATCACCGGTACACTAATCACCAGCCTGATCATCTGTCATCATCTGTACCCATTCAAATGATTCAACATTCTTCTGAAAATGCTCAGATACAGGGACTGGACAGTTTATATACTGTATACTGCAGCTTCTGTTTGGTTTTTGTGCTTATACAAGAAAAAACATAATTGATGACCCGATACAGTATATCCTCCCATTGCCAACATTAGATGTCTCTTTTAGTTCCATCCTTCTAATACATCATAATACTCAATTCTGATACATAATCTAAACCTTTTTTTTTTTTTTTTTTAAATAGAGCTTTGATAAAACATCATAAGCTTATTAAAAGAAAGCTTTGAAGCATCAGATAAGTATTTTGAGCCAGCATGAGTTGCTCTTTGTAATAACTACTTATAAATCATTAATCAACTCAAAATGAATGAATCCAGCTCTTTGATGTCGGTTCTTATATGACTATCGCAGTCTTCCTTTTGCTGTACCAATTATTTTGTACCGCTAATGTCTGGCCAATTACTGTTGCCTCTGACTAAAGACGTAGTGATCGTGGCTTCAGATTTGCTACTGATCTTTGTTATTTTGCCTATTGTACTTCCAAAAAGCCATGGGGTTATGACATAGTTTTCCTTATTCTGTCATGGGTAACTCTCTCTCTCTCTCTCTCTTTTTTTTTTTTTGCAATGGAAATTGTCACAAAGCAGCTTTACAGAAATCTGGATGTCGATTCAGATCCCTAACAAGCAAGACAGAGTCGACAATGGAGATGAAACTCTTCCCAAGACGACACAATGGAGAACACTTGAGTGGAAGAACGTTTTATACAGAAATTGTGCCCATCAATCAGGCATAACTGAGTGGTATTTGGAAGGTATGTAATAGTTATTACACACACTGGGTGGAGCTTGAGCAGATTTAAGGAGACTTAAGGAGGAGCAGTATTACGTACAGCACCTCTGTCTGATGGACTGATGTTGGTGTTGGTGAATGACTGTGTGTACAGTTCCCACATACTCATGTGTCTCTTGCGCAAGTCGGTTTGTTGATTTTCAAGGATTTGGTGTTCCGGTCGATGAATGTTCACGGGAACGTAAGTCACCTCGGCCAGGATAGGACATGCGACCTTTTTTTTAAAAAAAAAAAAAAACGTTTACAGCATTCAAATGTTTTATTTATTTAATTCTTCTGTAAGAATTCGCTTTCATTCACAAACAAAAATCATCGCAAGTCCCGGTTTGACTCGAACACCCATTGTAGATTTAAATATTACATACTGTATAGTATAGTAGCCACTCATCCAACCAATCATCTATGATGAATCATTGACTGGTGATGTCATGAAATTTTTTTTTTAACTTTTTTTTTTTTTTTTTTTTTAAAGATGGCTGGAAATGCCACTCATGACTTTTTTTTTTTTTTTCATTAGCAAAAGGCTGCCCTTGTTACCATGTCGCATCGAAACATCGACGAAAACTCCCAACTTCAACTTCAAAGCATTTTCTCTCTGTGTCTATCTCTCTCGGTATCTCTGTCTGTCTGTTATCTGCGCTGTAGTGTAGTGAAGTGAGACAGACCTCGGTCCATTCCAGACACCCTGACTCCACGGACCTAATGGGATTATTCCAGTCCTCTGAGCCATGACCGAACGGTGACACCGAAATCAGTTCACCACTTTTCCAACTGACGCCACTAAAAAGCCACCAGAGCACGGATGTAACTGAACACGAATACATTACTCTGATCGAACGAGTCATGTGCCTGAGATACAAATACTGATATGAATAAAAGACATGTTAGAGATGCTGGAAAGGTGGACGTAACAAAAAAATAAGTCTCACCATCCAGTGCGCATACCCATGAGCAAATACTTAAATGCTAAACTTGAATGATGTAGCTGAGGTTAAGGAACTGTCCAAGCGTCTGTTTTTCAGTAAAAAAACAAAAAAAACAACAAAAAAATAATAATAATCATCATTTTTCAGTTCAGGGTTAAATCCAAATACAGATATTTGTCTCACTAAACAGATACAGATACAAATAATTTCCTCGCCGTACACACCAGACAATTTATCAAACCTCTTATTTTTCTGTTTTTTAGCCTCTAACATGTTTTTAAAGATGTTAGAACATGAGAGTTCAAGCCAGAAGTGAATCTGTGCTTTTGCTTGTATTCTTTAAAATGTAATCTTGTTTAAGACCCGTATCTAATTTTAAAACTCTGGCTCACCCTTTATTGCAGGTTGTTATGGATGGTAATGAGTATCTAAATTGTTGCATGAGCTTTATGAAGGTATGTAGCCCTTAATGACACACACACACACACACACACACACACACACACACACACACACACACACACACACACACACACACTTTTCTCAAATTACACATTAAATAAATACACTTTACAGGGCAAAGGAGAAGGAATAGGGATAAACAGAGTGTTGCGTCACTTTATAGCTGCAGGGACTGAAATGTGATGTTAGAGCTTCATGTGTAAAACATTTTTGGATGCTTTACTCTCTACGCGTTCTACACTCGCTACAGCCTCATGTAATCACACTCATGTGACAAACTCCCTGGCCTCTGGTTTGCATGTCTGAGCCATGACGCCTCCATCATGAGACGTGTCACAGCCTGGCTGCTGAAGCTACAAAATCCAGCACGCTCGGCACACCTCAGCTCCAGTTTGGCGATTTCCACACACAAACGACCAGTTACGACGCTCAATACAGGTCCTGGGTTCTGTCCTGATGTGGTTCATTTTCTGTCATCTGATTAGTCTACGAGTCAGATTACGTCCCCGAAGGAGCGCAGCCCGGCGCAGCCTTATGTTTTCCCAGAACTCAGGCCTCTGGGCTTGGATTTATAGAAAGAAATGCCTGGGCTAAGGATAAACAATATCTTTAGGAATGATCTGTTCAAAACAGCGCTGTCAATTAGCGGTGTTATTTTAACCCCTACAGCTGTTTGACATTTAGATTTCAGCTTGCTAGTATTTTAGAACAGATGCTTTATTATAATCATAAAGAACGCTGAGAAAGTTTCAATAATTAATAAGTGATCATAATTGATATGTTTAATAGTGATAATTAATTAGAGTACATAGAAATTGTTCCGCTAAAATATATATATATATATATATATATATATATATATATATATATATATTAATTCGCGCATAACTACAAGGTTTAATGGGATACTGTGACGGAGATTATTTTTCAATAACAGCACATCCTGGAGTGTTTTATTCCTTTTATGCAACAGCAATTTGCAAATCGAGGCATTTTTTCTTTAATTTACTTTAATGTAAATCATACTTTGAACATCATACATTTATCCAGTAAACGTCACACTTAATATAGTCGCTTCCAAGAAATGTGTGACATTCAAGAAAAAATAAATGACTTCCAGTTATTACTTATGTTATAGCAACTATAAACATATTATAACATCTATATGTATTCAGCTTATATTGCTATGTTTTTTTTTTTTCTCAGTATGACCCCATTGCCGCATTCGATCTGCAGGTGATTGGTACAGGTATTATGACAGATGCCCTACCTGTCTCATGCCGCATTAGCAGAAGGATGCATTAACAGTTATCATATGGTTATTTAAATGGGCATAGGGTTAATGGCCTTGCTCACCAAGATTCCAACCATGACAACTGTGAAGGCAGGGTATAAACCCCCCGACCCTCTGATCAGAAACCCAGAGCGTCAACTGCCTGAGCCACCAATGTCCCATATGTTACTGAGCTCATATTTTCTTTTTAATAACTTTATATTTGGTGGCACGGAGGCCTAGCGGCTATCATTGTCACCTGGAACCTCCATGGTTAGGGGTTTGTGTCCCACTTCCAGTCCTTTGTCCATGGAGTATTTGGTGGGGCTTCTTCTGGTTTCCTTCCCATCATCAAACATCAAGAGCTGTAGATTGATTTGATTTTCCAAATTGCCTGTAGTGCCAGTAGGGATAGGCTGTAGGCTCCATTGAGTCAACACACCATAAGAAGTGTAGATAATTAATGAATATAATGTATATATGAAATATTAAATACATTCAACTGTATTTACATGATAAACACTTCGTCGCTGTAGCATGGTGGTGTTTTGGTTAGCACTGCGGCCACATGCTCGGTCATGTGCCATGATGGATTGGATTCCGTTTTGTGTGTGTATATATATATATATGAAAAATGTAATACATTAAACTGTATTTACATGATAAACACTTTATATGTGCTGTGGCATGGTGGTGTAGTGGTTACCACCTCCAGGGTCAAGCATTAAATTCCCGCCTCAGGTCTGTGTGTGTGCGGAGTTTGCATGTTCTCTACATGCTTGGTGGGTTTCCTCTGGGTACTCTGGTTCCCTTTCACAGTCCAAAGACATGCAGATTAGACATGCAGATTAGATTAATTGGCATTCCCAATGTGTGTGTGTGTGTGTGGGGGGGGGGGGGGGGGGCGGGGGGGGGGGGGGAGATCAGTAATGGTTTGGGCTGCAATATCATGTCATTCCCTAGACCCAATACTTTTGCTACATGAGTGCGTCACTGCCAAGGACTACCGAACCATTCTGGAGGTCCATGTGCACCCAATGGTTCAAACATTGTATCCTGAAGGCGGTGCCGTGTATCAGGATGATAATGCACCAATACACACAGCAAGACTGGTGACAGAGTGGTTTGATGAACATGAAAGTGAAGTTGAACATCTCCCATGGCCTGCACAGTCACCAGATCTAAATATTACTGAGCCAATTTGGGGTGTTTTGGAGGAGCGAGTCAGGAAACGTTTTCCTCCACCAGCATCCCAGCATAGTGACCTGGACACTATTCTGCAAGAGGAATGGCTTAAAATCCCTCTGCCTACTGTGCAGGACTTGTATCTGTTCTGTCATTCCCAAGAAGAATTGATGATGTATACATCAAGGGTCTAAAACCAGGCTTTTCAGTTTCATTGTCCAACCCCTATATATATATATATATATTGTCACATACATCATCTGTCACGATGAGAAGAAATAAATGTATGGAGTAAGCCACACAGTGGTATCATTGCACCCTAATATTACACTGACAGAGGACGAACAAAGCTTAAAGTTAAAGCAAAATGTGGGATAATTAAGTGAGAATGTGTGTTTGCTTTGCTGTCAATCTTTCAGTGCCAGATACTGAATAAGGACCTGTTAGACATGTGTTTCAAGTGGCTGCTATAGTGTATCGTGTTGATCGGGTCTATTCCCGTTCACACATATAAACACACATTGACAGGAGAAGGGTGAGTGACTTTTGTTCTTAAGGAGAGAGATGTTGGCGTAACCGTGACACGGTAGCTCTTTGGAGCTGTAATGAATGTCATTACAGTGAGATAAGGCACTTCTCTGATTGCCGTAGGGAAATTAAATTATACTTGCAGAGTTGTTAGATGGCACAATACTGCTCTTTTCACCAGCCTATCATTTTCCTTGAGAGAACTTGAAAGCTTTATCTTTTCATCTGTCTAACAAGGAGACACTCAGTTACTATTAATTAAACAAGGTTTTAAGAGCACAGACATGCACGCAATGGAAGGTATCTCACTGCCAAAGACAAGTGCTCCAAACGCCAAACTCTAGGTGAGCAGAAAATGCATGCTGTAACCCTGATCCCAAAACAGATGGAGAACGATAGAAATACACGCGTGGACAAAATTGTTGGTACCCTTCGGTCAATGAAAGAAAAACTCACAATGGTCACATAAATAACTTTAATCTGACAAAAGTAATAATAAATAAGAATTCTATGAATGTTAACAAATGAAAGTCAGACATTGCTTTTCAACCATGCTTCAACGGAATTATAAAAAAAATGAACTCATGGAACAGGCCTGGTCAAAAATGATGGTACCCCTAACTTAATAGTTTGTTGCACAACCTTTTGAGGCAATCACTGCAATCAAACGATTCCTGTAACTGTCAATGAGACTTCTGCATCTCTCTGCAGGTATTTTGGCCCACTCCTCATGAGCAAGCTGCTCCAGTTGTTTCCGGTTTGAAGGGTGCCTTTTCCAGACAGCATGTTTCAGCTCCTTCCAAAGATGCTCAATAGGATTGAGGTCAGGGCTCATAGAAGGCCACTTTAGAATAGTCCAATGTTTTCCTCTTAGCCATTCTTGGGTGTTTTTAGCTGTGTGTTTTGGGTCATTGTCCTGTTGCAAGACCCATGACCTGCGACTGAGACCCAGTTTTCTGACACTGGCCAGCACATTTCTCTCTAGAATCCCTTGATAGTCTTGAGATTTCATTGTACCCTGCACAGATTCAAGACACCCTGTGCCAGATGCAGCAAAGCAGCCCCAGAACATAACAGAGCCTCCTCCATGTTTCACAGTAGGGACAGTGTTCTTTTCTTGATATGCTTCATTTTTCCCTCTGTGAACATAGAGCTGATGTGCCTTGGCAAAAAGTTCAATTTTTGTCTCATCTGTCCATAGGACATTCTCCCAGAAGCTTTGTGGCCTGTCAACATGTAGTTTGGCATATTCCAGTCTGGCTTTTTTTATGATTTGTTTTCAACAATGGTGTCCTCCTTGGTCGTCTCCCATGTAGTCCACTTTGGCTCAAACAATGACGGATGGTGCGATCTGACACTGATGTTCCTTGAGCATGAAGTTCACCTTGGATCTCTTTAGAAGTCTTTCTGGGCTCTTTTGTTACCATTCAGATTATCCGTCTCTTTGATTTGTCATCAATTTTCCTCCTGCGGCCACGTCCAGGGAGGTTGGCTACAGTCCCATGGATCTTAAATTTCTGAATAATATGTGCAACTGTAGTCACAGGAACATCTAGCTGCTTGGAGATGGTCTTATATCCTTTACCTTTAACATGCTTGTCTATAATTTTCTTTCAGATCTCCTGAGACAACTCTTTCCTTCGCTTCCTCTGGTCCATGTTGAGTGTGGTACATACCATGTCACCAAACAACACAGTGACTACCTGGAGCCCTATATATAGGCGCACTGACTGATTACAAGATTGTAGACACCTGTGATGCTAATTAGTGGACACACCTTGAATTAACATGTCCCTTTGGTCACATTATTTTCAGTATTTTCTAGGGGTACCATCATTTTGTCCAGGCCTGTTCCATGAGTAAATTTTTTTAAATAATTCTGTTGAAGCATAGTTGAAAAGCAATGTCTGACTTTCATTGGTTAACATTCATAGAATTTTTTTAAATGATTACTTTTGTCAGATTAAAGTTATTTATGTGACCATTGTGAGTTTTTCTTTCATTGACCAAAGGGTACCAACAATTTTGTCCAAGTGTGTATATAGTTTTTGGAATGAAAACGTACCGGCAGAAAATTTGGAAGAGCTCTCTTATTCTCTATACTGCCTATTCTCTAAGACGCAGGAGGGCTGGAGACTATCCCAGGGGACTCAGGACTATGAGGCAGCATATACACAGGATGAGGTGCCAATTCATCCAAGAATTTGGAAGCTATGGCACCCAATGTACTGGTCCCAGCACCACCAGTAGACCAGTATTGTTCAAACTGACATGGCAAAGTGACTTCATGTGGAATTGTAGTGGCTAGTTGGGATATTAAATGGCAGGGCAAAAAATGTTCCACTCCCCATCAGGAACTGGAGATTATTATGATTATAATTATTATCTTATTATGAAAGCATTATTATCGAGCCTTAAAGCATGAAGTCTTATTATTTGCATAAATCTATTACTTTTAACATACAGGAATAAATGTATTGAATGAAAGAAAGGCAGCACTATTTATTTATTTATTTGTTTGTTTGTTTATTTTAGTCAATTTGTTCAAATCATGAAAAGTCTTTTTCTAAATAGCAAGCATATGGAAGCAGGAAAGCAATCGTGAACTAGGTCCTTTGTTCACATAACAGAGAACTTACAGTAAATCCATCTGTCCTTCTGTGAAATTTGTATTATGAACAATGTTTGCTTCCTCTATTTATTTTGTGGTTCCTCCAAAGGCATTTTGAAAAACAAGTGGTCAAAATCTGGAAGAAAATTCCAAGAAAAATAATATTTCAAAAAGGAAATTAATCAACTTCTTTTATAATAATTACACCGGCTAAAGTATTTCATGTACTACACTTCTTAATTACATTACATTACTTACATTACCTCTCAGTGACTGCTAATGGTGTGTTAGGGATGTAAAGTGGAATTAAATAAATTAGCACTAATGCAGACAAAAAATCACATTAAGGCTATCTGAATCTACTGTCCATATTGTGCAAGAAAGGAAATCAGCCCTATCCTCAATTCTTAATACTATTTTGGTGAATTATTACTTACCGTTATTGATTATGATTATTCTAAAAAGTGGAGAGTGCTTTGGACATTCATACTGTATAAGCTAGCCCTAAAGAAATCAAACCTCATACCATAAACATTTTTTTTTTTTTTTAAGTTTAACAGTGACACCATCTAAAGCATCTGAATTCTGGAAGATTATAGAACAGAGTTTTGTGAACAACAAGCAACATTTCTGGTGTGTCAGCTTTTACTTTGTTAGGCTAGAAAGTGTAGCCAGAATATGAAGTTATAAATAAATTCTGCTTAATAAGTGGAAGATTTCAGATTTCTCTTCCACTTAATAAGCAGAATTTATTTATTTATTTATTTGCTTCATTAATCTAACAGTGAAACCTAATCCATGGTACTGGATTATAACACATGAAGGACTTAGGACTGACCCTTGAGGGTCACCCTTGTCTACAGAGGTGAAAATAGTTTTAAATTCTTTGCGATACTTTTTAGCCAAAAGGTGAGGAGAAGAAACAATGTCTTTATGTCTTCATTTATTAGACGTTAGAATAATCTCAATTAACTGTTCGGTTGTCACGAACTAACCGGAGATGAATCAGAAGACTAGCAGTTAGCCCTGTAGCGTGGATGGTAAACCCAAACGCGTATGTACACAAATATTTACACAAATAAACCCTAAATACACACACCCAATCGGAAGCGATAACCCAAGAAAGTGAGTACTCACGTTTAGATGAGCGAGGCGTCGGCAATAGCATGGGCAAAACTCAGTGACTGAGCAATGTGAAGCGCCATCTTGTTTCCTTTTATGCTTCCTGAAACCGTATTACTTCCGGGTCCTAGTGCCGGTCGTGTTACGAGTGTGCATGACAGTACCCCCCTGTCCAGGACCGACTCTCGACGGGCCTGGGGTGGAGGATACCCGACGACGGTAGTCCCGGATGAGTTCAGGGTCTAGGACAAACCGAGCCGGAATCCAAGATCGCTCCTCGGGACCGTAACCTTCCCAATCCACCAGGTACTGGAGCCCTCTGCCCCGAGGACGTGAGTCAAGGATCTGGCGAACGGTGTAGGTGGGACCACCCTCAATGATACGGGGAGGAGGAGCAGGGTGGGTGGGGGGAACCATTGGTGAAGTGATGAAGGGTTTGAGCTGGGAGGTGTGGAATACCGGATGGATCCGGAGCGCCGCAGGCAGCTGGAGCCAGTAGGTGACAGGGTTAATTCAGAGGTTGATGCGGTATGGTCCGATGAATCTTGGTGACAACTTTCTTGATTCAGTCTGCAGGTGTAGGTTTTTTGTTGATAGCCATACCTTATCACCTACTTGGTACATTCGTCCCGGTGGGTGTCGACGGCGATGTTGCAGAGTGTAACGGCGGTTAGCCTGTTGAATGGCGTCGTTTGCTTGTCTCCATAGCCGTCGACACCGGCGAACCAACTGTTGGGCCGACGGTACTTCCACCTCCGGTTCTTGATGGTCGAACATCGGAGGTTGGAAGCCGTAGCATACCTCAAATGGGCTTAGGTTGGTGGCAGAAGACATGTGAAGGTTGTGAGACAGCTCAGCCCAAATGAGGTAGCGGGCCCAGGAGCACTGGCGATCAGCAATGAAGCATCTCAGGTAGCGCTCCAGTTGTTGGTTGGTTTGCTCCGTCTGACCGTTAGTCTGTGGATGGTAACCGGAGGACAGACTGCAGATGGAATTGATCAGATGGCAGAAGGCCTTCCAGAACTGAGACATGAACTGGGACCCCCTGTCCGAGACAATGTACTTTGGGAACCCATGCAGGCGGACTACATGCTCTAATATCAGCTCAGCTGTCCTTTTAGCTGACGGGAGACCGGAGAGGGCCACCAGGTGAACAGCTTTGGAGAACCGGTGGACGATGGTGAGGATGGTGTCTCTTCCTTCGGAAACCGGCAGGCTCGTGATGAAGTCAACGGCAATGTGTGTCCAGGGTCGGTGGGGAACCGGGAGTGGTTGAAGTACCCCTGGCGATGGTCGGTTGCTGTCCTTGGACCTGGCACACACTGGGCACGCCTGGACGAACTCGTCTACGTCCTTCCTCATATTGGGCCACCAGAAAGCACGTTGGACGAAAAGTAGGGTACGCCGCTTTCCGGGGTGTCCAGAAAGTGGTGAGGAGTGTCCCTACTGGAGTACTTCGGCCCTGATGGCGTTGGGTACATAGAGTCGGCCAGGCGGCACACCTGCCGGTTCGGTCTCCGTAGCTTGTGCCTGGCGGACCCTCGTTTCCAGGTTCCAACTGAGCGGTGCGAGGATCTTGGTGGGTGGCAGGACAGGCGCAGGGTCTGCCCGGGGGGTGTCTTCCTCGTGCTGTCGGGAGAGGGCGTCGGCTTTGGTGTTCTTGGACCCCGGGCGGTATAACAGGTGGAAATTATAGTTCTCAAAAAACAGTGCCTACCGCGCCTGTCTGGGGTTGAGTTGTTTTAAGGTGCGGATAGTGATGAGGTTTTGATGGTCGGTCCAGACGATGAACGGCTCTCTGGCGCCCTGGAGCCAGTGTCGCCATTCCTCCAAGGCCCACTTTATGGCCAGCAGCTCGCGGTCCCCTACTCCGTATCACTGCTGAGTGGCGTCAAATTTCTTGGAGAAAAAACTGCAGGGGTGCAGTTTTTGGTCTGGACCTCGCTGGGAGAGAACAGCCCCGGCGCCCACATCCGAAGCGTCCACCTCCGAATGGTTTGTCAGCATCCGGGTGAAGGAGGATGGGAGCAGTGGTGAAGCGGCGACAGAGCTCATGGAAGGCAGAGACGGCAGTTGAGGTGAGGTTGAAGGGGTGAGATGATGGGCGGGTCAGAGCGGTTAGTGGAGCTGCAACGGTACTGTAGTCCCGGATAAAGCGGCGATAGAAATTGGCAAACCCGAGAAATCTCTGGAGTTGTTTAAGAGTCTTGGGTAGGGGCCAATGACTCACAACTTCCAGTTTCTGCGGGTCCATGGCCACACCCTGGGGCGAGATGACAAAACCCAGGAACGTGGTGGAGCGCTCGTGAAAAGCGCACTTCTCCAACTTACAGTACAGCTGGTGGGCGAGCAATCTTTTTAGAACCGCTCTGACGTGCTGGATATGTTCGTTGACGCTTCGGGAGTAGATGAGGATGTCGTCGAGGTAGACGAACACCCAGCGGCCTAACATGTCTCTGAGGACGTCATTAATGAATTGCTGAAAAGCGGCAGGTGCGTTGCAGAGACCAAAGGGGATGACCAGACTCTCGTAGTGTCCTGTAGGGGTGATGAAGGCTGTCTTCCACTCATCGCCCTCTCTGATGCGCACCAAGTTGTAGGCGCTCCGGAGGTCCAACTTAGTGAAGATGGTGGCACCAGAGAGGGCGTCCAGGGCAGAGTTGGTAAGAGGCAGCGGGTGTCGGTTTTTTATGGTGATGTTATTGAGCCCCCGGTAATCGACACAGGGACGTAGACTACCATCACGTTTTTTCACGAAGAAGAACCCCGCGGCGGCAGGTGAGGAGGAGGGCCGAATGGTACCATGGCGAAGTCCGCTGGAAACATACTCCTCCATCGCCTGCATCTCGGTGTTGGATAGTGAATAGAGGTGGTGTCGCGCCTGGCTGAAGATCGATTGCCAGGTCGTCTGAGCGATGAGGAGGTAGGTGGGTAGCGCGTCTCTTACAGAAGACTTCAGCCAGGTCCCGGTAGTCTAGCGGGATGTTGTCTGTGTCGACATCGGGAGCCTCTGACTCCCTAGAGCACGTCCCAGCCTCGGCCCGTAGGCAGAGCTCGGTGCAGGTCGGCCCTCACTGTAGAATCCGATTGTGGGTCCATGATATGAGTGGGTCATGATGCAGCAGCCAAGGGTGTCCGAGGATGATGGGTGGTGATGAAATGGTGGTGGTGTAAAACTGAATCTGTTCCCGATGCTGGTTGATGATGAGGGTGATAGGCTGAGTTTGAAAGGAGATGGGGCTGGAGAAAAGGGGCCGACCGTTGACTGATGTAATGGTTACGGGATGGGATAACGCCTCGATTTTTACCCCCAGTTTTTTGGCATGTGAAGAGTCAATGAAGTTACCTGCTGCCCCGGAGTCGACGAACGCGGTACTTCCGACCCGTTTGTGGCCAAACTGGAGGTGTACTTTTACCGTGAGACGGGAATCATTAGTCAGGGTGGTGGAGAGGGAGATGGGACCCGGTGAGCTACTCTCATTTCTCACCGGGGCTGCGCGTTTCCCGGCCGCAGAGGACAGATGGCTCGATGGTGTGCAGCGGATCCACAATACGCGCAGAGCCCCTCTCTAAAACGGCGTTCCCGTTCTGCAGCGGTTAAGGAGGCGCGCCCTAATTGCATGGGTTCCCCGGCTCCTGTGTCAACCACGACGGGAGGTGGAGTACCGACGGTTCTGGTGGGTGCTGCAGTGAATGAGGCGTGGACTTCTGGAACTGGAGCGTGGGAGACGAAGGGTGTGGTACGAGGTAGTGCTGTCGTGATGGGTGGCAGGGTACGGGGAGCTGGCTTGGGGCGAGCGAGCAGACGTTGGTCGAGCCGGAGGGCGAGTTGGATTAAGCCCTCCAAGGTCGCTGGGAGCTCTCGTCCGGCGAGCTCGTCTTTTATACGCGAAGCCAGTCCCTCGTAGTAGGCCGTCAGGAGTGCGTAGTCTCCCCAGTCGGTCTGCACGGCGAGAGTGCGAAACTCCGCGGTGTAGCGGCTCACAGACAACCCTCCCTGCCGTAGAAGATATAGCTTAGAGTCGGTCTCCACCTCAGCAGCCGGATGCTCAAAGGTGAGTTTAAGCTGACGGGTGAATTCTGTGTAGGAGTAGGCGACGTCTGAATCTGAACGAAGAACCGCCGTGGCCCACTCAGCTGCCTGCCCGGATAGCAACGAGACGAGAAGAGCAATGCGCAGTCGGTCTGTGGAGTATCTGGTGGAATTAAACTCAAACACAAGATCCAATGCAGTTAGAAAAACACTGCACTTCAATTTCAATTCAATTCAATTCAATTTTATTTCTATAGCGCTTTTAACAATGGTCATTGTCTCAAAGCAGCTTCACAGAAATGAAAAGAAGACTTATGGAAATGTATATATGTGTAAGAAAAATGTGTCTAGATAATGAGATTGTCCCTGATGAGCAAGCCAAGGGTGACGGCGACAGTGGCAAGGAAAAATTTCCCATCCGTGCCATTCCATTTGTCTGGTAAAGCTAGAAAAACATCAGAAGGTGGCGAGGGGGTTGGCGGCGCAGCAGCCGCTGCGATGGGTGTGGCAACAGCTGGCTGAGCGGCCGCCCCGCGGAGGGTCACATTCTCCTGTCGCAGCTCTGCCACCTCGCGGCGCAAGACCGCGACGTCCTGGAGTTCCTTGCAGAGAGATGCGATTTCACCACGGACCTGATCGATCAGCTTAGCATGCTGGTCAACCACATCGCAGAGGTGAGCAAATTCCGCTGGGTTTACTGCTGATGGCTCAGTCATTCTGTCATGAACTAACCGGAGATGAATCAGAAGACTAGCAGTTAGCCCTGTAGCGTGGATGGTAAACCCAAACGTGGAAGTAGCGCGAGCAGGCAGGATAACCACGCTGGTTATTATTAGAACTCTCCCAAAGCGAGAGCAAGAGTTTACACAAATAAACCCGCGTTCTAAATACACACACCCAATCGGAAGCAATAACCCAAGAAAGTGAGTACTCGCGTTTAGACGAGCGAGGCGTCGGCGATAGCATGGGCAAAACTCAATGACTGAGCAATGTGAAGCGCCATCTTGTTTCCTTTTATGCTTCCTGAAACCCGACCGTATTACTTCCGGGTCCTAGTGCCGGTCTTGTTACAAGTGTGCATGACATCGGTGGTTTGAATATGGTAAAATGTAACGTTAGTCCACGATCACCAATCGTGCAAACCAAGTTCAGGATTTGGCCTTGTGTTAAAAGATAGTTTTGTGTTTGTTTTCAGTGCTGAGGCAGAAGCTCACACTCACCTTAACTAGAAATAATGAAAGATCAAAACACAACACGGACAATTCAGAGGCAATTCAGAACAACTTACAGGCAATTGCTAAGAAGAAAAAGTGTTGTTTAAGATGACAATGTTATCAAATATGTTTTCTGCCTGAATGTGCATCCATGACTGGTTCTGAGTGTGGGTTTTGGCAGGTCGCTGCTCTACCCTTTTTGCAGTACTGTGGACCACCACTGAATCTTTTTTTTTTTTTTTTGGATTTTTCCCCGATTTTCTCCTTAATTTAGTCGTGTCCAATTCCTCCCCGTCACTAGGGGGCTCCACATTAAGGCTACTACTACCACTCAGCCGGGAGGGCCGAAGACTATCACGTGTTTCCTCCGAACCACGACCGCATCTTTTCGAACTGCTCGCTCACGTGTTTCCTGCGAGCCAGCCGACCGCATCTTTTCGAACTGCTCGCTCGCGCACCGTTGGGGGCGGCGTAACACACTCGGAGGACAGCGCTATCCGCTCCCTCCGTTGCGCGAGCTCCCTGACTGGCTGTAGAGCCGTGATTAATGTGGGAGCACTAAGTACCTCTCATCCCTCCCCTCTGAGAGAGCTCGGCCAATCAGCTCTCTCTAGACCTCCGGCTGCGAGAGGTTACAGCACCACCCGGGATTCGAACTAGCGATCTCCGGATGATAGGGCGAGCGCTTTAACCACTGCGCCACTCGGAGGCCCCCCACCACTGAATCTTATAGTGATATGCGGTATCGGACCATATCAGCGTGCTTTAACTCATGCTTGTGTGACAGTGAGGAAGTAGAGGTTTTACATTTACTCTAAATGCTTTGAAATAAAATTTGTGCTGTTTTAAATACAATATACATACAAAATATAAAAAATATACAAAATATATATATATACATTGTGAGATTGAAATGATCAGTGTTTGAAACGAAACAGTGCAGTATCATAATGACTGTGTACATGAATTTAAAAGTTTTTGCATACATTAAAAAAAGAGCATCATTATTCACAGAGTATTCACACCTCCACCACTGAACTGTTTTTAGCTCTGATCTTGGATATGTCAGCATTGTAACTGAAAACTATTATGTGGTTCCTCTTGAATAAATAAATGCTGATGTATCAGTTTTGGTAGATGAAAGGAAAATGTGCAACGTATCCAACACACTCCTGCTGAAACATGCAGTGCCCTCGATGTAATATGCCAAGGTCACAAAAAACATATAGTGTAGTAAGACAAATTTGATTAAAGACATGAATCTGGTTTTAGCAAGCAGGTAATACACCATGGCTTAATGGTTAGCACTGTCGCCTTGCACCTCCAGGGTCCAGGTTTGATTCCTGACCAGGTCTCAATCCTGTCTCTGCATGGATGGAGTTTGCACATTGTCCTCTTTCTTGGGGGGGGTTTCCTCGTGGTACACAGAAAAAAAAGAAAGAAAAAAAATCACGTTGAGTGAGATCTGGACTTCTTGGACACCATTCATGAGATCCGCATCATCCCAGCCAGCCATTTTCCTGGAAAATGCTGGTCTACATATGGAATCCTATTTACTATCGTCTAATTAGAGACTGTTTTCATTATGACTCTAGAGATACTACAAGTTCTATAGCCATTAAATATTGTCTAGTTCATTTTCACCCACCCTGTATATGGTAATGCCATATATAGCAAACATTGGTTGTGCAGTGGTGAAGACGTACCAATAGGTGCTCTTTAAGGGATGCTGTGCACTGAACAACAATAAGTTGGTTAGTATAATTTGTAAAACACTTCAGACATGAAAGGTAGTCTCTTTTGAAAGGCACTTCAAGGATTCTCTTCAAGGCTGATTAAGGTGTCAAGGACCTTGATGAACTCTTTTCAAAAAGGAAACATCAAATGTTACATAAAATCTTTAGAGCGGTCCCCTATATGTAAAGGGGCAACCAACACTACTTTTCTTGCTTAAAATAGATAGATGTAAACTACAAAATGTAAATTAACATTTCAGTGGTGAGAGTTTAGAAGGAACTTGAAGTCCATTGCCAAAAATATTAGTTGCATACCCTCAGTAATTGTTGGATTGCTATTTCTTTTATGCATTTGTGGTTATGGTAACAAATGGTGTCCCAAGGCTGGATATTATCCTTGCTGACTGATGAGGGTTAAAACAGATTTGTTCAAAATTGTAGGAATAAAATCTATGTTTTAAAATATCTATAGTTAATTGTCTGGATGTGGTCTTAATCTACAAGACAAATGATGGCCATATCCTCATTTATCCTTGTATATAGCAATGTTATTTATATCTTAGTTGGTCCCAATCCCAGTGCTGGGAACTTCGTTCACTGCACATTGTTGTGTTTATCGTCCTTGAGAACCTTCTGCCATATCTGTTCCCTGCGCTGAAAATGCCAGATAAATTTATAACCATGCTCCATTTCACTGCTCCTGGCCTGGAGATATTCTGTCAACTCCGAGCTAAACATAATCATGTATCTCCTTCCAGAGGGAGTGTGAACAGCACAGCTATTCTAGATGCCAAGAAGATGCTGTCCCCTGACTCTTGACCCTACTTGTTCAAGGTCTTGGATTTTTGCAAGATAATCCAGCATTGCTATTTTGGATAGCTACTGACTTTTCTTCTCATTCATGCATACTTCCACTTTTTTGCTTTGTTTCTCATTAGACGATAAACATGGTGGTGCACTTAAACTGGTTGTAAAGCCATTCTCACACATTGAACTAATGTCAGTTTTCATTTAAACAGTCCCCTTGAACGTGTTCCTATAGTGAAGATTCATATTTTCTATCGTCTTAGCTTTCTTCTGTGGCACCTAATTCACTTATTTCTGGGGTGTGTATAGGATATAAGCTCACTGTGCAAGCCCAATCTTACACAATCTAACAAAGTCTTGTTTTCTGTACAGTATGTTGCTGTTCTTTCCCCTGATTTTTTTTTTTAATTCAACCATGCAATTGGGTCTTCAAGAATTAGACAAGACTTGCCAGGGTTAATTTCTCTCCAAGCAGCTTTGGCAGCACAGTGATCTTTGTTAGGACCACATCAAGCACAACTACAACAAATTGTACCAACACTTGATGAATTGCTTAATGTACTGTAAGTTCTTATTCCCACAAAATCTGACTGCTTTATTCCAGATGGCTAACCTCCGAGATAATAGGAATGAATAAAAACTTAATTTAACTAGCTTTAGTAAGGAAACCTTTGCAGGATATTAAATAAAAATAAATAAATAAATAAATAAATAAATAAATAAATAAATGACAGCTCCTTGCTTTTTGCCAGCCACCTGGCCACATTCCCAATGATTCCTTTCCACAAAATTCATATTTCTAATCTCCTTCTGGTGGGACAAACATTAAAATGGGTACCAAACAATCTGGAACCAACGACGTGCCATAACTCTTTGCTTTGACAGATTTACCCAACGTTTCACAAAGGTGTTTAATCATCTTGCCAAGAAGAAGAATGTTGATGAGTGATTGTAAGCCGGCAGCAGGCTCAGAAGTGGCAACGTCTATGGTTTGGCCATACTAACAATGATCTGTGACCCTTATATGTGCAATAGATATACAGGGGCACCTAAAAACTATGGATATCTGCTTTTCCAGATAACACAGCGGTCAGACCAAACTCAAATAAAATTCACTTGGCAGAAAATATTATTTACCATAGGGGAAAGTTAAGCAGTTAATTTTGCTTTACACCAAGTTTGTCAGAATTTACACCCTTGAATTTATAGTCTTTGGACAGTAAAAAAAAAAGTGCTGCCTATGTACCTGCCACAGTTGTTTTTAATGTTCTCTTACTATTGCTTGGCACACATTTAAAAAAAAAATGCTGTCATATCCATTTTTGAGGTAAATCTCTCTCTCTCTCTCTCTCCCTCTCTCTCTGCATTGGTGTTTGGCATCTCTGCTGATACCTTTCCCTTCAACTTTGTTCCCTACCAATGTTAGTGTTTTATTCCAGTCTGTTAGCATGTAAAAACAATTATCTTGAACTTGAAGGAGTAAACAGACTCTGTCTGCATTGATTACTTCCTCAGATCTCAAAATGGAACATTCCAGTCAGGTTTCAAAACCCACTGGGTCAGTGTGAACCCAAAACCATGCACTAATGGTGCAATTGACCCTGAACCCGTGCAGCTGAGGTACACTATGCTGTCATTGGAAACAGACAGCCTGTTGAAACTCCAGATGTCCCTGAACCATGTAGTGCACAGATTTCACAGTACAGATGTAGTGTACTGTACTATGTACAGTCCAGAGGTTCCTCCCCAGTGCAATCTCCATGATTAACAACAACAATACTGCTAAAGTGAATACAATGTATTGGAGTGTTAGTTTCCTCCCATCGACATGTGGTGTTAATCATATCTTTTCTAATACCCTGATGACATCTGGCTTGGAATAAAGACTTCTACAGTTCACAATACATTTTTTTTCTCATATACACTGTAGTTAATTTGATAGTGGAAGTGTTGTTTAGCCTTGTAGAAAGAGTGAAGGGGAATGTAGATTTTCTTGACCGCTGGGGGTGTGCTCTGGTATTTGGCACCGTGAGGTTGGCAGCAGATCATTTGGGTGCTGTGGATTGAAGGGTTAACCTGCCATGGACCAAACTCTTTTGCCTGATGCATCCAATTGGTGCCCGATTAGGTTGAGATCTGGAGAGTTTGGAGGCCAGGTCACCATCCTTGTGCTTTTTGCCTGCCTGTCACTGTGGGTGAGGCCTGTAGTGCACTGGGTGTTCTGGCACCTTTGTGTCCTGGCCAGGATTTTTACAGTCAGTAATTTGTTCTGCTTTTCTGTGGGATCAGCCTGGATTGACTTGCCTTTGGTCCTTGTAGGCATTGGTGAGCTTTGGGTGCGCCTTGGGTTTACCAGTGTGTCATTGATGATTCAGGTCACCTGGTGGTGTTGTTGATCTGTGTATGTCAGATTCTGAATAAAGATAAATACATAAACATATTCAAATAAGGATAAATAAATAGATTTCAAGAAGGAGTTCAGCAGATACTATTGCTTCCTCGCAGCTCCAGTGTCTGGTTCAATCCTGATATAATGCTCTAGACGGTGTAGAGATTTACATTGTTCTTTTTGTAATCCTATGGTCTGTGTCTGGGTACTCCTGAGATTAGGCTCTGGATTCACTGAATACATAAATTAATGCATACTGTACATGTGCATTGGGTAAATTGATCGGATGAAACCACTTTCATTACAGCTATGCTCACTTCTATATTTGTTGTTCTAAATCCGTTGAGTTGCTTTTCATCATGAAAATGACCTCTCTATAACCTTTCTACTATCATTGAAGAGCAGTCTGATCTGGAAACTCCCATTTGGTGGTTTGATATACTGTAAATGAATCTGATTAAGGATAGGGAGTGATTCTTTCCATTCTTTCTCAGAATCCACCCATGCACATTCCTCTTATGTGACCTGCTGCTGACTGATCAAAACTAAAACTAGAAGCATAGAACTGTTGGCCAAAGGAACAACATTATCAGGCACTATTTGGTTGTTTCTTCTCACTCATATCCAGTATAAATAAATCTCAAATCCTATTCATTTATAGAAATACAAGCTGATATATGTTTCCTGCCATTGAGTCAAGATTTGTCCAAAACCCTTCCTATACATTTTTTTAAATTATCACATTAATTCACTTTTTTTTCTTTTATCGTCTTTAATTGATAACAATTTATAAAAGGTCTTTGAAAGAGAAGGGTTAATATCAATGGGATTTCACAAACATGTTTGAAAAAAAGAACCTTCAGAAGTATTGTCTTCCATTCCCTTTGGTCTTCCTCTTCTGAGGGATTGGGCATGAGTCTGTCAAAAGGCATGCCTGAATGCTAGTGGATCTTAAGTACATCTGGGCTCCAGCAAAAACCGAGACCAATCGCCTCATTCGAAACTTTTATTCTGCAAACCTTATGGTTCTATATTCGGCAGGATGCTCATTCAAGTTAAAAACAATGCAGATGCTCTTCGAAAGATATGTTCATTATCCACAAGCATAGCGGGAAAAATAATAAACACCTGATAAATCATACTCGAAATGAATTTTTATAATTCCCAAAGGGGCAAACAGTATGTAGGCATAATTACAAAAAGCACATTAGTGAAGGAAGAATATCAAAACTAGTATTAGCAACGACTTCGTAGGACACTTTAATGATGTTTTAATGATGACTCTTTTCTACAGATTTCATGGTGCTGGGCAAAGTAACTTAACATCATGGAATCATGTTTTTAAATTCCTGAAAAGTTGCACAACTTAAGTTGCATTAAGGCAGGATAGGGCAGGGGGTAGCACTGCTGGTGACCGGATCATGGGCGCCACGAGGTTTTTGATAACAGGAACATATTTTAGAACAATTAATTGTTAAAAACAAATAATGAAAAAAAAAATCATGATGTCTTTAATTCATAACTTAAAACTGAGTTGAAACTGCTATTTGTGTATTGATAATAAAACACTTCATGACATGCTGTTATGGGAAATGAATGCCCTTCCAGATGATAAACGTAACTCGTCACGCCACCCTGTCACCAAATTATTTGTCGCATTTTATTCCCTACAAATTACTTCCAGTGTTTTATTTGTCCTGCCAACCAGGATATTTAATCGCAGCTCCTCAGGGTCAGTTATGATGTTCTGGCATTGTGCTATCACTGTAATACATGACGGCACACGCATCAGCGCTCAAACCTGTCTTAAACTGCTGCGCCCACAAATCTCTAACGACTGCCCTGAACGCAAGTCATGCTTTTGTGTCATGTTTATCAGAGCATTTGACCATTTGCACAGCACCTCAGAAGTCATCCAGCGAAAACAACCTCCCTGTCTTCTCTGTGGAGCCTCCGCTCTCGCTTCTCAGCGGATAACACGGGTCAATATTTTCCCTCCACCTCCCTCCGCTCGATTTGTTTTTAATGGACTCTAAGCGGCCGGGTGGTCCGATCACATCACATGCTCTCTGAAGTAAGAGGTTCTGAAACCCTTATACTGCAGATTGGACATCACAAATCTAATCAGTTTTTTTTTTTTTTTTTTTTTTTGTGGGCTTTCGGTATAATGTGTGACCTGGATTCAACCTGCATTGAGCTGGTTTTCGTATTTTAAGCATTAACAGGGAGGGAATAATTATATAAGTGTGTGAGATTGATCACCATGCTCAGTAGGTTGTTGCTGTGCTTATTGATTGGTTTTTAATAAAAAGAAACATACAGTATATCCCCAAGTGACGCCAAAGCTTTTCTAACCTCTGCATCTTAAATTTGCTCAAATCACTTCGAAAAAAATAATTGAATTTCTCATCAAATTGACGGGGATGTTAACATACTGTAGAAGTAAAGTGCCCTTATAGGGGGGGTGGGGGGTGGTCCTCTTCACTACTGCACAACCAGTGTTTGCTACTGTATATATGGTATTACCATATACAGGGTGGGTGAAATGAACTAGACAATATTTAATGGCTAGAGAACTTGTAGTATCTCTAGAGTCACAATGAAAACAGTCTCTAATTAGACGACAGTAAATAGGATTCCATATGTAGACCAGCATTTTCCAGGAAAATGGCTGGCTGGGAAATGCGGATCTCATGAATGGTGTCCAAGAAGTCCAGATCTCATTCCATGTGATTTTTTTATTTTTATTTTTTTCTGTAAGATTACACAAAGGAGGAGGTGTACAGGACAAAGCCTCGCACACTGGAGGCACGGATTCACGAAGTTCTCAGCAATGTAATAAAGTACATGTACAATTTGTTTCAGTAACTTTGCATTAGAAAAAAGGATTTTATTATCAATTTTTAATGCCTGGTTACTTTTCACCCACTCTGTATGTTTCCTGTATTTTATACCTACAGAATACCTACAGGAAGACATGACCTGAAGACCTACTCATTGCCTAATCTAATCTAATCTAATCTAATCTAATCTAATCTAATCCAATTTATCATGCAAAATTCATTTTTTTAAATAGATTTTTAGACATCCAAATGGGTATCCATTGTGTATGTGTGCATATTTATGTGTGTGTGTTTCCCATTTTCTAACATCTTATAAGCAGATCCCCTCCCTGCTCTTGTTGCTGCAGTTCTCTGGTGGTGCATGGCTCAACAGTAACTCGTTTACTCTATGTAGGGATCTTCAGCTACAGTCCTGGTGGGCCAGTGTCTGGCACAGTTCGATGATGATTCTGCTTAAATACAGCTTATCCAACTAACCTGTTAATTACAAGGTTCATCAGGTGTGTTTTAGGTCTTGGTGAATAACAATATGTGCTTTAAACTGCCCTCCAGGACTGGAGTTCCTGACATTAGACACTGAACTGGCACATTTGGAGGAGTAGTGAAATAAAGGGAGTTTGTGGTAAGGGTTATTTCACCTGGAGCATCAACAGACACACTTCTTCTAGGTTCCTCTAGGTTCTTCAGTTTCCTCCCATAGTCCAAATGTAGGCTAATTGACATTTACAAATAAATAAATAAATAAATAAATAAAAAAAGAAAGAAAGAAAGAAAGAAAGCACAGGAGCCACTGTTCATATCTTGCTTTGGATTAATTCTACAGTTTAAATGTTGTCTCTCATTCTGTATTGCTGGAAACCTTCTCAAAATGCCGTCGTTTTACGTAGGACTTTCGACATGAAATGCATTTCTGCAAACATTCCCTCTTCAAACACTGTTATTTTTTTTTTCACATTAGTCTACATGCTATTAATACTGAAAGATTTACTTTTCTAAGCTTGATTTGTGATAAGAGGTAGCAAATCAACAGCGCTCACTGGGATTACAGAAGGATCACATAATGGCTCTCTAAATGACAGGCGTTTAGATTTGTGTTTTTGGCACATATGCATTCACACCCTACAGCTCCAATCAGTGCAAGGCAAAGACTAAATTATTAAAGTTCCAATTAATTACATTTTCCTGTTAATGTGCTGTTTTGCAGACGACCTGTCAGAAATTAGACTTTTTTTTTTTATGTTTGCTTTTCCACGTTCAGCAAAACCTTAAAAAAAACATTCTCCAAATGTCAAACTGACAGCAAGAAGAAGAAGAATTTGTGCCACACAGCACTGTTTCAGAATATCAGTTGGATGCCCCTTATGCTTTATTCCAGCATCGCAATTATTGTCAAAACGGCAAATTATTTTTGAATGTCTGTAGTGTGAACTTGGCGTTCGTATAGATCTCTCTCTCTTGCTCTTTTTTGGAAACCAGCCATGTTGGTCAGTAAGTGTTAGGAAGCAAATCAATATCTTTCCTGCTATGCTGAGAAACCACTAACAATCTACAGAGTGTCTAAAAAGTCAGGAACATGGACGAGTCAAATACCATATAGTTAATTTAATGTGTTATTTCCATCATCCATCATTGAACATGTTCTCAGTCTCTGTCATTATTATTTATTTATTTATTTATTGCAGATTTTGGTCAACATACAGTATTGTGCAAAGGTCTTTAGCCATTCCTCATTTCTCTCTGTTAAATTAAATGGTGCACTGTGCATTAAATTAAAAATAATGGAATACATGTTTTACTGTTACAGGAATCAAAGTGCCCTAAGATACAATTTAAACAATGTTCGTTTATGTAACAACCTCAGCAGCAACCTTGTTTCCACTCTCATCTGTTCCAGCCACTCAGCATTCAGCGTCATCTGTCATCATCTGCACCTGTCTCTCACTGGTTCATGCCTCAAATGAGATGTTTTTATGTTTGAATGATTCACAGATCACTGTGTGGCTTATCAAACAGAAACATTCCTGTGAAATGTCCTGGAGAACTATTTAAAAAAAAAAAAAAAAAAAAAGTTTGAAAAAAATGAGAGCTGACTCAGGACTTTTGCACAGTACAGTACTGTACATCTATTGGTTCCTGACTTTTTGAATACCCTGCATGCTGCATTATAATCTACAGTATGAATATAATAACCCTGTAAAGTTGGTGTGTCTGTACATTGAAAATATATGTGAAAAAAAAAAAAAAACATTTTAGGGGGATTTAAGATGAGTAATAGAACGCATCGAGATGGTTTTGGAGTTTTTATCTGTTTATCTGTCTGTTTCTGGGCACATCATGCTGAGGTCACATATAGGCTTTGTTTCATCACAATCGGCAAATGGGAAGAGGAGATATGCTAATTTGAAATTGAAATAGAAAACACCCTTACATCAGAAATAAATCAACAAATTTTTAACAGATGGCACTGTACATTTTTTTAATACGCACTTATGAGTGTGCAGTTGAAATCTACTTAATAAACACAATCTCTCACACCTTAATTCCACATAATTTACGGTAACGCATGCAAATTTTAGTTAATTCCAAAATTCAAACAATGGCACTGTATATTTTTTAAAACATGCTGATGAGTGTGCGATTAAATTCCAACTCAACGAAGTTGCGGGCACATCGAGTAACAATATATAAAAATCATGTCTATATCTAAATGCTCATTATTTGGAATATGCGTTAATAACATTTAAGTCCAAAAAGTGCCGTTTGTTAAGAATTTACATCACTCAAATAAAAAATGTAAATATTTCATCTTAAAAAAGAGAGGTGAGGTCAGTGGTTTTAACGTTCATTCCATCATGACTTCGGAACAACCAGGAAAAACTAAATCCGCATTGCTAACCCTCTTGCGTCAGATTTTTAGCACGGATGGCTGAAACAGTGAATGTAGACCTGAAATAGAAACAGTATGACACAAGACATCTGCATTTACATTTCTGAACTTTCTTCACCCTGTATTTTATACACCCGCTGTACGGTTCATTTGAATAGCAGTTTTATTATTAGGCATTGTCACAAAGCAACGTTACAGAAATCTGGATGTAAGTTTATATTTAGATCTTTAATGACCAAGCCCGGGGGGAACTGTGGCAAGCAGAGGCTTCATGATGTGACTTGAGGAAAAATTCAAATCCAGATTCAAATAGGAACCAATCATCATCATCATCATCATCATCATCATCATCATCATCTATTAGGTGACACGGGACAATTAGAAAACAGTACTGTATAGAATTGTATTTACATATACTATATACACACTAAAGACATTATATTTATGACATTTATCACATGTTAGCAGTTAAAGGTTAAGACTGGCAGCTTGGTTGTGCTGGGATTTAAACCTGTTCCTTTCTAATCAGTAGTCCAACATCTTAATCAGTGTGTCCAACTAGTTGTGCTGTGTATGATCAGATTTCAAATACGTATCCAAGGATGAGCGTTTATGATTATAAAAAGTTTTTAGGAATTATTGAGTTTTTTGAGTAACCAGCTTTAGGATAAGCAAATTGTTAGTGCTTTGCTGTTGGACCATCCACTGTGGCAAAACATTGAAAGCATCAAGAGGAGTCAGCAAGGTCCATAGAGTGGAGTGACATTAGAAGGGATCAAAATTGTCTTGGAACGTTGGGTTTGATATGATATGATATGACAAGCTGAATGGAATGCCAGTCCACTGCTGGTCACTGTTCATGCCCTCATTACTTGCAATGTGTTTTAGTAGTTTATTAATGCATGACATACTGCCTGACTCTATGTTGACTGTATTGTTGGTGCCAGTAGTGAAATATATTGGAACAGGAAAAAAAAAAAAACAATATCCGAAATGGACAATTATAGAGTGATTGCTTTGACTAGCATACTTTCTAAAGTTTTAGAACAAATTCTTTGAGAACATATAATAACTACTGATAACCAATTTGGTTTTAAATTCAAGCATGACGCTGATACGTGTTGTTATGCTTTGAAGGAGATTGTTTGCAAGTAAAGAGGACAAAACTCTACAGTAATTATTTGTTTTCTGGATGCATCAAAAAGCATTTGATCGAATTAATCATGGTAAATGATGTGTTAAGTTACAAAAGCAAGGAGTTCCTTTATACCTGATAAGGATCCGGCACTTTTGGTATTAACAACAAACAAAGTGCAAATGAGTTCGGATTATAGTATATCTCCACCTGTTTTTAAAGTGGAATATTGTTGCTTGTTCTCCTTAATTCATATAATTCGTATAATATTTCTAAATAGTTATAAGAATGTAAAACTGGATTCATGTTGGGCGGGGGCGGGGGGGGCGGGATGTGTTACTCATCATTTAATGTATGCAGATTATTTAGTTGGTCTGTCTCCTTATGGCCTTGGCTTACAGCAATTGCACAAAGTTTTTAAGTACAGTATGATGATAAATGAAATCACAAAAGGAGTGTTGCAAATAAAGAATGTAAGAATGATTGATTAGACCTAAGGATATTTATTTTGGCAGATCAGGTGCTTGAACAGGGTTAGATACTTGTGATCTAAATGATGATGATGATGATGGTGATGATGATGATTTGCTGCAGGTTTTTATGCTTTTTCGCAAATTTCATATGTGTGCAAATAAAGTGAAAATAGCCCTCTTTAAAGCTTATTGTACTCCACTTCATACAAACCATAAAAATGAAAAAGCTGCAGGTGGCATATTATGATGCATTTGGAATATTATTAAAGCTCCCAAGATGGACAAGTGTAAATCATATTTGGTTTGTGTCTAACACTGTTAATACTTTTCATGGCCTGAGGAATTTTATGTACAAATTCATGTGTCGACTATTTGATTAAAAAAATGTAATTATAAAAGCCTTAACTGTTCCTATAATAAGTGATGCAAGGTATTTTTTCCTGCTACTGGTAAAATACCTTTATGCTTGTCACTTCATGTTATTTTGTATTTGGTGGTGTTTGTGTTGCTATGGTCCTTGGTTGTCTGCAATAAAATAGATAGGTAGACTCTATCTATCTATCTATCTATCTATCTATCTATCTATCTATCTATCTATCTATCTATCTATCTATCTATCTATCTATCTGTCTATCCATCCATCCATCCATCCATCCATCCATCCATCACACCTTGGGGCAATTTAGAATCACCAGTTTACCTACTGGTATGGTTTTTAAGAGGTTGGAGAAAACCAAATAACCCAGATGCTTTGGTTCTTCAAAGGTTCCATCCATCCACTGTAATCCCACTAGGGACCGTGGTGATTACTGTTTATATATTCCCATTTCAGGACGTGGTAGGACCTGTAGTCAACATTTGCACAAATTCACACACTACAGACAATTTGGGAACGGCAATTATCCTAATCTGTATGTCTTTGGACTGTGAAAATGAACCAGAGTACCCAGAGGAAACCCACCAAGAACATGCAAACTCAATGAACACAGACCCCAAGGCGGAAATCGAACCTGGACCCTGGAGGTGCAAGGCTACAGTTCTTCAAAGCTTATTTTTGAATCACTGTTCTTCAGCACCAGAGCAACATGCATACACACATGGTTGTATAATGGTCTAGACATTTGACTCCGTCTGACTTTCAGTGTTGCTGACTGTTAATGGAGTTGTATCTCTTCGTTCCTGGCCGGCCTCTGCGGCTAGCACCTGCGGCTCCGTGGCATTTAGAATTTATAACTTCATAATATCCACACAGGAGCATGCACAAGCCATTAAAAATGAATATAAACACGCTCCTTAAATTAATCATAGATGAGAAAACATTGTCATTCACACCACTCTATGGGCCTATTACACACCAACTTCTGTTCTTGCATCACAAAGTTATTTTTCCACAAGATAATTTATTGTTTGTTGGCTCACTTGCTGGCATGTTTGCTTATGCGGGTTTGCCTGCTGTAATTTTTAAACCTGACATGAATTTTCTTTCTTTCTTTCTTTTTTAAGTGCTTTCATGCCATTTCGGCAAAGAGTGACATGAGGTCTGTGAGCAGTGTCCTTTTCAGCTGAGCACCTCTGGCTGGGTTTCTCATCCTCACTCCACACTCCGTTTGAGCTAATTACATTCACATCGGTGCTTTAACCGAACTACGGCTCTATGCACTCTGGATGAGGCTCGCTCTCTTTTTAAAACCAGAGTATTATGGCATATAAAATCAGCCTGTGGTGCCTGAGTCTCATTTACTCGGAGCTGGATGAGAGCTTAGGTTTAATTGAAGAAGGGAGCCAGTAGTTGCATATTGGCTTCAACTTATTACACTTAATGTCTGAAGAACATGAGTCACTTTAATAGTCACTTTAACATAGTTAGTCTTAGAGCGTAAACCAGCAGTGCTTCACTATTGAGTTAGCATGTGTACACACCAGATATTAGCTTTATTACACAGTTGAATACACATGGCTCAGTTTTCTCACATTAAAAAAAACAAAAAACAAACAAACAAACAAAAAAAAAAAATATATATATATATATATATATTCTTTGTTGTATCCTGCCAGATCCAAGCCCCAGTGCACGCCTGTGGTTTCATCAACCAGATGCTTTACTGTATGAAGTTACCTGAAAAGCTGCAGTAGAAATAATAGCACACCAAAGATTCATTCCTGTATGTGTAGTTGTTTAGAAGACATTATACAGTATGTTTGTTCCAAATAATGTATTTGTATCAGGTTGCGCCCCTACCACTGAACGGGTGCAGGCAGTGTCACATAAAACGCTCTCAAATCACTGCTTTTAGTTGTTGCATTAAACAAAAGAGCACTGTGTGTGTGTGTGTGTGTGTGTGTGTGTGTGTGTGTGTGTGTGTGTGTGTGTGTGTGTGTGTGTGTGTGTGTGTGCTAAAGACGTAAAGTTTGAATAATGCCCTGAGTACCTCCTCCTAACAAACAGTCTCCTGTTTAGCGCTCTGCATCTCTGTGGGTGTAGGTCTAGCGACTATTCTTAAGTTGTGGCAGTTGGCGCAAAACACTGTAAGATGAATGGAGTGTTTCTGGGATGTCGTCAGTGTGCGCAGGTTTGTTGCAGAGCAAGCATGTGCAGTGCACACTGGGATGCACCACCGAGGAAAGATGAGTAGTGTAAATTTATTTAACAGCTCATTGAACATCTCTTCTTATCATGGCCATCAGCTAGCATGCAGCGTATGTTCTGTACGCACTGCCGTTTCTACTAAATGAAAGAACGCAAACTCCTGCACACTGTGTGTTCTAGGGTTTCTGAGCGCTAGGCTTTAAAGTGAACACAAAGAGCTTTTTGTAACAAACAAAGTATGGCAGCCAAAGTCGGAGCCAAGGGCAGAGGGGTAATTACGAGAGCACCAAACATTCAAAAAGAAACCAGAGGACCGAGCACCGAATAAGACAAGAAAGATGAAAAATATCCCGAAGCCGGAGAACCAAAAGCAGCAGCTTTAGAATGTTTTTGGTGGTAGGAGACTTCATTATTAATGAATGAGAATAAAATGAGTATAAATTGAAAAAAAAATTAAAATAAAAACTGCAGGGGAAGTTTAGTTACTAAGATACCTAATTAGGATAATGATTATAGTGATGTCATGACTGCATGACTGATGGGATCATTAGGTACGGATGTAACCATAAAACTGTCACCTAAACTGTAATGGAGGGATTTGATGGTGGTCTTATTATCAGGGGTAGCAGTGTTAGTGAGATTGTCAAGTATGGCTTTAAGACTATTGGGAGTGGCTATTGAATACCTGCGTGTAGCTGTGAAAGACAAATTGTTGGGTGGGAATGTTTAGTGTCATGGTGACTTATGGATTTTTATGAGTTTGTAGCATGTGGCTGTTCAAATGTCATTCTTGAATGATTTTTCTTCGTGCCTGTGGGTTCGGTGAATGCAGTTATGGGATTTTATGTAGTTGTGTGTGGCAGTGGAATTGACATATGTGGTTATGATGGGTGGTGTGGCTTTGGGATTTTTGGTTTTGGATGTGGTTGTAGAAAGTGTGGTTATGCGTGGGATTTGGGGTGTTGTCATAGGATTTGGGGGAGTGGCTATGAGTTTGTTGAGTGTGGCCATGGCATTGATGGATTGTATGGTGTGGTTGTGAGATTATTGGGCATGTCAGAGACAAACAGTTGGTCGAACTTGTTTGGCGTGGTTGTGACAGGGATTGTTTAGTGTGTCTATTTATTTTATTTCCATAGCACTTTGGTCAATGTTACAACACAGCTTTATAGAATTAAAAAGTACAGCAACAAGTTAAAAAAAAATGTATGGGAAAATGTATAACCTATAACCTTTGTTTGTGGCAAGGAAAAACACCCTGAGGTGACAATAGGAAGAAACATTGAGAGAAACACTATTCAACAGGGAACCCATCTTCATTTGGGTGATGTCTGACAGAATGACTATAAATCAGTACCTGGTACAGTATATCTGCATGAGGCTATTCACTACGTGAATTTTGATTATAATGAGAAGTGTCTTTAAGTTAATGAGATTCTACAGTATGGCTGTGGAATATGTGGTTGAGTATGTAGTATTCTTGTGCATTGTGTGTGATTGTTAGGTATGGTGGTGGGATTAATGTTTTTTTGAGTGTGGTTGTGGGATTAATGGGTTGCTGGGAGTGATTGTGGGATTAATGGTTTTCTGAGTGTGGTTGTGGGATTAATGGTTTTCTGAATGTGGTTGATTAATTGGTTGCTGGTTGTGGTTGTGGGATTAGTGGGTTGTGGGTGTGGTTGTAGGATTAATGGATTTATGCTTGTGGTTGTGGGATTAGTGGGTTGCTGGGTGTGGTTGTGGGATTAATGGATTTATGCCTGTAGTTGTGGGATTAGTGGGTTGCTGGGTGTGGTTGTGGGATTAATGGATTTATGCTTGTGGTTGTGGGATTACTGGGTTGCTGGGTTTGGTTGTGGGATTAATGGATTTATGCCTGTGGTTGTGGGATTAGTGGGTTGCTGGGAGTGATTATGGGATGATTTTTTTCTGAGTGTGGTTGTGGGATTAATGGGTTGCTAAGAATGTTTGTGGGATTAATGGGTTGCTGGTTGTGGTTGTGGGATTAATGGATTTATGCTTGTGGTTGTGGGATTAATGGATTGCTGGGTGTGGTTGTGGGATTAATGGATTTATGCTTGTGGTTGTGGGATTAATGGGTTGCTGGGTGTGGTTGTGGGATTAATGGGTTGCTGGGAGTGATTGTGGGATTAATGGGTTGCTGGGTGTAGTTGTGGGATTAATGGGTTGCTGGGAGTGATTGTGGGATTAATGGTTTCCTGGGTGTGGTGGTGGGGTTGCTAGGAATGTTTGTTGGGATTAATGGGTTGTGGTTGTGGGATTAGTGGGTTGCTAGGTGTGGTGGTGGGATTAATGGTTTTACGCTAGTGGTTGTGGGATTAGTGGGTTGCTGGGAGTGATTGTGGGATTAATGGTTTTCTGAGCGTGATTGTGTGATTAATGGTTTTCTGAGCGTGGTTGTGGGATAAATGGGTTGCTAGGTGTGGTTGTGGGATTAATGGTTTTCTGGGTGTGGTTGTGTGATTAATGGGTTACTGGGTCATGGTTTAGTGTCATGGTGACTTATGGATTTTTACGGGTTTGTAGCATGTGGCTGTTCAAATGCCATTCTTGAATTATTTTTCTGGGTGTGGTTGTGTGATTAATGTATTGCTGGGTGTGGTTGTGTGATTAATGTATTGCTGGGTGTGGTTGTGTGATTAATGTATTGCTGGGTGTGGTTGTGGAATTAATGGTTTTCTGAGTGTTGTTGTGTGATTTTAATGGTCTGCTGGGAGTTGCTGTGGGTTTACTGGTTTACTGAGTATTGTTTGTGGAATTGTTGGACTGTTGGGTCTGGCTATGAGGTATCTGGGTGTGGCTGTGGAACAGTTGGGTGTGGCTGTGGGATTTTTGGACTGCTGGATGTGGATGTTAGCTTGTTGAACTGCTAGGGTTAGGGTTAGGTTGGAATGTTAAACATGGCTTTGAGATTGTTAGGTTTGTCTATAAAAACTTCCGGTAAAGCTGTGGGATTATTGGGTTTGGCTGTGACACAGTGAGTGCCATTTGTGGCCTGGATGGTGTGCTTGTTAGGTTGTATTTGGATTTTGGTTGTGATACTAGCAGTGGGTTGGTGAGTTGTTTGTTTGTTGGCACAGTCCAACAGAAACAGCCTTAATATACTGTACAGTGTAACTGTACAAAGCTAGTGTTTCCCCCAAAGCTTGAGGAACAGAGAAGTCAGGATGGTCATACAAAAGAATTTATGCTATCAGGATTTGTTGTCAGGATTTAGCCAAAATGTCATATAGTACACCAAACAGAATAACTGTCTACTCTTCAATGCCTTTGAGATATGAAAAAACGAAGAGTCATTACCAGCCCCACTGACCTGTAAAGGAAAAAAAAAAAAAAACAAGAGTTTATGCAGAGGTAGTTTGAGGGGAGAAAATGCTGTGCATATTTTGTAACGATAATCAAATTAAATTATAAAAGAAAGAGAAATGGAAAAACAAAAATAATCTTTGTCTGCATATTTATAATAAATCCTGAACTCATCAAAACACGGGAAATAGACCATGACCAATACTGTGTTATGCTAAAACCTCATTTGGTTTGAGATACAAAAAACAGTGAATGATCTGCTCCACTTAACCCCCTCCATAGCTCTACACAGCAGAACTAGGAACAGTTTATCTCTCCAGTGCCAGGCACTCACACACACACCTTGCTCTCCCGAGCCTCTGCATACCAAAGCAATGTTGCGTTCTCAAGTTACACCCCCTGATACATATCCAAATATGGACCTAAAGATCTCAAGAGTGCACTTCAAGACCTCCTCTCACACAGATGTAGAAAGGGTTGTTGAAGTAGAAGTTCCCCTTTTAACGGTCATCTGGAAAAAAGAAAAAAAAATCCTGCCTAAAAATAAATCCTTTGTCTTGCTCTCTTCCCTCACTCTCATGCTTTTCTCATACAAAGGTAATGGACGCACCTTCGTGGTCTGAACTTGTTACTCTCCTGAGCTCTCGCAGTTTCAAGGTCGCTAAACCTCTTACCCTCTCCCCTGTCCTTGTCCAAGGGCTGCCAGTTTTCCTGCCAAGTGGACCAGAATGACAGAAAAACGGAAAAGTTGAGGAGGTAGAGTACAAAAAAAGGGTAAAGGCACATATAAATGTCTGAAAGCCATGCTTTCACATTTTTTTTTTTGCAACCCCAAAAAGAAAGAAATTGCAAGAATTTTGTATTAGTGAGCCAAATGGATACAATACATGAATGTTTGACTAATTAGGACCAAATAAAGAGATAGCTATGATTTAAAATGCACAGTGTACACTCCAGACACTATTGTTTGTGTTAGTTAATAGATTTTCACGCATAGTGTTTTTTTTTTTTTTTTACTTTTTGCTTCCAAATATGATTCATACTGTATGTATTCATAAGTATAAAAAGTAATAGGAAATGAGTATCGAGGCATTGCAAAACTGATGTTGTCAATTACAGCTTTGAGATGTCTATGGTAACAAGTATTTACATTTCTCCAGAATTGTGATTCAGTTTTCTGGGAAAATCATTTTCGGTTTCATTTGATGGTCCAACAATTCAAACATCTTTCATAATTTGTTTGTGGTATTCAACAGGCCAAGCAAGGAAGGTCTTGAGCTATTTTGGCTGTTTGTTTCACTGTTGTTGTATATCTTGATTAGTCTCATCTCAAGATTCCGTTTCTTTATCAATGAGATTAAATGCAAATACGAATGTCAATCCTGAGTGTAGGCCATGACCTGCAATAAAAACATACTTTAAAACCATGGGGAACTGCAAATGATATTAAGTTTAATTTGGAAGCCCACCTGTTCTGGTGCCATCTGCTTTAGAAAACTACACTGACCCCTTGAGATGGGACTGAAGGATGGACATGTATGGATAGGGTTTGTATGTGTGCTGCGGTATCAGAGCAGTTAAGGACCTGCACTCTTGACCAAATGCTGATGAGCGTAAATCATGTGGTTGAATGGGGCAGTGGTTGACTGAGAGGGAACTTAAGCTGCTGACATAGCGTTCTGATTCTGTACTTCCTTTCATGTGTAAGAAAAGTTATTAGGATATGAAAAGGGAGAATTTCCTCTTTAAAGAGACATTAGGAAAATTCACTGGGCCTCATTTATCAAATGGGATATGAACAAATGTATTCATGAGTCATTTGCATTTCAACCCCCCCTACACACACACACACACACACACACACACACACAGTAGGAACCCATTTAGTACGGAAACATGTTCATATCCTATGAGAAATCCTCACTCACTTGCTCATCATCTATACCGCAGAGGACACAAGGCAGGGCACACATACACATACAGTATTCACACACACTACGTGCATTTTGTTAGCCAGTTAGCCTAACCTGCAGGTTTTTTCACTGTGTTTGGTGGGTTTCCTCACACGCTAACTCAATGCACACAGACCCCGAGGCAGGAATCAAACCCAGACCCTGGTGGTGCAAGGTGCTAACCACTAAGCCACCGTGCCGCCCATGACATATCCTGTTTAAATTAATCTACAGTATGAAGAGATTCACTGACCTAAAACCCAATTGATGGGCTTTAAAATGTCTACCATAGTGATGTTTTTCTTATACAGATTAGTCTTTAATAAAAAAGTTACAAACCTCGTTTGACATTAACCATGTTTTTTTTTTTTCATTTCTTGTAAAGCAAACTACATTTTTTTTAAATTAGCCCTATACATTTTGTTAATCAAATGGCAGCAAAATCCATATATAAGGCCAAGTAAGTCTAGCTATTCCATTTATACAAAAGTACTGTACTGGGGTATTATAAATTGAGGAAAAGTAAGTTTTTGCTAATGTAACCGATGTGCTGAAGTGACTGAGCTATTTATTTATTTATTTATTTATTTATTTATTTTAACCTACACTGCATTTGTAGGTGATCCTTAACAATCTTGGCATTTCCAGCAGTACATACCGTAAGATTAGCCTTCATTCAACATACGAATACAAAGACTATTAATATTATCTTGTCTTGGGAATGTCTTTGGAGTTGTTAGTTTGGTTTGGTCTATGAGTACATTTGCACATAACTTTACGAAAGTAATAAATGAGGCCCAATATTTAGACTGGCAGCTGCTGTTGAGGCTAAAATTACAGTTTGACTGAAAACTATGATAAACACTAATTTCAGACTTTTACTCATTCGGTCAAAAAGAATTTTCTCTGACACAGAAGGTGGTCTAGCAGAATGTTTAAAAAAAAAAAACACACACACACACACACACTATAAGCTCATTTTAAGGAGAACACAGCATGCTATGGCCACATATTTGAACAATAACACACTTCTTGACAAGCCAATGGAATTGGTTATTTCTGTGACGTGATCAGTGTGGTGGAGTAAGAGCTTTGCGGGAAAAGAGGGCTAAACGATAATAAAGTGTAATAAAGTGACGCCTACGCTGGTAAGAGGGCAGGCTGTAACCCGACATTTTGATGTTCTTATAATTTTTTCTCATAATATTCAACAATCTTTGCAATTGAAATGTTTTATATGCAGCATATCATAATTAAACTTCAACTAACATTATTATTAAAACCAAACTGCATAGTTTAATAAACGCATATACTGATTTATCCATTGGGAGAAAACTGCGTGAGGTGGAGTTATAGCTTTTTGAAAAATCACAGAAGATTCACGCTTATATAACGGAAACAAATTATTTTGCTGTTCGTGCTTATTATCATGTTTGTGACTTAAAAAACACACGCACAAAATATTCTTTATCAGTTTATACTGTACGTCCTGCTTCATTTGAAAAAAAAAAAAAGAAAAAAAAACATCCTGTTGTCATATTGTGTAACGAGCATTTACCAAACTTTCAGCAATTCCTAAATTGTAAGACAAATAATGTTCATAGCAAGACTTAATGGTTTATCTTTATCAACAATTACTTTGAGACAAGGAGATAGAAAAAGTGTATTATTCCTTGATTGAGACAGCTGTGAGACACGTCTGCTGTTGTCACCTACTGTAAAAGGCAACACAAACTGAGACAGGTTTACATCTTTGCAGTCTGATGCTTATCATGACAGATGGATGAATCAATTCTGCCTCTTTTTAAATTATTTTATTAAATACTACATTACGTATGTGTTGCCGTTGCTATTTCCTAGACATACAGTCAGACAGGCACATAGAAACAAACAAGAGAGTCCATTAATGTATGTTATAAGTAATATAGCTGAAAGGAAAAGAAGCGGTTTTTGTTAAGTCTTGAGTTATTTTACAAGCACAACTAATAACAAGGCAAAATGTCACCCTGGCCGGATATTTCCGAAAATGCAAAGCGTTGCTGTAAGTAAGCTGCCCTTTTTATTTATTATGTATGATTTCATTTGAATCAGCTCAAACATGCAGCTGACTTTAATAAACATCGAGGAAGTGAACAATTTTTTTTTTCCCTGAGACAATTTTATTGAATAATTCTGTAATTACAAGAGACATAAAGAGAGTCATGATTTATTTATTTCGCATGTAATTTTTGATGTCCATATCTTTGAACATTCTTATTGCAGGAGTAGTAATATCTCCCCCCCCCCCCCCCCCCCCCCCCCTTTCATGTAGACACGATGACATTTCAAAGTCACAGTATTTATTATGTGGTGTTATTTGGAATTGGTTTTAAATGAAAATTAGTGGAATACGTTATTTGTTAGGTCAGTTAGGTAAAGACATCAACTAGATTGCAGCCTATTCATAGATGCTATAACATGCTGTTATTAATACATAATGGGACAAATACTTGTAAGTACATATGGACTAGGGCAATGAATCAGGGTGCAATCAAATTGTTTAGTGTTCATCCCAGTGTTCACCCAGCAAATTTCAGAATGCTTTATTAACACTGTGATTAAAACATACAATAACTGTTGCTTTATCCAGGAGCTTTTGATGGTAATGTTTTTATCGAACATTTCAAAAATACTCTTACAAGGTTGCTGCAAAATCTTAATGCTACATTTGGAACATTGTGTCAGGAAACCATCTGAGAGCGACCTATAGTTGTTGGTCCCCGGCTCCTTCCGTCAAGGGGTTCCGGTCCACATAATTTTTTTTTTTTGTAAACAGTTGGAAATCCTTTCTGACGCAACCCTCCCATTTTATTCGGGCTCATCCAGTGAATGGGTTCGAACTGATCCTGGGCCTTTTGCATGGCAATGGTGGTGTAGTGGTTAGCACTGTTGCCTTGCACCTCCAGGCCCCCGGGTTCAATTCCCAGCCAGACTCGATTCCCGTCTCTGTGTGTATGTGAGTTTGCATGTTCATCCCGTGCTTGGTGGGTTTCCTCCGGTTTCCTCCCAAAGACCTGCAGATTAGGCTAATTGCCGTTCCCAAATTGCCAGGAGTGTGTATATGTGTGTGTGCCCTGTGATGGATTGGCAGTCTGTCCAGGGTGTACCCCACCTAGTGCCCTAAGCCTCCTGGGATAGGCTCCAGGCCTCCTGTGACCCAGAATACAGGATAAAGCGGTGCAGATATACAATGATATTATTGTATTATATCTCACAGCACTGATAAATTCTCAGTTGTCATTCGCCAGAAGGGGTTCTCTATTCTAGACCTTTAATATTAACAGATATTAAAGATGTGAAGAAAAAAAAAATCTGTAAGGAAATGCTTATTTAAAATCTAGTTTCTGCTATAATGGTAAACTTTGGGTTTCTTTGGCAGAGGAACATTTTCAATGCTGTGTATTTGGTCTTATTAATTTTATTAGATAGGGAAAAAAAATAAGCTGGAGAAGGAACAGCTTGATTATAGCTTCCGAAACATCAGAGTGAACTGGAACAGAATGGTTATAACTTTTCTATGTATAAATACTTGTAACACTTAAGTGTATAATTATCATCTTGGTAAAATAATCAACTCCACTTCATTGATTATTTCTCCTTAGACAGAACATCAACAGTGTTGTGTTTTATCTACACAGATCACATTCTGAATGTAATGAGATTTTCTCTTAATCACTGCCCCTAAAACGATTCGAACGGTTTCACACATTCCACAGTAAAAATACTTTTTGACCAAAACCAGAGATGATATTGCTCACCAGTCTCTGTTCTTCAATTCACTGACTGCACAGGGAGTATTGTGGTTTTACCTGCAGGAGTCTCAGCACAGTGACAGATGTGTGGCTATGACGCATAACCCTCAGGACAGTTTTTTTTTTTATTATTAGAAGCCTCAGCATCCACAAATCCACGCTGAAACTGGTCTTTATGAATCCCTGACATTATATCTAGACAAAAGCTCTTCAGTAATCAGATAGCACACATAAGGATGAGCCGATGACGAACCTAAAGACATAAAAAGAAAAGAAAGTCAAGCTGACGTGAATACATCCATTGTGAGCTCATATGGTAGCCAGATACACAGATCCTCACTTATCAGAGCGTGTTGCATGTTGGAGTTCAACAAAAGATTGAAATCTCTCCAACTGTCAGCCTGTAATGTTCCCGGCATTAGGTCATCACTCAGCAAAGGGCTTTGACCTCACAGACTTTCCGGGCCATTGAGGGCTAAGAGGATAAGATAAAGTCCTGATTTCAGTACACACCAAATATAGTCCTAAACAAGGGCCTATTGTTAGATACACCGCCACAAGACGTCATCAACCCATAAATCCTGATATAAACGTATGAAGGTTCGACCGTGTGATGTGGAATGATGCTTATGTAGACACTTCATGATAGAAAAATTATTAGGGTTTTTATTTTTCACATGTAATTCATTTGATTTGATTTTATTTCCCAATGTTCAATTTTTTAAACACCTTCAATTAAGTAGTGTTAAATTTTTTTTTGTGATATTTTCTCATGATTTGTTTATTGATTACACTTGATTACGCACGTGTTTTTTTCCCCATCTCACTGCATGGTTTTCCCCCCACATGATGACACACATGATGATTTTAAATCTTATTTGTTACATCCAGCATACTCCGTGTGACCTTTTTGTGTGAAGAAAAAAAAAAAATCACATGTTACCCATGTGTTCATGTTTCTCCTGTTTTATTTTATTTATTTATTTTTACATAGTGTTTTATCACATATTAGGCACAATCTCACACAATTATCTTATTTCCACGCGTTAGCCTGATTTTCACATCTAAAGCAAGAGGTGGTTGTTTTTGGTTTTCTCACTTTGTTTTAATATATACTTTCATATATTAAGTTTTCACATTAAGCAGATTTTGTAGCTGTGGAGCAGTTGACTCACTCAAGTATTCTTACGCATCGTCTATACCGCTTTCCAGGGGGGCCTGGAGCTCATCCCAGGAGGCATGAGGCAGGAAACATCCTAAATGGGGTGGCAATGCATTGCAGGGCACATGAAGCGCATTTATTATTATTTTTAATTATTTAAAATCTGACATGGTTAATTTATATTCAGATGGTAATTTTTAACAGGTAGGACATGTGCATCTATCTATTTATTTATTTATTTATTTATCATATCTCACATGAATAATTTATTTTCACATCTTATATTTCTTTTTATGTATTTAGACAATAATGTTTTGTGACATGCGTAGCAAAAAGTCAGGAATGAACAATGTGGCTTGTAATGTGAACACAGCTGAAGAGTCAATTCAGACCGAGAGGGCGGCAAAACTTTTTGGTCGGCTGTTAGAGGAGTTTATTATTAGCCAAAAACAAAACCAAAAAAAAAAACCTCACAGACTTTGAGGAAGCCTGAAGAACTGAATACTAAACATTAGAAATGTATTTAGGATTATGTTAATTACTCCAATTACTCAATCAGACATGAGAGCACCATATGTTGTTTTCTTTAAATCTTGAAATGCATTCAGCATATACAATGTGTTTGTGTTCTTCTCTTCTACATAACTAAAGAACACAATCTGTGTTTGCATTGCCCCCCCCACCGCCCCCCGCCACATACACACCTCCTCTTCCTTTTGCCTACCTAAAACAACCACCAGTCAAAGCCTCCACATTCATACATATGGATGTTTAGAGCGTTCCACTTCCTCTCCAACGCACCCACACACACCCATTAAGCACTTCAGCACTTCAGAGGGGACAGCGGTACAAAAAAAGGGGGGAGTTTTTTTTTTTTTTTTTTTCTGTGCAAACACAGAGCACTGACAGCCTATGTATGTGTCGCATTTCTGCGTGCATGTGTGTGTGTGTGTGTGTGTGTGTGTGTGTGAGTGTGTGCTGTTGACAGCCTGTCTCCGTAGTGTATGGTAGGTGGTGTGGAAAGCTCAGCAGATGCTGGCTGCTAATTGTAAGCTGGCAGCTGAGGTTTTGCAGAGCACCTGAGCTGTGTGAACAACACCGCCACGTCGTCACACACAGTCAGATGATTCAAACGGCATTTTGAAAAAAAAAAAAAAGGGAAAAAAAGAAAAGAAGAAGGAAAATGGGTGTTTGGAATGTGGATAGATCTTTACTTTCTTTTTGAACAAATAATTGGTCCAGAGTAGAAGGTTTTTGATTGGTGGATTAAAATGAACCGGCTTGAAAAGAATGACATATTCAAGGAAAAAACAACAACACTATGCTATGCGGGGTGTGGTGTCTGGGTTGGGCTTATTGCTAGGAGGGCGTGGCATTTATTTCTATGTATTTTGCTGCCATGCTTTAGCTACAGTTGTCTCTTTAAAGTGAAGCGTCACTACAAATCAATACAAAGTGCTGCTGATTGATCACTGTTATTCCATGATGAAACACAGATGCTATCTTCATTGAAGTGGTCTCTCCTAGGGTTTTATAGATTAATGAACTGATCCATTCACGAGTCACCCCTGTGGCACAGTGGGGGGAAGAAAAAAAATCAAGACTTGATGAAGCCACTTTGTTTTGCCCTAATGGTTGATATCACTTCTCATGAAGTGTCCAGGTTGCCACTGCAGTTGTGTTGATGGATTCAACATAAAATGAAAATAAAATCCTTGTGTTGTTGAAGTTAATTTCGATGTGGCAAGTGCTGTGCGAAAGAGTGGCTCCAGACCTGTGGGTTGCACATCACTATAACTAATCCCACTCAGCTAGTTTAGAGTCGGATCAGTGGTGCATGCACGCTCAGAGAGGCTGCTTCTGAGGCTATGAAAGTTCTCATTTAACATGGAGGAGATACTTCCCATATACTGCTGTAGGAACATCATACTCAATCTATCATAAAGCTAGGTACAGTATAAGGAGCTACATACATATTACAAAATCAACTACAAGGAGCGTTCATAATAAGCCAGGACTTGTGGTGAAGTTTCTCATGGATGAAGCAATAAAAAAGCCCCTACAGTGATGAGACTCTTAGCTGCAGTAAAACATTAGAATGCATGAATGTCCATGAATGATGAATGAACCCAGTTAAGGTGGATCTGAGCCCACTGCAGTCATTCCTGTGAACATTCAGCAAGTGGAACACATGATCCTTGAAATAACTTGCTGCCAACTTGTGGAAGAGATGCATGCGTCTGTGGGAACTCTACACACAATCATTCAGCAGCACCACTTGCGCATTACAGCAACTTGGCTGGGAGTTATTGCCACATCCCCCGTACAGTACTGACCTCGGCATTTCCAAGCCATTTCCACATGTTTTGGCCCACTAAGTAGTCTGGTCATCGCTCCGGCGTACACCGAAAACTTTCTACCTTGATGGTGTCCAAGCACTAGTGAAACACTTGGATAAGTGCATTAAAGGTAGATCAATAAAGGTAGATTTTACCCCTATAACTGTGTCCTGTTATTCTGCGTGGTCAAAAGTCCTGCTTTGACCTTTACGGTTAACCATCAATAATTTCTGTATACGTGCATTTTAAAAACTGTAAATCACTAAAAAGTGTAATATTTAAATATATTTAAATGCATTTACTTTTTTTCATTATCAGTATAAAACAGAGACTCCTTTCATAAACACTATATAAATATTTCCTTAACATTTTAGAAAAAAGTTTATTCGTATACAGAAAATATGTCTTTGGCCTTGCAAGTACAGCACTCTTCAAGCTGCTGTTACAGAAATTATAACAATAATAATAATAATAATAATAATAATAATAATAATAAATCTGTTTAGCACTATGAAGTAATTAGGCTGATTAGGTTCACATTCCTGCTTTTATGTAAAATAAATTAATAAATATATAAAATTAAAGTAAATGGTGATTTAATAACACGGCTGATTAAAAGATCTGGAAGTTGATCAAACTCCAATTTATTCAATTGTTTTATTATTTGATACGTCTGATTTCCGCAGCAGATTAAAGGACTGAATTGGAATCTCCACAGAAAATCCATTTTGGTTCATGACTTGGCTTAATGCGTCTCTGGGAAACAGGCCCAGTGATGGGTTAGAGCGTTTTTTTTTTTTTTTTTTTTCCCATCTCATCTGGCTCAAATCAGCAATAAACACTTTGATCAAACAAATTAAAGATGGCACAGGGATAACCCATTTCTCAGCTCAAATGTGCCCAGAGCAATATTTGAATCATTCATATAAACGTCTTATTGAATAGCATAAGCAATACTCTATAACATTTTGAAAATCATCATATCACCTTTATAGCCGTGCAAACGGAGAGGACATTGTAATTCATGTTACATCACGTCTTCATGTTATTAGAAACTGATCCGAAATTATTATTCGATGCATTTTACAAACCACATTAAAGAACTTGCTTGGGCGTAATATCTACCTCGAGGCTATTAGACATAAGATGGACCAAAGCTGGAGTGTTGCTCCGGATTTAAAAATGAAAAACCATATTGCCTCGTGTCTGGTTGAGACTAGATGTGTGACTCATGACTGGGACCATACAGAACAAAAACAGAAAAATTCTGAAAGTTTTTATTTTCACATAATGTTACTGGTCTGATATGATAATCTCACATCTTAATCTTAATCTCGTATATTAATCTCACTTAATGTAAATGTTCATTAACCTGAATGTGCCGAATCCATTCATTCATCCTTAGCAACTGCCTGGTTAAGGACATGGTGGTTTCAAACACTTTTACCTGCAAATGCGGATACAAACAAAATTAATAATTAAACTTACAGTAAAATGTACGTGGGACCTTCAGGTCAAAATGGGACTTTTAATTTTTGATTGTGCAGAATAATAGAATACAGTTCTGAGAGTAGAAACTCCCTTTATTCCTCTATATAATCCACTGCTACACTAATGCACTCATCCCAGTGTTTCACTAGCGCTTGGACACCATCTCGGGAGATGGTTTCTCAGAACATCAGAGCCATGATCAAACTGTTTGCTTCATGTCGGAATATCTGGCCTCCCAGGAACTCCTTTAATAGCTCAAACATATGGAAATGACTTGGAGCGAGGATAAGGCAAAAACCTGTGCAGGAACTAATAAGTTTTTTTTTTTTTTTTTTTTTTTAGTGTACAGTAAATGTTAATCAGTTTCACTCCTCCATTTATCACAAGTCCTGGTTTCACTTAAACGCCCGTCCCTCGTTCATCTCCAGTTGAAACCAAGATGTGCTAGTGTGATGATCCCTGATCTAGATATCGACTAAGACTGTGAACTTGAAGATGGTTATAGCTTTAATATTTACCACATATGTCTCTTAGGTTTTTTTTTTTTTTTTTTTTTTTGCCATCTTGTTTTGTTTAGCTTTTTGCTGATTTGGCTCAACATATTTGAATCGACATATTCTCATTCATTCCTGACCTCGGACTCCCTGCACATACAAACGTTGCATGTGTTTCATTTTTATCCTCCACACAGCCCCCCCCCCCCCCCCCCCCCCTATTTCCAGAGGTAGTGAAAACAGACTCGGATTTAGAATGTAACCAAAAACTTGCATCAGCACATGCCCAAATGCTTGCATGAATTGTTGCCTGCCTTGGCTTGACAACTTGCATCATTTTAATTATAGTCCTTCAGTTTGACTTGCAACATACACAACAACCTAGTAATACTGACACTGAAAATGTGATCTTGTGCCATTCGAGGCACTGCCAGTATACATAAATCACACTCCTGACACATAGCTAAACTGTTTGAGTGCTTTTTAACGGAAGACTACTCCTAGGAGGTTTGGATGGCTGTCTGTGTAGTGTGACAGAACTTTCTGGTTTGATGATACCGTGTAGGAGGAATCGCAGCCCGAGCAGCACCACACTCACACTATCAAGCAGGTTGTTGAGTAGCGGCCTGCATACTTTCTAATCCCCCAGAGTAAGTGTGCTCAAGCCAAGTTCTGTGGGAGGCTTTGCTTATGTGCTGATAAAAAAAAAAATATATATATATATATATATATATATATATATATATATATATGGCACAATGTGTGAGTGCAGGTTTCTCGGAGTCAAGGCGAGCTCGGGCCTGATGAAACACTTTCTCGGAGCCAGATTCCAATCTGAATTCAAATGAGCCCTTACTTCCCTTGCTCTTGCTTCTACTCAGCAGGCAAAAACCAACATCTTAATTCAGTGCATTCCTGAACACACTTACACCGAACATTTCATCTCAAATAGGACGAGATAGTATGATTTCACCAAGTGCACTCCTGCACTGTAGATTACCAGGGGAAGTGAGCTACTTCCCAGGAATACTTTAACCTAATCTCTGTCTACTGCGTCTACTGGAGCACCCGGCAAATTTCCGTGGAAAAATAGAAAATAATAAGAAACATGTTTCCCTCCACTGAGAAAGGTCACTTGTAAATGGAAGCCTAAGGGCAGTTACTGGAATCCAACAAAAATAAAATAAAATATGCGAATGTATAACACAAAGTCACAATCATTAAACCCTCTGTAAAAATGAGGTTGAATGAAACAATCTTCTAAAATGCTTTTGTGCTGTCCATTTGCCAACAAGCCAACGCAAGCACTTTGTGAAGTAAAAACTAAACGCTCTGGTCAAGGTGTTTGCAAATGAAGCTTTATATCAATATTTCATCTTTTTAACAGAGCCACGTTTTTATAAATAGGAATTTCTTAGTATCTTGTTGTATGCAGAACATCCTGATCCTTGGAAAATCAATGGGCCGTTAAAGGAGTTCCCGGGAGGTCAGCGTTTAAGAGGTAAAGCAGGCAGTCTGATCATGGCTTTGGCATGCTGAGAAAACTTTCTCTCGTTTTAGTATCCAAGCGCTAGTGAAACACTGGGATGAGTGCATTAGTGTAGCGGGGGATTATATCGAGAAATAAAGGGAGTTCTTGCTCTCAGAAGTGTGTTCTGTTATTCTGGACAATCAAAAGTCCTGGTTTAACTTGTAAACCCTTGAACTATTGCTTGATTAAAAACAACTTACCTAGATACTTGAATGGTGGACTCACCAAATAAATGTTAACATTTTTGGAATGAGTCTCCACTTTTGTTTTTTTTTGTTCCAGCACAGAAAAGTCAATGGATGTTGGGGGCATTACATGCAAAAATACAATGTATTGTTTATATAATTAATATATATTTTTATTTGATTATTGGCAAATTGCTGTTACATAAGATTAATAAAAGTATGAAATATGTGTTTGTCTTGTTCTTGTTTATGGGTTTGTTTGTTTGTTTTGAATTATAATTCAGATCCAGTTCTGCCCTGATGAAAAAAGAAAAAAAAAACTGTAAAAGTTTAAAACTGTTGTCTTTTGACAATAACACCCCCAGAGGACAATTTTATGTTTTCTTTAATTAAATATAATGTAATAATAATACTAATACTACAACTACTACTACTAATAATAATTATTATTAAATATAATGTAAATGTAATAAATTATTATTAAATATAATGTAATAATAATACTAATACTACA
>CM059205.1:33421859-33449359 GCA_030347435.1 Clarias fuscus
TCGAGCCTGGCCGGGGATCGAACCCGGACCCTGGAGGTGCAAGGCGACAGTGCTAACCACTACACCACCGTGCCGCCTCTACAAATATACTGTCAAGAAAAAAAAAAAAAAAGTGGTATCATGTTACACCACTGGTGGTCAGTATGCAAACATAATATCAATTTCAATCTTCCGTTATAATCTTCCGTCTCACCAGAGGCCCTGATTCTAGAAACCTGCAAGAATAAACCCAGTCTGAGCGACAGTGCTGCAATCAAAGATGTACCTGTCACCCAAAGAAGTATGATTCCTTGGAAAAAGAGCCATGTCTGTTCTAAAAGAGTTTGGCTGCCGTGTGTTTGCCGTGGTTGCTAGAGCGCTGAACCCTGGGGATAAACTCACCGGAAATGGAGACCGCTTTTTTCGGTGCTGTACTGGCTGGCATTTTTTGGAATTGCTCGCAGGTATTGCGGCAGGGAGTCCGGAATGTTCTTGTAAGGCAGCAATGCGGTATATTGTGCTGTTAAATCCAAGCCCTACAGGCTCTGGAGGCTGAGATTGCTTTCATTGCTCCCTGCTTCCAGCCAATATAAGGAGGTAATAGAGGATGGAGGAGAGGCTTGCGTTTCATGGCTGCGGTCAATGGACACTCGCGCACATAAAGTAATAGGGCTCAATTTCCGAAAGCAATGCAAGAGCAGATAGGAAAGCTGTTAACAGTAAGATGTGGCTTTGTCATGTTGGACAAACCTGATTTAGAGTTATTGAATATCATTTGGTTGCTTTGTTGCAATTCATCCATTATTGCAGGAGTTTCCATCTCACACTCATCCTGTTCCTGCAAAACCTGAGAACAGGCAACTCAATCAAGATGAATTTTCTTTTTTTTTTTCTTAACCCTTAGATGAGAAGTCTGGCTGTGCACACAGACTCACATCAGCATCTCATATCGTCATCTTTCTGCATGTCCTCTGGCATCGTAGACCGCTGATGAAAATCCACTTTCGCAAAGTGCACGTTGTAGATTATTGACTAACAATGAAGAGCTAGTAGTCTATGTAACAAAGTTATATCACCTCACTGCTGGATTCTCGAAGATCACTATCGCAAGCTTTTTTTTCAAATTATTATTATTATTATTATTATTTTTACAACACGAATGTGCTTGTTCTAATACGTTATCATTTTTTATATTAAAAAGTTACATACAGTAGGGGCTTATATTTCGGACACTGTATCTTAGTCTAATGAAAAACAAAGTCTAATGTTCTTCAGAACTTTAAATGTAACTATAAATGGATACGTATAACAAATAAAAAATTATAGTCAATGCGAAACTGTGGTGTAAGATGAATGAATGTTGTAATCTTTGATTATTTTCCAATAACACCATGACCCTGAGTGTTTATTAAATACACATATAAGTCTATTTTAAAGTGACAGGCTGGAAGATTAAGCATCGTATATGATCCTAAGTGTAGCTACTATCATATCTTTTGCCATTAATGTTTATGACATAATTTCCATTGCTCATTAAGTATACTTTCTGTATGTGAGATAGCAGTAACATCTGTTTTAAAGCATATGTGCAGTAAACCTTGTTAAATATACACTACAAGTTTCAGGCACTGCATCTTTTAAGAGCGCCTATCTGACGGCCCCCCGCAGTGCTTTTGTAACTCCGCAGGGGTCCAAGAACCTGCTTTTGGAAACCCAAGCATTATGGGAAAAGAGCAGCACGGTTCATATACGGTGTAGTTAAGTTCAGCGAGTCAAATAACTGCAAGAGCATGAAAGAGTAGGACCTACCTCGTGTCATTACCTCCTTCTATGTCCTACACCACTCTTGGTCGGAATCAATGGCTTCTACCCATTCAAACCGTACCAGATTTAGACGCCCATTCAGCTGATAATGAGCTCCTTTTGCCGCAATCATTTCCTGGTACTGTGTTACATTATATCATTGTTTGCATTCAGCCTGGCTGCTGTAATAAACACAAATGCCCTGTGATCACCTCGCTCATTTATATGGACCACCTACACATAATAATGTGCGGTTCTTTATCTATTTATTTTCTTATAGAGATTAAAGCTTTTTATTTATTGTAACAAGTTAGATTTATTTATTATCCATCCATCCATCCATCCATCCATCCATCCATCCATCCATCCTAAATGGTGGAATGTGTTGAACCTTGTTGCTACATACAATAAAACATCTGCTCCTGTCCTCATCCTACTTTATCTTTTCGGTCTTCTCTTATTGCTATTGGGATTCTCTCACAGTCTCTGCACATTCTGGGAATTGTTGTGTAGTTTATCATGTTTTACTATCCTCTCCGATGTTCAGTCTTATTCTGCTTTATTCGGTATGCTTTTGCCGTCTGCCAAATGCCTAAATGTAAATGTAAATATTACATGATTAAAGTCCCCATATTTTTTACATTTAAACAAGAATTTGGCTAAAATGTGTCTGTTAATGTATTTTTTTTTTTTATACCTTTTTACTCCTCAATCCGAAAATGCAGTTTCACAGTCTTTGTGTATGAGCTATTGCCGAGCCTCACTCTTCCAGAGAACGGGAGAGCTAAACACCAAGCCAGGAGAGGGTTTCTCTTATATGAGGTCACATTTGGGGGTTCCACTGGCCTGGCTTGGAGAGCCTCCTAAAACCTGGGCCAACTCCTCACTGCTTCTCTTTATTATGACCTGATAATTATAAACTTAATCAAAGTAAAATAAACTGAGTCAGCTTAAACAGGATGAAGTCTGGCAAAAGAATTTTACCTAACTGTCCTCATAGGAGGATCAAACAAGCATATATACACCACCAGTGTTAGTACTCATCATTCATGAGAAATAGTTAAAAGGTTAAATCTAAAAATAATCTGATCAGCTTTAATGTAATTAGTGATATTATTATTATTATTATTATTATTATTATTATTATTATTATTATTATTATTATTATTATTATTATTATTATTTCAGGTTGAAGCCAACATACATGTCTCTCTGTCTTTCTGTACTGCAGAATTCTCTGTCTAACTTATTACTACAAAATTTTAGAAGGTTGAGTATCTTACTGTATGCCTTGTTTACACCTTTTGTCACCAGCCATATATTAATATACACTCCCCGTTTGATCATCGGATAGTGAATCACAGATGAGAAATCGGGAAAAAAAAGAAAAAGAAAAAAAGTTTTGTCTTAAAATGACTCCAGAGGAATAAAATTCACTTATACCACTTCAGTGCTGTTATTTCAGCAAAAGTGAAAATATGAACTAATCCCAGTAAAAATATTCAGTTCATATTTTTTAATTAATATCTATTGCTGCAGGTGTTTGTTTACATTGAGCAAGTAGCTTATTATTAGCTCATTTTTAAATAGATTATTAATCACATAACTGTTCATAACAGTTGATTTCATGTATGGCGCATGTTTAAATTCAGGTAGACATCAGAGAGATAACATGATGTTATCAATGGGAATTGATGATATGATGTATTCCTCAGTTATGGGTACATATTGGATGTTAGCCCCTACATTTTTAATATTTCACCCAAACTTCACTGAATCTAATGGTATAATAATAATAATAATAATAATAATAATAATAACAACAAAAACAACAACAACAACAACAACAACAACAACAATAATAATAATAATAATGATAATAATGATAAGAAGAAGAAGACGAAGAAGAAGAACAATTTAAAAACAACATATCAAAAAATTACGGGTAGAATTTCCACTCAAGTAAGCCATGTGAATTAATCAAACAAATATCTCATGGTAAATAATTAATTAAATAATAACATACATTTATTTTGTTTTATTTTATTTTAGGGGGGAAAAAAATCAATAAAACAATATGTAAAAACTTCAGCTATTTTCAAGTCTATTTAGTACTGTAGTTCAGTAGTGATAGTGTCATAAAGCTAGAAGCATGCACAGTGTTAATGTACATCGTACATCATGGATAATGGACTTTCTCCTTTCTTTGATGAGAGAGAGGTCACTCTGGGGCTGCTGTTGTTGTTGGCAAGGATGGCACGACTCTGCAGGGTCCAGTTGGAGGAGCAGGTGGTAGATCTGCACATTTGGGAGACAGGGCTCTCAATCAGCAGAAACTGGCCCTTTTTCTCTCACTATGTCCTCCAGCACACACTGTTCATCGTGCTTAGTTGCCATGGGGCTTGTTTTCCAAAAAAAAAAAAAAAGGGGGGGGGGGGGGAAGGTGGCTGCTGTTCAAACATGACAACAGCATTCTGGCAAAAAAGGAGCACAGCAGGTATAACTGTATCCCATCTGTCCAAGAGTCACAACAGTACTAAAGTGCTATGCTGTAAGAAGCCGTAAGACGACGCTCTGCAGACATAACTGAAGTTATATTTGGATTAAAATATCTGTAATGTAAAGGTGAAAAGTGTAGATTTGTCTTTGCATGGTGTTAACTGTCAGTGTCGCTCATTCAGCAGCGGGAGCCGTGATAAGCATCAACACACACTTTGTACCTCATTAGTTTTCTGTCTGACAGAGCCTGTTTTACTTGTAGGTAAATCCAGGAACACATTCCAGTGGCTGCTTTACACGCAGACTGCTTCCTGATATGACAGAAAAGGCAGTGATTGTGTCATGTTTAAGAAATCAATCATTTCTGTCATGCAACAAAAATGTAACAAGGACACCATTAGGTATTTTAAATTGGTTTATAGGGAGCACATAGAAGATATTAAACAAGTTCAGCTGGCGTTACTCTATTATATTTCGATATGTGTTATGCAAAGGACGGAGATCTGTATTTGTTTTCTTAAGCATAAAATGGAATAACTATTTAAAACAGTAAAATGTAGAAAAAGTCGAATGTAGTGCATTTTCAATATAGGCATATAAATAGGGTACCTTGTAAATGTAATATAATAATCAACAACAAATAAGACTGTTGTACCTTTTGCTATAAAAATCATAATGTGTATTAATTTACCTGAATTTATAATAATAAACATTGCTATTCAGTGTAATGCACTTTCCTCAGTAAGATAAGATAAGATAAGCAGGGTGTACCCCACCTCATGCCCTAAGACTCCTGGGATATGCTCCAGGCACCCAACAACCTTGTACAGGATAAATCGGTGTAGATAATGACTAAGTATTCAGTCTTATGCATAGGTTTGGACACCCCTTGATAAATAACAGATTTTGGTGAGTCTCTCTTGGAAATGGAAAAAATGCACAATATTTTCAGCAAATATTGATGCATAGTTACTTCTTATGCCATTAATTAAGCAAAAATAAGAGAAAAAAATTAAAACATTATTATGGCACTGTGCAAAAGTTTGGGCACCCTAAGAGTTCTCAGACTCTTTTTACAAGGTTTCAGACCTTAATCAGCTCGTTAGATCTGATGCATGGAAACAGCTGTCATTAGTAAATGCCAATTTCAAAACTTGTGAACACACTTGTGGACACTCAACAACCATGGGTTCTTCTGAGCAGCTGTGTAAGACTCTGAAAATGAAAGTTATTGATGCTCACAATGCAGGAGAAGGCTACAAGAAGATAGCAAAGTGTTGCAGTTTCCACAGTGAGAAATGTAATTAAGAGATGGCAGTTCAGAGGAACTGTGGAGGTCAAGATGAGATCTGGAAGACCAAGAAAACTCTCTGAGATACAGTAACTGTTTGAATGCTGGTCAGAAAGACAAATCAAACCCCCTACTTGTCTGCAAAAAAAACTTTAGAAGAAGATTTAGCAGACTCAGGAGTGGTGGTCCACCGTTCCACAAGACCTTCATGGAAGAGTCAGCAGAAGAAAACCTTACTTGCGCCCCCATCATAAAATCCAACGTCAGAAGTCTGCAACAGAACATCTACAGAAGCCTGATGCGTTTTGGAAACAAGTGCTGTGGACTGATGAAGTTAAAATAGGACTCTTTGGCCACAATCAACAAAGGCATGTTTGGAGAAAAAAAAAGGAGCAGCATTTCATGAAAAGAACACCTTGCTAACTTGCATGGAGGTGGAGCTGTCATGCTTTGGGGTTGTGTTGGAACATTGCATGGGTGGAGGGAAGAATGGATTCCATTAAATACCAGCAAATTCTGGAAGCAAACATCACACCATCTGTATAAAATCTTAAGATGAAAATTGGATGACTTTTACAACAGGACAATGATCCTAAACATACCTCGAAATCCACTATGGACTACCTCAAGAGACGCAAGCCGAAGGTTTCGGAACGGCCATCACAGTCCCCTGATTTAAACATCATGGAAAATTTGTGGGTAAATCTTAAAAGAGCTGTGCATGCAAAACGACCAAAGAATATTACAGAACTAGAAACCCTTTGCAAGGAATAATGGGATAAAAACCCAAGTACAAGAACTGAAAGACTTTTAGCTGGCTATAAAAAGCGTCTGCAAGCTGTGATATCTGCCAGAGGAGGTGTTACTAAGTACTGATTATGTAGGGGGCCCAAACTTTTGCACAGTGCACCAATAATGTTTTTATTTTTTATATTTGTCCAATTTATGACTTAAAAAGTAACTATGCATCAATGTTTGTGTTAACATCTTTTCAATGAAAAAGATCTGTTATTTATCAAGGGGTGCCTAAACTTTTGTATATTATACAAGAGTAAAATCATAGTAACTCAAAAAAGACTCAGGTAAGTTCAATGACAACGGGTCTGACATGTGCAGATGAGATATAGTTTCTGGGCAGGAACAATCTTCTCTAGCATTCCCTTAAACAGCAGGGATGAATGAGTCTGCTGCTGAAACTACTCCTGAGTTCATCACTTGTTTTCTTGAGAAGGTGACAGGCATTATCCATGATTGCCAGCAGTTTTGTCATCATTCTGTCTCTAACCAACTCCTCCAAGATAGCAAACTTGTGTCCAACAACAGACTCAGGCTTTTTTAATGAGTTTGTTAAGTAAGTTGGCATCCTTTGTTATGATGCCTGCTCCTCAACACACCACAGCAAAAAAGATGATACTTGCCACAACAGACTAATAAAACATCTGGCGCACCCTGTTGCACACATTGAAGGACCTGAATCTCCTACTGTATATGCAAATAATGGACATTTGAATGCACATATTCATAGTCCATACACTGTACACTGTCGCTGAAAAAGTTTGGGATCACTTGCAGATGTATTTGTTTTTGTTTAATGATTCATTTTCTACATTCTACAATAATACTGTGGATTTCAAAACTATGAAATAAAACATATGGAATTAAATAATTATGTTACAACAACAACTACAGTCAGCTGTTATTTTAAAACACGAAGGTCAGCTGTTCTGGAACAGTTCTTGGAAGAACAGTATTGTGTCAAGTGCATTTGCAAAACCCATCAAGCACCATGATGAAACTGGCTCTCATGAAGACCTTCCCAAGAAAGCAAGACCAAAACTTACCAGCATCAGAAATCACCAATTAACCTCAAACAGCACCTCAGATTAGAGATTATTGGAGATTATCGCATATTTTGGATGCCTTTAGCATTGCTATTACAATGTGGAAAAAAGAAAATCAGCCGTGGAGTTAGAAAGTGATCAGAAACTTTGGAGTGTTAGAATGTGCCAACGTATAAAATACTGCAAACATAACATTATTTAACCTGTTTTTTTATGTTTAATAATTTCAAGTCTTATTGGCAGTCATTCGTTCATTCATTCATTCATTCATTCATTCATTTTTTTTATTTTTTTATTTTATGAATTTCTAACATATGGGAGTTTACTGTATATGGCAATGGAAGACAAATTCAAGGTTTAAATGAATAAACATATCGACAAATAGATTGAATAATATTACAATAATTATGATAATATTATATACTATTTATAAATTATATTTATTTATGTATCTATTTATTTATTTAAAACAATATCCATGTTTAAATTGCCACCTATCAGCAGGTATATAATTTTATACAAAATTTAAGTTCTTGAATTATACTGTACAATATCAATATTAATAACTCTATGACAAATCTAAGCTTTAAATGAAGTCTATTCAGGTGTTTGTAGATATTCATGTATACAGATGTACAGATGTGTACAGTATATTTATCTTATGCTCAGTATATTGCCACTGTCTATTATATGCTTTTTTTTCCGTACAATTCTTCTTTATCTCTTTTCACTTATTGAAGATGCCTGAGGATATGTTTTCTGTACTCGCTGAGATTTTTGGGGCTTTTTCAGCAAATGGATTTTCAAGAGAACAGGCAGGTCTTTATCTTAAATCTCAAAGAGGGTCTATGCCACAGTTAATGTACCACTTTGTTACTCAGAAGTTCCCAACTGTGTCTCTAATGAATGAGGTGTTCTTTGCCGTTCGACTGTAGTGCATGGAAGGAAAGGCTGCTTGAGATGGCACTAATTAGACCCTTGGGGAGTTGGAAAAGGAATGGCCGGAAAAGACTGCTTACCACTGGGCAACTTTCTGAAGAATAGAGGAGGGTTTCTTCCTTGCCTGATCCTGCTATTACTGTCACATTACCTGTGATCTGCCAGAGGTTAGCGTGTGAGCTTGTGTTAATGACTTGGGCATTGAAATGTTAGAGTGGAATTTAGACCATTCTGAATTTTAACAAAAGCATTTAAAGATCGGTGTGTATTTATTTATAGGTTCAATTTTACAGCATAAGCCTATTTTGTCTGTATATGTGTTTTCTGAAAATGTCTTAAGCTAATGTTGGTAATTATACTCCATTTGTATGAGATTGAAAAATAAATAAATAACCTGCTCCTGGAGTGCCTTTGAGTGGAGAGTTGCAAGATATCTTGTTCCACAGGATATAGCAGACCTTTACCGACATATCAATTCATAAATAATACACCATATATTACCTGCGGTTATTTCTAATTGCTCATTTAATAGACACAGGAAAGTTTTAGACTGACATGATGTGTCAATCCCTAAGATACACTGCTCAAAATGATGTCACACTAGCTCACTTGTATAATTAATCCCATCCGATTTGAGCTTTAGATAATAACGAAATGAATGTATGCTTGTGCCTAGATTAGGTTGATATAGGGAGGTACATATGGCATGCAATGAAACCTTAAAGCAGGTCAATATTTAATTTTATTATTAAAATAAAATAATACAGATACAAACAAAGGCTTTTTTGGTTTTCGCTCCACCAACACATATCCTTCTGCACCTGGCGGAACTAACTAATTGCGATTGTTGGAGCTGGCAACTGAGAGTTAGTGTATTTAAGTGAAAGTAGTTTTTAATTCTTATCAGTACTATGTACCCAAAAGTTGAGAAGACGTGGTGGGCAGTCCTAAGAAACCTACGAGTTTTACTTAATTCTACTTATTTCACTATATTAACTTCCTGGTTTTGGGTGTTAAATCCAAACCAGCATTAAATGAAAAACTAGTATGCAATCACTCGTCCCACACCCCACGTAGTGCCCCTGATCAGGGGTTGGAGAGCGATTTGGGATTCAGCTTTGTGTTAGAACCTAGTTAGCTTTGTAGCCATCAGTAAGAGAAGAAAAGAGCAATTTGGAACAACTTAGAAGCAATTCTTAGGGGACAATGCGTTGATTCGGATAAACATAGTGTTTAATAATATCCCTTAGGGGTCTGAAGTCTTTCTGAAGACCTGCAGTGATTCAGCGATCTTCTTAAATTTGTGTAAATTTAAAATCTTTACCAATATAGTAGCTAATACTTGTTGCGCCATTTATGTAGAGAAAACTGGGCTTTCATCATTTTGCTGATGTAAATATGTCAGATTCATGTGCAACTTTTAAACTTAGGTCAAATTGCACACACAAAAAATACAATTTCAAACTCTAGCAGAAAAGCAGATGAAAAGGAAAATAAACAAACCTGGCAGATTGTTTTGAACACAGATAGAACACAAAAAGAATACATTGTGAAATAAATTATCTAAAAATGCAAAAAAAAAAATCTGATCTTATTAGAGATTTATGGAATAATCTAAAAACATTAAAACATATTTCTTAATTATCATTAAAAAAAAAAAAAAAAACAGGTGGCAAATTGGCTTAGTGGATAGCACTGTTGCCTTGTACCTCCAGGTTCTTGGTTTGAGTCCCACCTCGGGGTCTGTGTCCATGGAGTTTGCATGTTCTCCCCTTGCTTGGTGGGTTTCTTCCAGGTTCTCCGGCTTATTCTCTCCAGTGCAAAGACATGCATATTAGGTTGATTGGTGTCCCACATTGCCCGTAGTGTTTGAATGAGTGTGTGAGTGGATGTGTGCTCTGCGATGGATTGGCACCAGGGTGTACCCCAACTCCTGCCCTAAGTCTCTTGGGATAGGCTCCAGGCCCACCCTGTATACAGGATAAAACGATATAGGCGATGAGTGAGTAAGTATTATGAAAAGCTTTTCATTCTGCATTAAACAAATCTAATTATTATTCTGAAATATTATTTAATGGTGATTATTTTCATAATAGCAGAGTTTATTGCAAAAACCTTTTGCTTAGTACATGTCTTGAATTTTAAAAGGACATTTGCCCAAAGTCAGATTTTATTTCACAATGCTGTTGTTTCTAATATGCATTTTATTTCATAAAGCCACTTTTCACCAGAATAACTTTGTTTTTGTCAATCAAAGCAACTTCTCAAGAGACAAAGCCAGCTTCAAACCAATCAAATCAAGTAAGGCACCAGCTAAAGGTGCGACCAGTTAGTTAATGTAAATTTGCAACAGCATTTTTTTTTTTTACAGTGTGTTCTGCGTGCAATGTGAACAAGACTGTGTGATTCAAGTGTGATTCTCTGATTTTCTTTTGATATGTGTGTTGGGTAATAATGTCTGTTATTAGCCTGCAACTTTTCTTGTGTAACTTGTTACTGTATGTTCAGCCTCTCTTTAATTGCAAATTGTGTATTTTTCATATTCTTTTGGAATCAGCCTTCAGTCCTTTTTATTTTGGACATTTCCCTATACAATACAATATCATCCATCCATCCATCCATCCATCCATCCAGTACATATAAATCAGTTGTTGGTGGAGACATATAGTCCTGCACGGTCGTTTCCCTCAAGACAGAATGAATGCACTGTACAGTTTCCCATGATTATTTTGTTTGATTAAAAATATTACCAATCAATTAAATGACCGTACAGTACAAACATTAAGGTGGTTTTCACAGTACAGCATGTTCAGAAATCTGTTCCAATCACAATAGTGTGTTTTTTTTTTTTCTCTCTTCTTTTACAGTCAAATTTTTTCAACACCAGCACGGTTTGATTGAAAGACTGAATGAATGCGACCACAGTCATTCCACCTACAGTAAGTGCACAGAGGAAGTGTGGTTTCTTGTCCATCTGATTAATGAGGAACGTGGTTTTAGAAAGAAAATTCTTCAAATCCTTACAATAGATGGATGACATGGCTTGCTGTGGCAAAAAATGTCAATGTAAATATTTTTCTGTATCTATTCAATCAGTAATCAAAATGTCGACATGTTTTCAAACATATTTCACTGACCATGACTGTTTGAAACAAAAAACAGTCATGAATAATGGCATATTCATTGTTCTTGGGATGATAAAAACACTTTTTGATTTATTTTTCTACTCCCGTCAGTGTATAAAGATTGAGTGTGTTACTGTATGTCCACACAAATACCTTTCCATCTGTATATCCTCAGCTGTACTCATGTCAAAATATAAACCTTCACCCCAGCCTGAGATCCTGATCACACTGTTTTCACAGTTGTCTCTCTATCTCCTATTCCCGGTCCCAGAAACAAACAAACAAACAAACAAACAAACAAACAAACAAACAAAAAAAAAAAAAAAAACGTAATGTGCAGTGCCTGATTTCCTGAATCCAGATAGTTGGAACTTTGTGTCATCAGACCAGAAGATTTTGTTTCTCAGTCCTTCAGGTGTTTTTTTTTTAGTAAAGTCCCAGCAGGCTTTCTTGTACCTTTAAGTAATGAATGACTTCTAACTGGCTGCTCTACTATGGAAGCTTGATGGGTAGAATACAGCTGTGATGTTCATTCTTCTTTAAAGTTCTCCCATTGCCACAGGGGGAACTCATTTATCGCCTATGACTGGCTTATCAGGCACAATCTGATCACTTTGATTCATACACATTTTTCACATTTTATGCAAATTTCCATTATTTTTTATGCTTTGCAACAATGACGATTGTTAAAATTGGTTCTCTTGGTTTCTTCTATTTGAGAATGATGGAGGCTGCCTTTCTTTCTTGTATCTCTCCTCAGATCTTCGACAAAGTCTTTCACACAATCTTGTCTCTCAGGTCTACAGATAATTCTCTCTACCTCATGGCTTTGTTTTCTTGCTGACACTCTGTCACACACCATTTACGGTAACACCTTATAGAGACAGGTTCGTGTCTTTCCTAATTATGTCCAGTGTGTGCAGGTGGTCTTGAGTTACTGTAATTTGCAGAAGCATCTCAGGGACAATTGATAGGAGTAGGATGGATCAAAGCTCAACTGCAAGGTTCTGAGAACTTGTCTTCTTTATTTTTTTCCGAAATTAACAAAAGACTCCAAACACCTTGTCATTGTGGAGGATCGTGTGCAGAATGATGCCTGACTGTATATAGACTTTACTGAAGCACTTGAGGCATGGTGGATTTAATAAAGCAAACACAATCAGCTGCAGTTTACACTGATGTCATTGATTAGATATAGAACAGTCTGTTGGAAAGAAAGTACTATGTGAAGGCTAAAGTTATGGCAAGGTTCTCTGAAAGTATAGAAAAAAAAACTTGCTTTAACATGGTTTGGTCCCAGGTGGTTCTGCTGCGTCCACAGTCTCCTTTCACTATAATATGATTCAGCACCAGCAGAGAGAGCCAGTTCCCCAATATCAATCCTGAGCTCCTCACAGCACGCCCACTTCTGCACTCTTACACTCCCGCATCCGTGTGTCAGTGTGTCAGTGTGTGTGGATGTGTTCATGTGTACGTTCCTGTTTGAGTGTGTGTGTGTGTGTGTGTGTGTGTGTGTGTGTGTGTGTGTGTGTGTGTGTGTGTGTGTGTGTGTGTGTGTGTGTGTGTGTGTGTGTGTGTGTGTGTGGGCTTAGTCACTCCTGCATCCTGTTAATCATAAGAGAGTCAGTCAGTGAACAGCAGTGCAAAAGGTTTAACACTTCATATCATTTATGTAAATAGATGGATGGTCCATTAAGCTAGCTTTAGATCCTATTAAAAGCTTCACCTCCTGTCATAAACAAGTTTGGCTGAGTCCGGACTAAATCTCTCTCTCTCTCTCTCTCTCTCTCTCTCTCTCTCTCTCTCTCTCACACACACACACACACACACACACACACACACACCTACACATTCGACAACACTGCACACACACACACACACACACACACACACACACACACACACACACACACACACACACACACACACACACACACACACACACACACACACCTACACATTCGACAACACTGCACAGAACTACACATGCATGTTTACTGTAACCTCATGTGTCAAGGTGCAGTGTCTTATCTCTGTCTCCTCAGGTTAGTCAGCTGTTAATGTTAATTTCTGAGATCAAGAACGTGCTTCTAATTTATTTTTAATGCGTTTTGAGGAAAGCAATTAAAGGGATGTTGCTGTGCACCTGAATAAAGCTAATAATAATAATTGAGCTTAAGGCATGAGGAATAGTTGTTTCAAACGCCAACGTAAATGACCGCACATGCAGCCTGGCATCACTCTGTAATTAAAATGTAATATAATGGCTTGAAGACATAATATGTTAATTAAGGAATAAAACTTGATGATCCTGTTATAGCAAAAAATAATTATCATCTCAAATTAGATCATTTTTAATAAAAGCAGATTCTGAAATTTATTTGTTTATTTATTTATTGTTTTGACATGCTGAAATTGCATGCCAAAAATATACTATTTTCTTATAGAAAAAAATATATATATTTTTAAAGATTTTTAAATATTGTCAATGTCTTCAAATGAACACTTTAACATACAATATTCTTAATGGACATTCTTTATCCTTATCTAATTTTATTTATTTATTTATTTATTTAGAACCAGGAGGCTTTTTATTTCTAAACTTTCTATTTACATTAACATAGGTCGGATGATGCTGATAATATTTCCAGTCTGCCTCATTTTTTTGACTTGAGATTTGGGTTCTGGATTTCCTTAATTGGATTCATTAAGGAAACAAAATATGGAAATACTTATAAGAACATGATAATTAATCCTATAACTCTGATAATGCTTTAATTACTCCTTTACCGTGAAACAAAACTGAGAACTGTTGTTCTAACATTAGTGCAGTAATCGTAATAAAGTAAGGAACAATCACAAGAACTACAAACATGAAAAACACAGTACAGTATTCAAGTTTTAAATTGGACTTTTTTCACATTTAGATGTTGTAAGTAGTACAGTGGCGCACCAGGAAGATTCAGGGTGAGTTGTTTAAGCTTAGACTGTATCTTTATGTTTCACATGGTCTTCTTCATGTCAGTGTGGGGCTCTCTGGTTTCATCCCATTTCTCAAAAACATGGACAAATGTTGTTTGTTTATTTTAAATTGCATCTAGATGTGATCGGCATTCCTGTGTGTGTGTGTGTGTGTGAGAGAGTGTGTGCATGGTGCCTTGCATTGTACTGGTGTTAAACTTTAATGTGTTTTTCAGCTGATGTGCATTGCAGAATACTGCAGAAGCATGACCAAGAAACTCCAGGGAAGCAAAACTCCAGCTCATAACTAACCCACATTTACACAGCACTAACAGTTACACTCACACTCACACATCCTGCTATATTTGTGAAGTTAATGGCAAAGTATACAGTATGACGTTCAGCTTTCAGTAACCACATTTTGCACTATTATTAGACTTGTTTCTGAGGAAGGAGTTTGAAACCGTTTTACTGAGTGTCTGTGAAGATTCTCAGTCATCCAGGTGCGGTTATCTGGAAGTTAACGCTAATGTCAACTGGACCTAGTTCAGTAGAAGCATTTCACACAGTAACTCAATCATCCGAGTATAGCTTCTTCAGTCTGTTTTGCTGTATGTGGAAAAGAAAAACACATGGTTAACCATGTCAGCATGCTATCTTATACAGAATACTGCTATTTGAATCTTATTAAGCAAACATTATTTTGTTTGCATGACTGTAGTAAAGCTAGTTATACACAAAATTATATGAACTAAATGCCAAAATATCGTAACACTGCACATTATTTATTTGTTAAGAAAAGGAGAGTCAATAACACTTGTTCAGTTGAGCCAGAAAACTCAGAATTAAAGTAGAACTTTCTGTCTGAATATGCTCAGAGGAGTGATCATATGACTGAAACTGTTGAGATCGACACTAAGGTCCAAAAATGTTAAACGTTCGATATTAGATCTGACCAGCTGTCAAAAACCAATCTCATGATGATCTAGACAAGCTGACAAGTTACACCATATGACTAAAAGCATCAAGACAAAAGTGAAATTCAATATTTTTATGGAATTCTCACATTTTGTTTTAAGAAATGACAATCAAGAAGCAAAATAATTTATGAAATAAACTTGCTATACAGCAATTAGTATTTACATACCATGAAGTATTTTATTCTTCAAAACCTATTGGATCTTGCTCTCCATAGAGTCAATAAGAGGTCTGCAGTAGCTACTTTGGGGTCATTTGCTCAATTCATGCCTGTTTGATTGCTTTCTTAAGATTATATGCAGAAATGTGCCACACATGTCTGCTATTTAGTTGAGAATCCCTTAGTTTCAGCCATTTTTGTGCAGAGGTGGAAACCCTGGCTTCAGAAAGTAAAAGTCCCACCACATACCTGTTCACATACCTGTAACTAACTCAACTGGTTCTAATAAGCTCTTACCTATTCACTATTAGTGAACTAATTATTGACATCACCATGTGCCATATTCAAAACAGAAAAGTAATATAGTGGAACTTTCATTAGCTTCATGAATAAAATAAAATAAAAGAAACAAGGTATACTGTGTCCAAATGGTAGTTTTTATTTTTATTTTTATTTTTTTATATATTATTTTGCAGGAACAAATTATATATACCTTTGTCAGTAAGAGTATTAGTGAAGGAGATAAGATGCTGTAGTATGTTCTCTGTCATGATTGAAGGATTCCATGCATGGCATAATCACAGAAGTAAAGATATCTAATAAGGAAACACAAATAAACAAAAACCAGAAGCTACAGTATAACATGCACAGGTCGAAAATAACAGTGTGGAAGACCGACAAACTAATCGGAATAAAATGGATTCGGATGAATAACAAGGAAGTGCCATGACTAGTGCAAAGCTCACTGGGAAATGAAGTCCTTAAATACATATAAACATAAAAGTCCAAACACAAAACACAAGACACATGGGGTTATCCATGACATACTCAATGTGTTTGTAGTTGTAACTTCTCAACATACTAAGGTAAAGTTTGGTGTTCCACAAGGTTCAATTTTAGTCCCATTGATATTTTCTCTACATATTTAATGTCATTTGTAAACATGGTACTGTATTAGTTCTCACCATTATGCTGATGACACACAGTTACTATATATGTTTCTTCAAACCAAATGAGAGTCAAAACATAATTAAGTAGAGGAATGTGTAAAGTACACTGGATACTTAATAACTTCCTTCTTGTTAATTCTGACAAGACAGATGTACAGTACCAGAAGCAAATGCTATACTAGGACCACATTTAGCTACACGTAAGCTTTCTGATCACATAGCTATTTTGAACGGCCTTTCTGTTGCATCATGTGCAACAGTAAAAGACCTTGGTGTGATTCCCGTGTTTCGTTTGAAGCTTGTGTAGATAATATTACTAGGATAGCCTTCCATCCTCTCAGAAATATTGCCAGGATAAGAAATATAATGTCACTACATGAATTAGATAAACCAGGCCAAGACTCTTGGTTAAATTATTGTGATATAGGAGCCAGTGTCCACAGTAGAACCAGAAGACAGGAACACATCGCCCCTATCTTATCAACAGTGTAATAGCTCCCAGTGAAATCGCACATTAAGTTAAAAACTCTACTTTTGGCCATCAAACCTGGGACATCACGTAAGAAAAGATTGTGAAAGCACTTCATCAGACTGGCTTGCAAATCTCACCCGAGACTGACCAAGGCACAGTACCTGGTGTACAGAACGGGGAAAATGCTGCTTAAGCCATAAGAGAGGAAGGGTGAAGTAACCCCGTCTCAGCACAGGCCTTCTTTAGGCTTTCAACCTGGACTTTTAAAAACCATTCATTTTCTGTACTGGTGCATTAGAAACAGGCCGCAGCTGCACGAGATCAGTTTCACTTTCTCAGTGGTTGGCTGGATGGGTACTGAAGACGCAGTGTCATTTCAGCACCCATGTTGTTGTGAACCAGCATGGAGCCTTCTCATTTCATGTGGTGCAAAATTGAATGTATTCAAATGCGATGCTCAGTTAATGAAAAAAAAAAATGTCATTTGAGAGAATCAGTTGATTCTCAAATTGAATCAAACGTCTGTCACTATAAAACAAATACACAGTGCACGCACAACTCCAATTTGCATATTTTGTTTCCTCATGATAATTTGCATGATGTAATTTCCACAATGATTATTTACAAATCACTTGCAACATTTGTTTGACGGAGGGCTGAATGCTGTATTATACACTATAAGAATTTGATCACAACGAAAATGGAACACAAATTGCTTGTTTATGTCCTTTATAAAATTCTATGTAAAAGAGATAGTCCAAATGTAGCTTTCTCATCTCATGAAGTCTCTCCTTGTCGAGTTTTTATGTAAATTCTGTATGTGTATTTTTTGATTAGTTGAAAGAGAAAGCTAGGATAAATGGCTAAACTTTATGTTTAAAAATTGTAGTTTTGGACCAGAATAAATGCGCTTCTGTGTTTAATGTTCAGATGATTGGTTCTGTCGATAAGTCCAGTGACACGGGTAAACAGATTTTTTTATTTTTTTATTTTATTTCAGTAAAGAGAAACTTGGAAGCACTATCTCCTCTGTTCTGAAGACTTCCCTTACTGACTGCTACAAAATGCTGACACTGGAGATAAATGATATACATTTCAGTATAATGTCTTCTCACAGAATGTGATATGTTTATATTTGTTCAATAACAATATGGTTGTCCAACAAAATGTGATAAACACCAATAGACACCTTTTCGAGTCATTTGTATTCCTCCAACAGACAAAATTGTCTGTAAGAAATCTTTTAATTTGAAAACCTCAATATAGCCATATTTAGAAGCTTCGAAGGACCATGTTGAATTATGTTCGTCAAACACCATGCTGTATACTATATACTAAGCTATGTGGAATATTACAGTACAGTATAGTGTAAACATGGAAGAAACATTAGTTTGCAGTGTAACATTCTGTATCACTATACTGTACTAAAAACATCTATGTTTTTTTCCTCTCATGCTCCTACCTACTTACACTGACTTTGCTGCATTTGGGAGTCATGATGCACTTGCTGTAACAATTGTGAAAGAAAATTGACAGCTTAACTTAAGAAAGAAATAATGTAACAACACTTAAAAGATTTGTCTTCCTCAATCTAGTTTGCTGCCACTAATTGCTATTCAACTCGATATAAAATCACAATCAAGGTATGAGTTGAGTGCTTTATATATATATATATATATATATATATATATATATATATATATATATATATATATATATATATATATACATTGTTTTAATTAAAACTCAATCAACATATAATTGCTAATAAATTGCATGCTTATACTGTGACATGCTTATACTGTATTACCACACACACAACTACAGGCTGATTTATCCATCAATGGTTCTTTTTTTCTTTTTTGCAAGGATCGGAGAAACATACATACATCAAAGGCAATGACATAAATAATGTCAACAACAGTCTAATTTAACATATTTTAATTAGCTAAATGTGAAGAGAAAATAAGCACTGACTGCCGAATGCCACTGATGTAAAAACTTATTACACATAAAATTACTTTGTCATTGTGGCAAACAAAGAAGTATAACTTACACAATGCACTATCTATCCATTTAGTGCTGTTTGGGGTACAACACGAGGACCTGGAAAAAGTGAAAATAAAAATACAAATTTTGTAGGTTTCTCCAGACTGTCCACGATCTCCGTGGTTTATTTTCCTCACAAACAAATCATAACCTGTTGATAATAAACAGTGTTTGTAGAACGGTTTCATAAAAGCAATGTCACACTCGCCATAGTGCCGTTGTACTAAATATCTGTAATGTTTATCTGTAAATATATGTAACGTAATGAGATGCGGCTGTAGGCATCACAAGATGATATTCAGGACAACAGGACTCTCTTGTGTGATATTGCTCAATCGCCTCATGTGCAGTGTATTGTAGGGAAAAATATAAATAAATGTGCTAGTGATTCGGATCAAGGCTCATCATGAATCAGGAAATGCATCACAGTGGTCACTAAGGTAAGATAGATAATTCATGTAACTAAAGAAGTATGGAACATCAACAAGACACCAATTGATGAACAGGTATATTTTAAGTTAGGGGACATTCTTCTTGTCGAGAAGTGTTTAGTGTTTAGAACATAATCTCCTTATGCATGACTGAAATCTTGACTTTTTACGCTTCTTACCTCTATTTTCGCTTATTAGAATCAGCATCAGAATCATTATCTGATTACTTCATTATTGTCCTTGTCTGTTAAATTAGCTGGACTATGAGGAATTTAAAAAGGCAGTCTGAAAGTGATGGTCAACAACAAGTTGCCCTATTGCAAGTCAGTAATGATTGACAAGCCTGTCATATTCCAAGATCAAAGTGGTGAATGAGCCTGAAACTCTTCATTTCCAAACTGCTGTCAAAGTTTTCTCCATTTCTAAAGACCACATCACCAGTGACCTGAGGAAGGTCACAGCCACGGACAATGATACGCTGCCAACTGCCACTAATGTCAATTGAAAAACATGAAAAAAGAAAAACCTCAAGACTTGAAAGTCTTTACCTAAAAAAACAATGAGGTACAGTAGCTACTACCCTTGACATATACATGTGTTCTTTCCTGATCTTGAGTATAACTGAAATGGGCTGTAGAATTTGTCCTTGGATGGTGTATATGACCTCAACCCTGATTCCAAAAAAATTATCAAAAAAAAAAAAAAAAAAAAAAAATATATATATATATATATATATATATATATATATATATATATTTACATATTTATATATTAATTAATTAATTTCTTACTTAAAGTCTTACTGCCAGATTCGATCAGAGAAATTGAGGCTCTCCAGAGATTCAAACATTGTTGTGGTGTTTGTGTGAGAGCAGACTTTCTTCTTATTGCCAATTAAGTTCATTACTCATGGACTGGTGCATAAATGAAACAGCTCTAGATTATAAAACATGTTAAATTTAGTTATGGCTGCACAATAATGGATAGAAATTGGTTCATGCATCTCCAGTGAATCCAAAAGTGCTTTCACATTATATACAGATATACTTCTCCTAAGTCTTAAGCAAATTCACTGTAAGTCCAATTCAGTTCAACTATATTTTTATAGCGCGTTTAACCATTGACATTGTCGCAAAGCAGCTTTACACAATCAAAAGAATTATTTAAGTTTGTATGAGATGTGTATGTGTATGAATCAAAATGGTAAGACTGTCTCTGATGAGCAAGACGATGGCGACAGTGGCAAGGAAAAACTCCCTAAGATGGTAATAGCAAGAAACCTTGAGAGGAACCAGACTCAACAGGGAACCCATCCTCATTTGGGTCAGCTAAAGTCAGCCAAAGATGGGAGTAGAGAGTGTGTCTTGTTCCATTGAAACAATATCTTAAGTAAAGTATGAAGGTGTTGCCATTTTTCAGCAAAAATGTGTCATGAATTAAAATAAATTAAAATTTCAATTAGCAACCATACTTCCCTAGGACACATGAAAACAGCATTGTAATTTTTCTAGGTCTGTGAAGTATATTATAAAAATGGAGTTGTATAAAATGTAATAATATAATATCATTAAAATGATATCTCTTACAGCAACAACTTAGTATCTGTCGCAGCCACAGACGGGAATGCTAATAAATGCTAGTAAATGCTGATAAATGCACACTCAGAGTGGTTAACAAAAAGGGTCAAGGACACAAATTGGAACGCTGTGCATCCCAACAGCTATGCTAAATGTGTTTTTACTGCAGTTTTGCTTAAAATTCAAGCGGCACGAGTCCATGTTGGCAAATATAGCATTGAGCATTGAGTGATTACAAAAAAATAAAAATAAAAAGATGGTTATATGGGAATCCTGCCAGCGTGTTCACAGGGGAGGCTTCAGGAATCAAACTGTACATTTAGGTTTTTTTTTAAATATGTCAGGTAGAACTAAAGTTATTTTAGTTTTAATCTTAGTTTTTTTTTTAAATGCATAATTTTTACCGCTACTGGAATATGGGAATGACATCACAAAAATGATGAACTCACCAAATGCTTAATCTATTATTTTTATTTATTTATTTTTTTTTCCTTTTTTGGCTCAGTCATGTTTGTACAGTATAATATAGGTACATAGGTATATAGGTATACTTGGTTAAAATTTATCTCATTGTCTAGGGTATGCTGAACAAAAAGTATATGTCCCTCTATATTATGCAATCCTATATATATTAAAACACAATACTATAAATAAAGGATAAACATTCTCTGGGTTTTAAGGACTACCATAAATGCTGTAACATTGCTGCTTGCTTGGGCATTGTTGCTTAAATGCAGAACTTACTGTACATACAGTATGTGTCCCATGTGTTTTTCATGACTGATAACTCCCTTTTCCCTAAACAACAAGCATTTTGCACAGCTAGAAGATCCTGTGGCCGAGATCCTACACAGTAGAGCTTGAGGTGCAAGACCAGCAAAGAAAGTCCTGTGGGACTCAGAATCTTCTTGCAGTCGTGGGCAGATGTACAGTACTGAGGAGCGAGTGTGCCAACTGGGAGCAGGTGGAGTTCTGGGACTGCTGCTAGAATTAATGCTGCAATAGGTTTATCTTTATATACAAAAAATGCTATTTTTACATCTGTTAGTGTAACAGTAATATGTGCAATATGGCATTTTAGCATTTGACCATTCGCTCTCATAGCTTTGACATTCTGTTGTGCCTCTGTGCAGCCATGAGGGACCGAGGTGTCTGAAGGAGAACGTTTTTTTTTTTTTTTTTTTGGCGAGAAGGCCTGTTAGGGCACGCTTGAAGGGAAACAAAAGACAGTTTGACCCTGAGTTGCTCCTCTGAAAAGAGAGGATATGGCTGGAAGGTCATTTGAGGGTCATGAGTGTGAGGCAGACTGTACTAACAATACAACCTAAATTCCTTGTGTCACTAAGTAATTGTTCTGTAATTTGTGTGACACTATAAAATGCTGAATTGAAATCTTTACGGTTTTGCTCTTGTGAATGAAGAATTGCCCACTTTCTCTCTGAATTCTCTTTATGCATTTTATTTAGACGTTCTTGATTATATTCTTTTTAAAGCCACCACAACATTAGATGTTCCACATAGATTACAAACTCATCTATGTGGTGTCTAATAGGCATCCCTGATCTTGGATATGCATTGTAACTCATCTAATTGTATTTATTTATTTATTTATTTATTTATTTATTTAATAAAAGCTGATCTTTTGCTATTTATTTATTTCCTGCAAATATTCAACATATCCAACACACTCAAAATCAATATCACAAAAAGCATACAGTCAAGAGAAATTTTAAAGCTTCAATGCATCTTTGTTTTCAGCGAACAGGCACAAAAATCATCAAACTGTATGCATGTCAAAATGTAAAGACAGAAAGTGTCACGATCCGAACAGGCGTAGTGGATCCAAGCGCAGAGCGCGTGTGGAATATAGCGTCGATTATCCTGTGATGAACGTGCTATTTGTTTTGTGAATGAAAGCTCCCGTTGTGCGGAGATGCGGCGGCACGGCGCGAGCCTCGCGTAGAGAATGCGGAAGTGAAGAGCCGGTGCGCGCTGAACGCAACTCTGGTCCGTGGGGAATAATCGTGGTTGTGAGCGTGCTTGGTTCGAGGTCATGAAATCAAATACAGTCCGTGATCCTGATTCTTGGTCATGAAGCGTGAGCGATGGCCGATATCCAGAAATCCGAAAAAGCACTAATCCAAAACGTGAAACGAGAGCAAGGTCCGTAAAACAGAGCGTGGGTCGAGATCCAAAAGTCAAGGCAGTGAAAAACGCTGGAAAATTGGGCATGAGGGCACACAATAATCTGGCGAGAGGTGGTGGTTTGTGAAAGAGTTTTATAGAGCAGAGTAATGAATTAAATGAAGAACAGGTGTGCTGAGCCGGTGAATGAGGCGGCCAAATGAAAGCAGTGGACTGGAGTGTGGAGCGGAGTCACAGGTGATCATCACTTGGCTTGAGGTGTGGGGGTGATCTGGTGTACCGTGACAGTACCCCCCCTCCTACAGACGCCACCTGGCATTCTAGAAGGTGCCTCCGGGTGAAGTTTATGGGTGTTTATCCGTGATGAGGGAACGGTCCAAGATGAATCTGGCAGGAACCCAACTTCTCTCCTCAGGGCCGCAGCCTCTACAGCGAGACTTAAGAAGTCTTCGGACAGTAAAGGCTTCGCCACCATCTATGAGCCGAGGTGGTGGGGGAGGACGGTGGGGAGGTGCCAGAGGGCAAGGTGCCAATCTGCGGATCTGGGACACATGGAGAGTGGGGTTAACTCGACGCATGGACAAAGGAAGGGCCAGTCTGACAGAACACGGGTTGATAATGCGTGAGATGGTGAAAGGGCCAACGAACCTTGGCGAGAGTTTTCTAGACGTTGTCTTGAGAGGCAGGTCACGTGTGGACAGCATGACTCTTTGGCCGATACGGTACTTGGGGGCCGCGGAACGATGGCGGTCAGCCTTACGCTGGAATGTACTCACTGTGCGTTTCAGCTGAGCACGAGCCCGTCGCCATGTTCTCTTACAGCGGCGGACGAAGGCTTGGGCTGACGGGACAGCAGTTTCCTCCTCGTTTCCTCCTCCTGGGTGGGGAACAGTGGTGGTTGGTAACCAAGGCAGCATTGGAAAGGGGACATTCCGGTGGAGGAAGTGAGGAGTGTATTATGGGCATATTCCACCCAAGGAAGATAACGGCTCCATGAGGCTGCATCACGTGAGGCCATGCATCTCAAGGATTTCTCAACCTCTTGGTTGATGCGTTCTGTCTGACCGTTACTCTGGGGGTGGAAACCTAAAGAGAGGCTGGGTGTGGCGCCAATGAGGCTGCAAAAGGCCTTCCAGAATTGCGCTGAAAATTGGGGTCCCCTCTCTGAAACTATGTCTACGGGTAATCCATGGAGCCGAAACACGTGGTCAATCATAAGTTCAGCTGTTTCTTTAGCCGATGGGAGTTTGGGTAAGGGAATGAAGTGAGCTGATTTAGAGAAGTGGTCGACAACAGTGAGTATGCAGGTGTTATTGTTTGAGCGGGGTAATCCAGTGATGAAATCGAGGGCGATGTGAGACCAGGGGCGGTGGGGGATGGGGAGGGGTTTTAGGAAACCCTCAGGAGGACAGTTGAGAGTCTTGTTTCTGGTGCATGTGTCGCATGAGGCCACGAAGTTCCTGACATCTTCCATGATGGATGGCCACCAGAAACGTTGCTGTCGTAGGGATAGGGTGCGGGTTGCTCCTGGGTGGCAGGCTAATCTTGAGCTGTGGCCCCAGTCCAGTACTTGGGGGCGGACGGCAGCTGGGACAAAGAGCCGTCTTGGAGGAACGTTACTAGGGCCTGGCTCCTGTTCGAGGGACTGCAAAACCTGGTTCTCCACTTCCAGATGGGTCATTGCCACGAGACATTGGGGTGGTAGGATGGTGTCCAGGATTGGCGTGTTCCAAGTGGTGGAGAACTGTCGAGAGAGGGCGTCGGGTTTAGCGTTCTTGGAACCTGGGCGATAGGACAATGTGAAGTTGAATCTAGAGAAGAATAGGGACCAGCGTGCCAGGCGTGAATTGAGCCTCTTGGTTGACTTGAGATACTCTAGGTTCCTGTGGTCTGTCCATACGAGGAATGGGAGGTCAGCTCCCTCCAGCCAGTGTCTCCACTCCTCGAGGGCGAGTTTGACTGCAAGAAGTTCACGGTCCCCGATGTCATAGTTGCGCTTAGTTGTCTTTGTGGACGTGAGTGATGTAAGAGGAGTTGCCACCATGCTATAACTTCTAATAAAGTGCCTGTAAAAGTTAGCGAAGCCCAAAAAGCGTTGGAGCTCTCGTCTGGATGATGGTGGTGGCCAGTCAGTGACCGCTTTTACTTTAGTTGGATCCATCTGAATGCCTGATGGAGAGATGAGGTACCCTAAAAATGACGTGGATTCTTGGTGAAATTCACATTTTTCGGCTTTGACATACAGTTTGTTCTCCATCAGGCGTTGCAGGACTTGACGTACATGTGTTCTGAGTTCCTTTAGTGAACGGGAGAAAATCAGGATGTCGTCAAGGTAAGCGAAAACAAAGATGTTTAAGAAGTCTCGAAGGACATCGTTGATCAGATTTTGAAAAACTGCTGGGCATTGGTTAGGCCAAAAGGAACTACCAGATACTCGTAATGGCCAGTGGGGGTGTTGAAGGCTGTCTTCCATTCGTCACTTTCCCTGGTCCGGACTAAATGGTAAGCGTTCCTCAGGTCCAGTTTAGTGAAGAGGCAGGCATCTTGCAGTAGCTCGAAGGCTGTAGACATCAAGGGGAGCGGATATCGATTCTTAACCATGATTTCATTGAGTCCTCTGTAATCTATGCAGGGACGAAGGGACTTGTCTTTCTTCTCTACGAAAAAGAATCCGGCACCGGCCGGGGAAGAGGAGGGGCGAATGATGCCTGCGGCTAGGGATTCAGAGATGTAGAGTTCCATTGCCTCTCTTTCAGGGCGCGATAGGGCATAGAGGCCTATGGGGGCGAGGTACCAGGGAGGAGGTCAATAGCGCAATCGTAGGGGCGGTGGGGAGGGAGCGAGACGGCGCGTGATTTACTAAAGACCTGTTTCAGATCATGATATTCAGCAGGAACCTTGGACAAGCTGGGGATTTCTTCTTGAGACGTGGTTAATTCATTTTTGGAAGAAGCAGAATGAAGACAGGAAGACAAGCAGGCAGGGCTCCATTCAAGGACATTTCTCCTTGTCCAGTCAATGTGGGGGTTATGTTGCTTTAACCATGGGAGGCCAAGGACGACTGGTGTGCATGGGGGCTCTAGATAATTAGGAGGGAGATACTTTCGCCATGGTTACCTGAGAATTGAAGTGTGAGTGGGACTGAGCAGTGTGTGATCGGAGGGAGTCTGCTGCCATCTAGTGCCTGGACGTGGAAGGGTCGACTAAGTGGCACAGAAGGAATCTTGAGCTTGGTGATCGTGGAGGCAGCTATCAGGTTTTGATCTGCCCCGGAGTCCACGAGGGCGTTCAGGACGTGGGACTTATTATCGTAGGCCAGATTATACTGTCACGATCCGAACAGGCGTAGTGGATCCAAGCGCAGAGCGCGTGTGGAATATAGCACCGATTATCCTGTGATGAACGCGCTGTTTGCTTTGTGAATGAAAGCTCCCATTGTGCGGAGATGCGGCGGCACGGCGCGAGCCTCGCGTAGAGAATGCAGAAGTGAACGCAACTCTAGTCCGCGGGGAATAATCGTGGTTGTGAGCGTGCTTGGTTCGAGGTCATGAAATCAAATAAAGTCTGTGATCCTGATTCTTGGTCATGAAACATGAGCGATGGCCGATATCCAGAAATCCGAAAAAGCACTAATCCAAAACGTGAAACGAGAGCAACAGGTGTGCTGAGCCGGTGAATGAGGCGGCAAAATGAAACCAGTGGACTGGAGTGTGGAGCGGAGTCACAGGTGATCATCACTTGGCTTGAGGTGTGGGGGTGACCTGGTGTACCGTGACAGAAAGGGCTTCTTAGGAATTAATTGGCTAATCAAGGCTTAATAACACCCCCCCAAATAAATACATAATAATAATAATAATAATAATAATAATAATGAATATAATAATAATAATAATAATAATAAATAATAATAGCAATAATAATAATGAATATAATAATAATAATAATAATAATAATAATAATAATAATAATAAATTACAAAATTAAATGAAAATGAATAAAAACAGGATATCTCCAAACAGGTAAGTTTTTTAAGGATCCTGTCCAAAAATAAAATCTATGAAAAAATAAAGTATGTATGTTCTTTGCCTAGTTTTAGGATTTGACATTTTAGATGAAATTGGAGTTTTGAGCCACAAACAGTTTCCAAAAAAGATTATACCTGTTTATACAATCTTAGAGAATCCTTTGTCATGTCTGTTCCCTGTTCTTGTAGCTCTGGATGCAGTTTTGTCAGCTCTGAGCTCTCTATTTCACAGGGAGCGTAAACAGAGTTCATTGACTTTGTCTGCTGAAGTGTCGA